>CM054134.1:120861888-120883760 GCA_028751875.1 Rapana venosa
AGGGAAAAAGGCGGAAAAATGTGGGGATGCACAAGAATTGTCAGATGGGAGGGGGAGGGAGGGTGAAGAGGGAGGGGGGGGGGGGGAGGAGAGAGAGAGAGAGAAAAGGGCGGAATCTGAAGTAGATTTCAATTCATTCTTCCTAAGATGGGGGAAGTGGAGGCGTGGAGGAAGCTGGTTGCAAAGTCTTCAGTGGTGCGAATGCACGCAGAACATCTTGCACACACGTTAAAACTTGTTCCGCTATTCGGAATACTCCATTGTGTGTGGTGGGGAAACGGATGACAAAATTTACGAACTGCATACATCCATTAATCCTCGAAATAAAAAGATTTTTTTTTAAAAGAAAAAAAAGAGGTGATGTGAAGATGGGGGGGGGGGGCAGAAATCTGAACTCGATTTCAATTCAATCTTCCTAATTGTCGTAGGGGAAAGGTCGGAGGGGGAGAGGGAGGGAGGGAGGGAGGGAGGCATTGCACTTTTCATGGCTTGATTTGAGTTGAATTCTTCCTCACCCCTTGGGGATGGGACAGCTCAGTGGTCAGAGCACTCGCTTTCCCCACAGCTAAGGTTAAGCAGCATTGAGCTTGGTTACCAAGTGGAAGGGTGACCCTTTGCGTTATCTTGGCTTCAATACAGTCCCCCAGTTCACCCAGCTGTCAGTGGGTATCTGCCCTCTTTAGGGTCAGGGGAAGGCAAAGCAGCGAGGAAGAGGAGATGGGCGCCGCCCTCAATATACTGGCCCCTAGAGAAGCGAGGCCTCTGATACCTCAATCTCATACGACTGCACAGGTTATGGGACACCTTTACCTTTTTTTTAAAAAACCTTTTAACCCCTTGAGGTGTCGTGGGGACACTACACTGGAGGTTTCAGGCAGTTGAACCTGGCGGAGTCCATCCCTCTCCAGGTAGTACACGTGCATGCTAGGTATGTTCCTGAACATCCATCATACCGAACTTAACTGCCCTATTCTTCAATGAAACATCAAGGGGTTTTCTTCTTCTTTTTGCCCGTCGTCTTCGTCGAACACTCAGACAGAAACTATTGCTGTTTGTCATATGGGCAGAAATGCGTTGTGCTGCCGACAAGCGCCTGACAAATCAGGCCCAGCGCATCCGACTTCAGCATGGAAGAGGTTTTTTTTCATCTTTTAAGTCTTTCTGCATAAAAAGGCAGGGAATTTGGACCAAGAAGGTAGAACATAGACAAGAAGGGAGGTGAGAGAAAGAAAAGAAACAAGGCAGAAACAAAAGAGAGGGATAGTAAAGAGGGAACTCCTAGCATTAAAATTTCCAGAAGGAGGGGGATGGTATTTATACCATCAGCCCCTCCACCCCCCACCACCCCAGCATCCCCACGGGGGAGAAAATATTGGGGGTTTAATAATTTAAGCGCAAGATACTGTGTCTTTCGAGATTATGTATTGTATCAACTGCCTGTGAGTATTGTAATTGTCCTTATGGGATGAGTAAGTCCTTCGGATGATAATAATAATAATAAATGGAACTTATATAGCGCTATATCTTGCAAAGACAAATCAAAGCGCATGCATTCAACCTAATCTTACACAGCCATGCAATCAATGATAAATAATCAATAGTTTAAACAAACAGATATTTACAAACATGGTGCGATGCAGACAAAATCTATGAAATAAAATTTCGATAGTCAAATGTTTTTCAAAAGCACACATACACTCGCACAGACCGTATACTTTAGCAGGGTGATAGAACATGGGTTAGATATGAAACAGGAGGGGGGAAGTCTTAGGTTTGAAATAAATATGTTTTGAGGCTGGATTTGAAAGTGTCATAACTAGGTTTCTGGCGAAGAGAGAGAGGAAGGTTGTTCCAGATGGATGGACCAGAAATAGAGAATGAGCGGAGGCCAACAGTGGATTGGTTGAATCTAGGTATACGTAGGCACAAGGTATCTGCAGTAGATCGGAGACTATAAACCGAGGCCCCGTGTGCGAACGCACGCACAACATCTTGCGCACACGTTAAATCCTGTTCCGCTTTTCGTAAGAGTAGGCCATTGTGTGCCGGTGGGAACAGATGACAGAATTGACAAAACTGCATACACACGGGGACTGGATGTTTAAAAAAAGCACATGAGTGCTTATTCCATTATCCTCGATATAAATAAATAAATAAATGAATGAATAAAGTGAATTTGACTTGACTTGACTTGACTGTGCATGCCTTCAACCCCAGAACCTGGACTTACTGTCTCCTCCAAACGACTTTGATGGAGCACCAATACAAGCTCCACAAGGAAAAACCCATCAAACAGAAACCTTGCCAGAGACACGAACCCCCAACCCTAGGTTGCTGCAGGATCACGAGTTCGAGGCTCTAACCACTGGGCTGGTCTCGCCCCTGTTCCCACCATCACATTGTGTTGGTGACGGAGAGAGAAAAAAAAAAAAGACAAAAACTGCATCATCTAGCATAGTATATAAGGCTCAGGAGAGCGAGGTCATGTTGTGTTGCAGACAGTGAAAAAAGCACATGACTTGAAAGTGACTCAGCACATATATACACAACGCACGCACGCATGACACACACACACACACACACACACGCGCGCGCGCGCACACACACACCACACACACACACCCCACTAACACCCCCCCACACCCCCCCCATCCCATCCCATCATCCCCCTAATCGAGGAGTGGAATACATTCGTGGTGCTTTTTTTTCAAACCAGTCCCCGTGTGTATGCAGTTTTGTAAATTTGTCAACCGAGAGAGAGAGAGAGAGAGAGAGAGAGAGAGAGAGAGAGATGAGAGAAGAGAGAGAGAGAGAGAGATTTTTTATCCTTTTATTTCGAGGATAACGGAATAAGCATTCATGTGCTTTTTTCATCTAGTCCCCGTGTGTATGCAGTTTTGTAAATTTTGTCATGAGAGAGATTTTTTTTTTCATTTCACGAATAATGGAATGAGCATTCATGTGCTTTTTTCCATCCAATCCCCGCGTGTATGCAGTCTTGTAAATTTTGTCATCCGAGAGAGAGAGAGAGAGATTCGGATTCGGATTCGGATTCGGAATGTTTATCATGTAAGCACTTTGCCCTAATGAAGGGGTAAAGAAGTTTTTTATTTTCATCAGGTAATATTAATGAAATCACTCAACATACACACACATTAACAAACTTAACTAAGTCAGCACTGATCGTAATTTGAATGCCTTATATAAGTAGATCGATACATTTCGGACAATATTTTCGTTCATAGATGACAAAAGTAAGCACAGACGAAACTGGCAAGGGTATTTGTAAAATTTCAATGGTATATACCGTGCTCTTAGCTTACTGAGAATAGGGCAACACAACATGAAATGTATTTCATCCTCATTTCCAGTTTTACACAATGGACAAGTCAAATCCAATTCAGAATATGTTTTGTAGCGATTTTGGTGTGTACTAATTTCTGAAATGCCAAATCTAAACCTAGTCATAATAAATTTCAAATGTTTGTCTAGATCCATTTTCAGATATGTTTTCCTGTCATGAACACCGCAAAAGTTCTATAGATGCTAAACCTCTCACTGTTGTTAACGTGGAAGTCCCATTCTTGCCATCTGCATAAGATCAATCTTTCTTTAAACTGGTATAAAAACTCTTTAACATTTTGAACACCTCCATTTTCCCATACATACCCAAAACCATTTTCATGTAATCTACAACGAATATTTGATACCCAGTTTCTTTTGCCTCTTACATCCAACTCATATAGCATTTTATAAGCTTTCTTTGGTAATCTAACATCTTCCATCACTACTAATTTTAACCAATAACGAATACAGCGTATAACAGAGTTGATATAAATAGGATATCTGTTTGTTTCACCATAAACGAAGTCATTTGGGGTTCTCCTTTCAACCCCCAGAAACTTTTTCAATGCAAACAAATGTACTTGTTCACACTGACGAGCTGCATTATCCAGGCCCCAAAGTTCTGCCCCATACAAAGCAATAGGTGCAACCTGTGAATCAAACAGTTTTAAAAACAATTCTAAGCTGCTGTTATTCAGGGATCGAAGTTTTCTCATGATGCATATGACAGCATTCTTGGCTTTACTACTAAGGTCGTTAATTGTTAATGTGAAGCTAAGTCTTGTAGAGAATAATATACCTAAATATTTGTATGCATTTACCACAGGCATTTCAACACCATTGTATTTCCATGTTTCCCTTGCTGAGAGATGGCCACCTTTTCTAAATACAATTATTTTACTTTTATCTAAGTTTACCGTCAAATCCATAGAATGTGCTGCTTTTTGTAAACTATTTAGTTGCGTTTGTAAACCAATAACTGTTTCACCTAGTAAAACTATATCATCTGCTAAAAGCAAAATGAAGAGTTCAAGATAATCGTTATTAAATAAAGCCCCATGTCTTCCATTTTTAATAACCTCAGTAGCAATCTCATTGATGAATAAGGAAAATAGAATTGGACTACAAACGTCACCTTGCTTTACACCATAAGTACAACTAATTAAATCTGTCAGTTTTGAACCCCATCTAACTTTAACTTTAACACTATTGTACATACTTTTGATACAGTTAAACATTTTACCCGTTATTCCATTTTTTATGAGAATCTGCCAAAGAATACCCCTATTTAAAGAATCAAAAGCCTTCTCAAAATCTATGAAGGCTACATATAATTTCCTGTTACAAGAGAACTGTTTTTGAACAAAAGACAACAAAGTGAACATGTGATCAGTAATTGAATAATTCCTTTTAAAACCAGCTTGATGTTCTCCAGTGATATTGTTTTCCTCAACCCATTCTTGTACACGATGGTTTATGATTGTACAATAAATATTACTACTAATGTCACTTAAAGTAATGCCTCTATAATTATTAGGGTTATTATTATCACCTTTTTTGTACAAAGGAAGAACAATGCCTTCTGTCCATTTTTGTGGAAAAACACCTTTTTGAAATAAAGCATTGAAAAACAATACAAAGAATTCAATAACATTGTCACCTGCATTTTTAAACAATTCTCCAATAATCCCATCTGGACCAGCTGCTTTTCTGTTCTTTAGTTTTCTAAATGCTAACATGACCTCTTCTTTTGAAATAGGTCGGTTAAAATAGGTATCAGAGTCATCAGACTGTACATGATCTTCTTCATGTGTTTCCTTTTCAAGTAGATTTTTGAAATGATGATACCATTCCTCAACTGTAATATTATTACTAACAAATTTTCTCTTAAATGAACATTTGCGCACATTTGTCCAGAACTGCTTTTGATCTCGAACTGATGACAAGAGCTTATCTAACAATGCATTATTATGGTGTTTTTCCTTGAGCTTTAACATGTGTTTATACTCTCTTCTTGCAACGCAAAAAATCATGGCGGCTACTAGCATCACTTGACTGTCCAGCTACTTTAAAGAGTTTACGTAAGTTTTTCCTGGCCATTCTGCATTCACTATCATACCAGTCATCCATCTGTCGGTCTGTCTTGTCTCTAAATTGTTTTGTCATACAGCCAGCATTTTGTATCAGACAATGGTTGAAAACGGTTAATGCTTCGTCAATATTATGGTCAATAAGGCTTACAGCTAGTTCTAACATTTTCTGAGTTTTCCTCACTTTGCATTAATGAAATAAAGGTTTCCTTTTTTTTCATCCCACACAAGCTTAGTTATTGTTAGGTTTTCATTACAGATATTCGGTCTCCCATCAGTTCTGTCACAAAGGTTTTAAACAAAGTTCCACAGGCATATGATCTGAGTCAAATCTGTCTTTAACTGTAAGCTGGCATAGAGAGTGAAAAACAACAAATACATCACTTGACATTATGAAATAATCATTAAAACACTACTGCCGGAATCTGAGATGTATGTATAGCAACCTAAAGGGTCCCCTCACATACACCATTAAGAATACATAAATCAAAAGTTACACATAAATTCAACAGGCGTTTTCCATAAGTATTTGTTACTTTATCATGAGACTTTCTGTTCATATTTACTGGTTGGCTTGTATGTATTAAATCAATAATATTTTCATTTGACACATTTGTTCGGTTAACATCAGCTGTTCTACTATTGAAGTCACCTGACAAAACAATGAATACATCATCATATTTCAGCAAACAGTCAGTCAAACATTCTTCCAGTATACTAATACCACAATCAACATCAAAATAGGAATAAAAAGGAGATCCCTCTGGTGGCACATATACACAAATATACAAAATATCTTTCTCAGTGTTCAACATGTCCTTATCTATTAGGAACACCAAAATGTTGGAGTAGTCAACATCAATGCACTGAACGTATGAAGCATACACTTTCTTTATGAGACACACAATACCACCTGAGGGACGACCATGTTTAGTAAATCTAACAGCAGATTTATAGTAACTTGCATAATCATTGAATAAGTCGGAATGAAATGTTTCCAAAAAAGTTTCAACAAGACAAATGAAGTCAAAAGAGCGAACATAAGAAAGGAAATCTTTATTACGTAACTTAAGGTATAAACCATTAATATTCCATTGCAAAATTTGGAACGACTTTTTTACAGAGGGAAGGGAAGGGAAAGGATGTGTTCGAGAATGCGTGTCATCACACGCGTCATTACACACGTTCGGCACACTTGCACTGGCAGGGCTGTCACTGCCACTGTCATTAGATTCGCAAACACTAGCACGTGAAACTTGAATACTAGCACGTGCAGCTTTACATGCCACCTTGCCATACGTGCTCACAGATTTTACCACCGGTGTCGTGTCTCTGGGTGTTCCCTTTAACACAGAGGGGGAAAAACAATTGTTAACAGAGGGAAGAAGTTCCCCACATGAAGGGCGGCCATTTCCCTATTCTCTCTCTCTCAAATTCCCCTCCCTATCCACAGAAAACTTTTTCCCTTCAATGACCAGGTGATCAAAACACATGGCCACCTTTTTCTGTTCACTTTTTGCTTTTTTTAAGTGAGGGGTCAGTAAACGTCTGATTTCCCGCACCCTCCACGAGAAGTCCTCCCAATGAAGACCTTAGTGCCCTTCAGTTTTCCCTTGCCTTCAGAACATTGAGCTTGTCCTTGAAGAAGGTGCAGCACCCAATGACCGGAGAGTTGGGCTTACGGTTCAGACGGTGCAGTCTGTCAAAGGGGACGTCATGCGTCAGCTCCAGCTTGTCCGTGAAGAGATCCCTGACAGCAGCCTCCAGCTCCTCTGACGTCTCCTTCTCTGGCCTGTGGAGTCCGTGGATGATGACGTTGTTGCGCTTGGATCTGTTTTCCAAGTCGTCTGTCTTCCTTTCCGTTTCCTCCACTCTCTTCTCCAGTTCAGCGTTCTTCTGCCAGAGCTCAGCGTTCTCCTCACGAAGAGTGGCACATTCTTCTCTGAGGTCCGTGATCTCGTCCTTCAGCGTGGTGTAACACTCCCTCAGACCCCTGACGTCTTCTTTCATCTCCATAGATTGTGGTCATCGTGTCCAGCCTGGAGATGATGTCAGTCAGTGAGGGCTCACTGGCTGTATTGGCTGATTCCTCCTTTTCTCGGGCCTTTGGTGACTCCGAAGATCGAGAACCAAGCTTTGATTGTCATGCGCCATGGCGCACAGGTCCAGGGTTTGATTCAATATCACCACACCTTGCCAACAGCAAACTGCCCCAGAACAAAAACGAAAGGAGGCAACCAAAGGTAACACCGTCTACCTTCGTCTCAGTTGCAGGCCCAGTTTTCCCATTTTTACTCTTGTACGTTTGTACATGAAAGAAATGAAAATAAATACAAAGCAGCCACATTTCTGCCTGAAGTCCAGATTACCAGATGGCATGGTCACTTATGTTGCTCTCTGTAAAAACTTGATGCTCTACAAGATGTCGAGAGAGAGAGAGAGGAGAGAGAGAGAGAAGAGAGAGAGAGAGAGAGAGAGAGAGAGAGAGAGAGGGGAGAGAGAGAGAGAGAGGATTTCTATTTTATTCTTTTATTTCGAGGATAATGGAATAAGCATTCATGTGCTTTTTTTTTTTTATCTAATCCCCGTGTGTTTGAAGTTTTGTAAATTTTGTTATCCAAGAGAGAGAGAGAGAGAAGTGAGAGAGAGAGAGGAGAGAGAGAGAGAGAGAAGAGAGAGAGAGAGAGAGAGAGAGAGAGAGAGAGAGAGGAGAGAGAGAGAGAGAGAGAGAGAGAGAGAGAGAGAGAGAGATTGATTTTTTTGTGAATAATTTCTTTGAAAGACTGCATGCTTATTGATTGTAGGCTTGTCTTTAAAATAGAATTTTTAAGAAATCATTTTTGATTGTGAGAAAATGTTTGCAGGGTGCGCGTGCGAGCGTGCATGGACCCCGTGCACACGTACACACGTATGCATACAAACACACATAAAAGGTTTAAAAGGGAAAGGAGTCCCATAACCCATAAGGTCGTAGGGGAGCAAGGCGTCAGAGACCTCACTTCTCTAGGGCCAGCATATTGAGGGCGGCGCCCATCTCCCCTTTCCCCCGCTGCTTTACTTTTCCCCGACCTAAAGAGCGCAGTACCCATTTACAGCTGGGGTGAACTGGTGGAACTGTACTGAAGCCAAGGCGCGCAAACGGTCACACATCCAACTGGTAACACGCTCGACGCTGCTTAACTTGGTGGGGGAAAGCGAGTGCTCCGACCACTGAGCTTACCCCGTCCCCAACACACATACATTCACATATAAACAAAAACATTCCCCTCTTCCCCTCTCTCTCTCTCTCTCACACATTTAAACAATCACACACATATTCAAACATACACAGCACATACACACACAAGAATAACTAAACCTTCTACAAACCATGGTATTTTTATAATATAGCCCGTCCATATGTTGACGTTTTCTTTGTACATCACAATGCTGTCACACACACACACAAAACCCCACACACAAGACATAACTATAACCTTTCTACACCCATGAAAATGGTACTAATATGGGCCCGTCCCTATGTTGACATTTTCTTTGTATATCACACCCCCCCACCCCCACCCCCCCCACCCCCACACAACACCAAATAAAAGTTTGACTTTGACTTTGACTTTGACACACACACCCCGACGCACGCACGCACGCAGCAGCACCATTCCACCCTCCAAACTTCGATCGGAGATTAAATACGGTCAACAAAACCACACAAAGAGCACACCTCACACCAACACCCCTTCACCCACCCCCCCTACACGCACAACACACACACACTCATCCACGGGGACTGGATGAAAAAAAGCACATGAATGCTTATTCCATCATCTTCGAAATAAAAGAAAAAAAATAAAACAAAATAACATAAAAATCATCCAAATCTCACACACTCACTTTGAACGCCCCCCATCCTCCCCCATCCCCCCCCCCCCCAACACACACACACCAACAAACCCTCACACCAACACCCCCCACCCCCCCATCCTATCCATCCCTCACCCCCAACCGCTTACCCCCCCCCCCCCCCCCCCCACACACACCACACACACACACCCACAACCGACATAAACTACTTAATCTGTCTTACAACACCATGGTATGTGACCAATAATACCCTGCCCACATTTTCTTTATCTCCTTTGTGGTACATAACACACAAAACTTGCCCCCTCCCCACCCCCTCAAAACCCCCTCTCCACCAACTCCCCCCTCCCCCCCCCCGCCCCCCCCCCCCCCCTCCCCCCCCCCCCCTCATCAGAAAGAAGAACAGCCTGGAGACGTACAAGCTGTACAAGCTGTGTACACTTTGATCAGGGATTATGTACGGTCGCTGGATATATAAACTTGGTGGTGAGCGTGTGAACTGAAGGCATGGGATGTGCAACAGTTGGTCAGTCACTGGGTGCACAGAGACAGACAGAGAAGAGAGAGAGAGATAGAGAGAGAGAGAGAGAGAGAGAGGGGAGAGAGGAGAGAGAGAGAGAAGAAGAGAGAGAGGAGAGAAGAGAGGAGAGAGAGGAGAGGGGAGAGGAGGTGAGAGGGGGGGAGGGGGAGGAAGAGAGAAAAGAGAGAGAGATGAGAGAGAGGAGAGAGAGAGAGAGAGAGAGAAGAAAGAGAGAGATGAGAAGATAGACTGAGGAGATAGACTGAGACAGAGACAGACAGACAGGCTGGCAGGAGGCAGCAGACATAGAGAGAGATACAGACAGACGGAGAAAGGAGGGGAAACAGATAGTAGACATGCAGACAGATGATAAGTAATATGGAGAAAAACAGAAAAAGAGATACTGAGAGAGAGACAGAGACAGACAGACAGAGACAGACAGAAAGAGGGCAGAGAACAGAGATGAGAGAGAGAAGGGGAGAGAGGAGGAGAGAGAGGAGAGAGAGAGGAGAAGAGAAATAGACAGACAGACAGAGACATGACAGAGACAGACAATGAAAAGGAAAACAGAAAAGGAGATACTGGACATAGACAGAGAATACACCGATGAGAGACAGAGACAGAAACCCACAGAGACAGAGAGACAGCTGGACAGACAGACAGAGAAACAGATGACAAGACTGAAAAGACAGGAAACAGACAAAGAAGGAAAACAAGAACAGAGAGGACGGAAGACGACAGAAGACACAGTTTGAAAGAGACAGAGAAACAGACAATGAAAAATTAAGCTCTGAAAAGATTTAAGTACATTTGGGCCCTTTGGGCCAAATCTTTGTGGCTTGGGAAAACAGGCGAAGACCATTGCGAAAAACCGTCAGGCAGAAATTGGCCGCAGGCAGGCGAACAGGAAGAGGAGGTTGCAGGCCGTGTAGTGTGTGGTGGAGTGTAGTAGTGCCGGCCCCGTGCAGTGCAGTATAGTTGTAGTGGAGTGGATTGGAGTGGAGTGGAGACCCGTGCAGTGCAGTTAGTAGAAAGTGAATGTAGTGTAGGTTTTAGTGCATTTAGTGGTGTTTTGTAGGTAGTGGCAAAATGAGGTAGAGAGTGTAGGTAGTGTCGTGGATGAAGAGGAAGGAGGGAGGAATTTCCCTGTTTTTCTTGGGGGGGATACATGGGAAAAAGATGAGAGTAGGAGGGTTTCTGTCAACAGGATAAGGCATCACTATTGACTCCAGAAAGGAAGGAAGGAAGGAAGGCGGGTTCCAAGTGGAAGTCTGGAGGGGAAAAGGAGGGAGGGGAAGGAAGAGATTTATTTTGTTTAATTATTTTAAACGGGGGAAAGAATAAGCATCAGGGTTTTTAAACAGAGAGAGGAGGGAGGTGGGGGGAGAGAGGGGAAGACAGAGAGATGGAAGTCATGAGGGGAAGAAAAAGAGGGAGAGGGAGAAGAAGAGAGAGGGGACAGAAGTTAGAGAGGGGAGAAAGAGAGAGAAAGAGAGAAAAAAGAAGAAAAAAGAGAGAGAGAGAGGAAGGGAGAGACAGAGAGGAGAGCAGAGAGAGGGAGAGAGGGGGAGGGAGACAGAGAGACAGGAGACGAGAGGGGGGACTTTAAAGAGTCTGAACTGAGAAGACAACAGACAGACAGACAGGAGGAGGGAATAGGGAGAGACAGACAGAGACAAACAGACAGAACAGACAGAGAGGAGGGAGATAGAGAGTAGACAAAACAGAGACAGAAAGACAGACGAACAGACCAAACACAGAGAGAAAGAGAGAGAAGAGAGAGAGAGAGAGAGAGAGAGAGAGAGAGAGAGAGAGAGAGAGAAGAGAGATAAGAGAGAGAGGTGGTATAGTTGGGGGGTAAGGATTATCGAGAAATCATAGAATCTTTCGCTTTTCCAGAAAAAAAAATCTACACACACACACACACACACACACACGCAAACACCCACACACACACAAAAAAAAAACCCCCCATAAAAACACACACACACCAGCAACACACAACACAAACCACACACACACACACACAGACACACACAGGACACACACAGACACCACACCACACACTCTCACACACAACGCACACACACACGCACGCACGCACGCACGCACGCACACACACCACATCAAACACCAAAATTAGGTGGGCTGTCATCACACGGATCACAGCTCACAGAGGCAGGATGACAAGCCTCTCATTAACTGCGGCCAGTCAGCCAGTTTTCACAGACACACACTACACACACACACAACACACTATGCAAGCATGCAAACAGACCAACAGACAGGCAGACAACAGTAACCTGAGATTGAAGAGAGGAAGCTGAACAACAAAATCTAATCTTCGACGTTTAGAACGAAACTGTTTCACAAATCTAAGGGGATGGGGCGAAATTGATTTTTTTTAACGTGTTAGGACGAAATATAGCAACTGGTTAATATGTTTTCTTGATCTGTGTGTCTGTCTGTCTATCTGTCCTCTGTCCCTCTTTTCTCTGTCTCTCTCTCTTCTTCTCTCTCTCGCTCTCTTCTCCCCGGTGTACCTCTCTCATCCTCGTTTCCTCTCTCTCTCTCTCTCTCTCTCTCTCCTCTGTCTCTGTGTGATCATCATCATCTTATCACTACTAGTTACTACTACTACTACTAACTTACTACTACTAACTCCTTATACTGAATTTCACAAAACGCCTACAAAAACGACTCCACCCTCACTCACTATCCTACCTACTTTTTCACCATGTCTCGAACCCCCCCCCCCCCCCCTCCCCTCCCTCCCTACCTCCCCCAACACCCACCCCACCCCCCCCCCCAACCCCCCACCCCACCGACCCCGCGCCACCCCACTCATTTTTTCATTCCGGTCTCCTCTCCTCTCTACATACCTCACATAACAGTACAGCATGTAAGGGTGTAGGTATTATGTATACTTTGTGTATGTGTAATGTGAAAGCGTGTGGGGTCTGTGGTTAGCCCTGTAGATAGCGCTGTCTTTGCCTAGGTTCCCTGCAGACTGACAGACAGAGAGACGACAAGAAACCTTGGTGTCACGGGTGGTGAAGAGTTCCACTTGATTAATTGGGGACCGGCAAGGCCTAATACTTGGTTCTTTATCGTCACCGTCACCGTCACTGTCACCTATTCGTAGTCTTGTAGACTGTACGGTTGTGGGGGGGGGGGGGGGGGGGGGGGGGGGGGGGGGGGGGGGGGGGGGGGGGGGGGGGGGGGGGCATCACTAAAGATTTGTAAACGTTTTGATACGAAAATCCCAATGAAAAAAATTTTGATTTGTTTTTGCTTGTGTTTGGGGTTTGGTTAGGTGTTTTGGTTTGTTGGGTTTTTTTTTTTTTTTTATATAGTTTTGGCATTTTTGTTTGGGTAAACGTAGTAAGGCTCTGTGTTTTGTGAAATTGGGGATTTTGTATAATGTTTCATTACTTATCTTTTCACTTTTAATCATTATCATCATCGTCGCAATCATCATCAACATCAGCCATATTGGGAAGTTGTAAATGTTAAGGACTTGTATTTCACCTGTTAATTAATAATCATCACCAGCCTATATCTCTTCTTCTGCTTCTTTACGTCTGTCTTCATTTGCAAACCGAGCGTTGTATTCTTCCCATAAGGCATGTCCGCTCAAGAAGCAAATCGCTTCCACGAACCATATCATACCGCCATGCCCAGTCAACGTGTGATGTAACTGACAGGGTAGGATTCACTTCCACAGACAGAAAACTGACAGTTTGTAATTCACGAACTTCCGCTTTTGTTTTTACTTAGACTTTTATCGGTAAATCACCAAATGGAGTGGATATTCCTATCTCACATCTTCAGCGTTGAATCCACAGACTCGAAGATACGGATTTCTCTGTTATTGGCGTCCCTTCGTCTCGGAAGACTATGGAGTTGCACTCACGTGTGGATTCTGTACTAGCGTCGGGTGTGGGCTTGGGCCAGTCCGACACGGAATGACAGACAGTGCTATGCAGAGGAAGGCACAATGAAGTCTGACTCGGGTCTGTCTGCCTGGATGCAGCCTTTCTTTTCATTCTCTTTGCCTCGTGCGGCTAGCAAAATTAATGTTTCTCGAACTTGAAGAAGCTTTCTGGACAGCTGTCTCCAGACTGAACGTTTGAGGCCGTGTCTGTTCCCCTTTAAGTCCTAAAGACATGTATTACATTACAGACCATCTCCTACAAACTGGCCGGAAGGTCAGCAAAAATCCAATTTACTTACCACAGGATCAGAAGGACACACATAGGGGCACTCTTGGAGTCATCCCTTAATCCCCCCTTGGAGCCACTGGTGCTCCGGAAACACGAAACTGACAGATCCGATCCTAAATCCCTGGTCTTTGTGGCAAGGATTAACGCTCTTTTTGGGATCTTCCTGTGAGAGCAGCCACGTGGGAGTCCCGAAATCCTGACAATGAGGATAGATAAGGGTGGTGGTAAGATATACTGGTACTTGTCCACTCTCGTAAGTGTTGTGTGTGTGTGTGTGTGTGTGTGTGTGTGTGTGTGTGTGTGTGTGTGTGTGTGTGTGTGTGTTGTGTGTGTGGGTGTGTGTGTGTGTGGTGTGTGTGTTGTGTGTGTGTGTTGTGTGTGTGTGTGTTTGTGTGTGTGTGTGTGTTTTGGTGGTGTGTGTGTAAGAGGGATGGGGGGGAGAGTGGTGTGCGTACGTGGGTGTGTGTGTTTGTTGTTATATGTGTTGTTGCTTTCGTCGGTAGTGCGCTGGTATTGGCGGTGGTGGTGGCAGGCTTATGCTTTAGCAATATGTTATGTTTCTGCTTTCCAGTAACTTCTCTCTCGCTCTCCTCTCGCTCTCTCCGTTGGTCTATCTGGCTGTTGTATGGGCCAATGGCCTTTGTGATTATTCTTTCGAGTTCGATTCTGTCTGGCTGTGCTCTCTCCGTGTCTCTCTCTCGCTCTCTCTCTCTCTCTCTCTTCTCTCTCTCTCTCTGCTCGCTCGCTCCTCTCTCATGTCTCGTCTCTCTCTCTCTCTCTGTTTGTCTGTCCTGTGTCTTCTCTCTGTCCCTGTCTCTCCTCTGGACTGGATGTAAAACAAAAAAACCCCACACATTGGTGCTTATCCATTATCCCTGGAAATAAAAGAATTTGATTTGATGTGATGCGATGCGATCACTGTCTCTGTATCTGGCACTGACTGTCTGTCGTCGGTCTGTCTGTCTGTCTGTCTGTCTCTCCTCTCTCTCCGCGCTCGCTCTCTCTCATCCTCCCCCCCCCCCCCCTCTGTCTCACTCTCTCTCTCTCTGAAAAATCAAACCACCCTCCAGCTCCTTTCAAGTGGGACACCTGCCCTCCAAGAAACGGGCAGTAGTTTCCTGTGGGCTTGTTCTAGAGCTGTGGTAAATGGCCTGCAGAGCTGGCAGCATGTGGTCTGCTTCCTTGCTCAAAAAGAACATCTTCTCCCTCCAAGATGGAGCAGACCGCAGGAGGGAGAAGGTGGGGGAGGGGAGGAGGATGTGGAGGAGAGTGGGGGAAGGATGGGGGGGAGGGAGGAGAGTGCAGAGGTGAGTGAAGGAGGGGTGGTGGAGTGGTGGTGAAATGGGTGGGGGAGGTGAGAGAGAAACTTTCGGGATTTTTGTTTGTTTCGTTTCTCGGCCTAGAAATCGGAGGTTCACCCTATTGAGATTTTGCGTATGCCACCGGTTTTTTTTGCCCTCGCGTGAGGGTATCCGCATTCCGACTTCGGAGGCTGTATGCTGGGTATGTTTGGTGTTTTCTGTACCTCCGAAAATAAAACCCATTTTGGGGACATGAATTACAGATTATGAATGTGTATATTTTTAGATCTTCTCTGCATGTGAATTATCTCGAAGAGAAAGAAAGTACTAGCAGGTCTGACTTGAAGTTGACCTGGAAGATCGTAAAAAAGCCCTACCTGACATGAATTAACGTGATCTTTAACGTGCATATTTGATCGTTGCGTGTGATAATTATACACTAAGAGAATAAGGCATTGGCAGGTCTGGCACTTAAAGTTGACCTGGAGATTGTTATAACTCTCCACCCTTAATTCTCTAGACGTCAACATAGTCCAACCCAACGACTTCCATGGACCCGTGAGAGTGAAGTCGAACGTTCCTTGACCACTCAACAATAGCGGCGCCACTTATGGAGCGAGTCCTACACTATCTATCTTTTTCCCTAAAGCATTTTCTGTGCTTCTTCTTCGAAAACCGCTCAGACAGCAACTATTGTTGTCTGTCAAATCACAATTGATTTGTTGCGCTGTTAAGCGCCTACTAGTCTGGCCCAGCGCATCCAAGTGCCTCTTATCCTATGTCTGGAAGGGATGGCTCCCCCATGCAAGTCCCACTTGCCCATGACACACAGCCTGAAGATAATCAGAGAACTAACTTCCCTATCGACTCCTCCGGGAGTTAATGGAGAAGTCATCCCTATACCAATAACTCTCCGCTTTGTCGTCTATTAGCGTGCACTTCTACGTTTGATGAGTTAGTCATTTTTCAAGCAGTTTATTTATAAACCGTTGATTATAAATCTGGACTGGCCAAGACTACCACACAGGGAACAGTACCAGGAGGGAGACAAGGAGGCAGACAGAGAAAACGATGGGAAGACAACATCAGAGAGTGGACTGGCCTTGAGTGGAACGACTTGCTACGGAGAGCTGAAAATCGTGAGAAGTGAAGGAAGCTGGTTAAAAAATCTTCATTGTTTGGCATACCCCAAAGATTGCAACAGACTACGGGGCTGGTAAGTTAAGGCATATAAACATTTTGATCCATAATTCTGTTTGATCATGACCGGTTTAATTATAAAGACTTGTTGATAAACTGTTAATGAACAAGTCGTTTTTGTATATTTTCCGTAATATTAAAGTCCCTTTGTTTATAAGCCGTTGTTTTCTGAATCATTTTCTTAAGATTCTGTTATTATCAAGCCTCTGTGTTTATATTCTGTAAATCTCAAAGGGCTTTTTATATAATCCTCAAAGTATAAAGGACTTTGAATATAATCCGTTAGTTATCAAGGACTTCATACCCGCTAATTAGCTAATACTTGGTTCGTATCCACTAATCAGCTTGGCGCACCTTCGGTTCATCATGCCAGTATTTCTCATGGCACAGTCACTAAACGCTACGTCTTGTTTCACTAATGGCCACACACCCCGGTCACACATTCATTAGCTCCCGCTCTTCTTTTCCTTGTGCTAATAGCTATCTCACACACACACGCACACGAACGCGCGCACACACACGCGCGCTCCGCGCAGCTCCACCAATCCTGATCAGCCCAGCTAACTAAATTTAAATATTTCCAAAATAGCACTTGTACATTACATGATAATATTCAGACATAGAAAGTAAAATGATTTAATTTTGAAAAAAAAGAAAACCGCTAAAAAAAGTATCTCCGAGTACTTAGTAGAGTTGCGCGATGGAACGGCAAGATATTAATAAGTGACAGCACAGTGATCAAGTGCACTTCCTGAGATAGCAGAGTGTACTAGTGCGACCCAACGTTCTTTTTGGAGTCTGATCCAAATTCCTCCAAGAAAGATTTTTTTTTTTTTTGATATACTAATGTTTGTAAGAGGATGCTACGTAAGATACTATCTCGTTTAGGAAACGCTATTGAGACAACTAAAATGTCGCTTTGTTGTCTGTTACTAATAATGTCCCTCTGCTAATTGTAGACAAGGAATCAATACTTTCATTACACAAACGAACCGCTAACTAAGATTCTCCCTTGTCTTTTTTGTGTGTCATTATAAAGGCCCCCCCAGAGGAATGATGTAAGCTACTACGGTGTTCCGAACTACATCCCATTATTTTTAGCTCCTTCTGCCCCCTTTAATTTCCCAGCTCGCACATCGTTGTGTGGATTGCATGAATCAACAAAACGGTGGGATCAGATGACACAACCGCATACCATCACGGGGACTGTGTGTAAAAAAACATCACATAAGTGCTTGTTCAACATCAACTAATGTACGTGCTGATAAAAACAACCCGAAATAAATCAAGCAATGGTATTGAATCAATAATATATTCACACCCCCCACACAGAACATCTTGCGCCTACGATTAATATCCTGTTTCCGCTTTTGTAAGAGTAGGTCATGTGTGCCGGTGGGAACAGAATGACAAAACCGCACACATAAGGGGACCTTGGGACAATTTAAAAAAAAAAAAAAGCACACATACGTGATTGGTCCATTATCCTCGATATAAAAAGTATAGATTACAATAAAAATAAACTCACACAAACCAATAGAGAGACAACAGACAGAAAGACAGACAGACAGACAGACAGTCAACAGACAGACCGACTGACAGATGGATTCCAAGAGGATTCAATTGGTTCTATTGCGTGAGCTTTCGGCCCATTGCAACGGGGAGGGGGTTACATATCAACATAATCAAATATAATTCCCTTCATCATACATCGACATTAACTGTTTCTGTGACAAGGTTTCCATGTCACAGGAAGAGACAGAGCAGAGAGAACAGAGAGACAGAGAGACAGACATACATACAGAGAGAGACAGATACAGAGACAGAGAAAGATAGACAGACAGACAGAGACAGAGAGACAGACAGACAAACAAACAGAAACAGAGACAAAACCAGAGGCAAACGAAGAAGAGCAGCAGCAGCAGCAAACAAGATCTTTTACGCGCACAAAACCCTCAAGCTGTTGTGTTTTCCATTCCGCCCTCAGACTGACTTCAGCGTGGGATGATCAGGTGACAGTCATGCAGTTAGCGTCAACATCCACGCTGAAGTTTTGGAATGCTTTTTTTTTGGTGGGGGGGGGGGGGGGGCTGAGAGGGGGTGGTGATTTTCCCCCCCCCCCCCTCCCCCCCCCCATTTTTTCAAGTGTTGATAATTTTTTTTAAAGTTTAATGCAAGTCATTTGACACATGTAATAATAATAATAGGTAAGAGTATGATGATAATGAGATGAATGAGATGATGATGATGAATGAGATGAAACGACGACGTCGACGACGACGACGACGACGACGATGACGATGAGACGACGACCACGGATGAGGAGAGGAAGGAGTATGACGACGAGGGTAAATGCGTTGCATAGTCAATCCGCCTCTTTATCTTTCCTCCCCATTTCTCTTGAAGCTTCCACACTCAACCCCCTCACCCCACCCATCCCCCCCAACCACCAACCACCACACCACCACCACCACCCACTTAAGTTCAGACCACACTTTAATCTCTCCTCAGTCTTTGGTTCCGCGTATTTTTAGCCGGCCTGCAGTCACACTTCCACTGAACTTCATCAATAAAAGCTAGTTAATTTAGTCATCAGATAGAGCTCAAGGCGGAAAGCAGCTAGAAAGCCACACTTCCCATGGGTGGATCGGTGTTCTAGAGGGACGCGCCCTGTCCTACAAAGCGACAAGTCCCCGGGTCGGAAGTGTGGGCGGTGGTTCGAATCCCGTTTGGACCCGAAACTTTTCCCCCATCCATTAGATCATGAGTGTGTCTGGGCGCTAGTCTTTCGGGTGAGACGATAAACCGAGGTCCCGTGTGTTGCACATTAATTATTTAGCCCACGTAAAAGAACCCACGGCAACAAGAGAGTTGTTCCTGGCGAAATTCTGTAGAAAAAAATGCCACTCTGATAGGGAAACAAATACTGTTGCAGACAGGGAAAAAAAAGAGAAAAAAAGAAGGGGTGGTGTTGCTCTTGTGGCGACGCGCTCTCCCCGGGGAGAGAGAGCAGCCCGAATTTCACGCAGAGAAATCTGCCGTGACATGTATAAATAAATAAATAAATAAATAAATCCAACTCCCCTTCAACCCCACCCCACCCCCAACCCCTTTACCCCTACTAACCCCTACCCTCTACACCCTTTCGTCTCCTTCTCCGCCCCTCCTCAACCCCCCCCCCACACCCCCCCCACACACACTCACACACCCCTACCGCTCATCTATTTCTTTATTCCGTCTCCAACAGCACAGTGTGGCAGCCCTTGTCTCAAAGGGATCTGCCCTGTACTGAACTGTACTGTACTGCACTGTACTGTACTGCACTGTACTGTACTGTACTGTACTGCACTGTACTGTACTGCACTGTACTGTACTGTACTGTACTGCACTGTACTGGTGTGGTGTGGGGTCAGGGGGGCTGGCTGTGGGAAGGCCTAGTGGACTGGCAGGTCACCACTGTCCACTCCACACTGCCCGGCAACTGACCAACTGGAAGGGAATGTCTAGGTCTGACCATTGACTCAGAAAAGTGACAGGGAGGAGCGAGGGTTAGGTTAGAAGGGGGTGGGAGTATGAGGGGAGTTTGATGTGGTTTGTGGGGCGGGTGGGTGGGATGGGTGGTGGGGGGGGGGGGGTGAATATTTATACATGTATGATTTTTTAAAAAATTCTACATAGTATAATGCTTTTTTATTATTACACAATATTACGATAGGAAACAAATGGCAGTTGTAGACAGAAAAAAATGGGTGCGCTGCTCTGTGGCGACGCGCTGCTAACCCGGGAGAGCACCCAATTTTCACGCAGAGAAATCTGACGTGACTTAAAGTGATATAAATAAATAAATAAACACATATGTATGCACGTACGTACGTATGTAGGTAGGTAGTAGATATTTATGCATGTGTGTACGCGTGCGCACGCACGCGCGCAAAAGCGAGTGTGTGTGTGCGTGTGTGAGTCATACTACATCATATCATATACCACTTTAAGTCACGGCATATTTCTTTTGCATGAAATTCGGGCTGTTCTCCCTAGGAAGAGCGGGTTGCCACAAGAGCAGGCAACCTATTGCTTTTTTTCTGTTCCTGTCTGCATGTGTATGCGTCACTCTGTGTGTGTGTGTTTGTGTGTGTGAGACAGACAGACAGACAGACTGACGGACAACAGAGACAGGGAGCCAAAGGATCAAGCTTATGCATTCATGTATGGCTTGTTCAAAGTCAGCATTGGCGTGCTTTGTCGCGGCATTATTTCCTAAACCAAAAAAAATAATAATAATAATAATATATGGAATTTATATAGCGCTGAATCTTGTAAAAAACAAACAAATCGAAGCGCTTGCACTCAATCATTTACAGGCATGCAACTCTCCTTAAACATAATGAGAAATCCATGCGCGCGCACTACGCACGCACACGCACACACACACACACACACACACACACACACACACACACGGAACAACACTTAGACGGTGAAAGATGCTGTTGAAAATTAGGGACAGATATGTGGGGGGAAAGTCTAGGTAGAAATAAGTGTGTTTTGAGCTGGATTTGAAGGAATCAAGTGAAGGCTTTTGACGAAGTGAAAGAGGGAGGTCATTCCAGTGGATGGACCAGAAACAGAGAAGGAGCGACGGCCAACAGTGGTTTGTATGAATCTGGGTGTTTGAAAGCACAAAGTATTTTGCGGCTGAACGAAGGGAACGGGATGGAGTGTACAGGTGAAGACAGTTACAGAGATAAGAGGGTGCAGATTTGTAGGAGACATTTGAAACAGAGGGTATTGATTTTATACTGCAGTCTTTGTGAGACAGGCAACCAGGAAGAGATCGCAGAAGAGGAGTGATTGTGTTCAGATTTTTCTTTCTTAGGACCATCGAGCTGCAGAGTTTTGTATGCGTTGAAGAGAGTGGATAGATGATGCTGGTAGGCCAGCCAAAAGAGAATTACAGTAGTCTAAACGTGAAAGAATAAGAGATGTGACAAGCTTGGAAGTTGCATCAGTGGACAGATACTTGCGAATCGCGCTTACGCGCCGTAATTGATAGTAGCAAGACTGGCAGGTCTGGGTGATGAATTTTTTCATAGAGAGTGTGTTGTCTAGAACAACTCCTAAATACTTCACAGAGTTGGACAAAGGAACTGACCATACGCGCACATGTATATATGCGTGCAGCACACACACACACACACTCACGGTTCCAATCGCTCCCCCATTTCTCAACAATGCCGTGTATTTTTCTAGCAACGCTTTCTCCCATTTCTCAATGTTTATTTAGTTGAGCGGGTTTTTTGTTCTTTTATTGTGTTTTGTGTGGTTTTGTTTT
>CM054134.1:120884260-120911760 GCA_028751875.1 Rapana venosa
ACAGCAACTATTGCTGTTTGTCATAATTATGGGCAAAAATGCGTTGCACTGCCGATAGGCGCCTGACAAATCAGGCCCAGCGCATCCGACTTCGGCATGGAAGAGATTTTTTTTTTAATCTTTTAAGTCTTTCTGCAAAAAAGGCAGGGGAATTTGGACCAAGAAGGTAGAACACAGACAAGAAGGGAGGTGAGAGAAAGAAAAGAAACAAAGCAGAAACAAAAGAGAGGGATAGTAAAGAGGGAACTCCTAGCATAAAATTTCCAGAAGGAGGGGATGGTATTTATACCATCAGCCCCTCCACCCCCCACCACCCCCAGCATCCCCACGGGGAGAAAATAATTGGGGGTTTTAATTTAAGCGCAAGATACTGTGTCTTTCGAGATTATGATATGTATCAACGTGCCTGTCAGTATTGTAATTGTCCTTCATGGGATGAGTAAGTCCTTCGGATGAGACTATAAACCGAGGCCCCGTGTGCGCGAACGCACGCAGAACATCTTGCGCACACGTTAAATCCTGTTCCGCTTTTCGTAAGAATAGGCCATTATGTGGCGGTGGGAACAGATGACAGAATTGACAAAACTGCATACACACGGGGACTAGATATTTTTTAAAAAGCACATGAGCGTTTATTCCATTATCCTCGATATAAATAAATAAATAAATAAATAAATGAATGAATAAATAAAGTGAATTTGACTTGACTTGACTTCACTGTGCATGCCTTCAACCCTAGGACCTGGACTTACTGTCTCCTCCAAACGACTTTGATGGAGGTAAGAGTTAGCACCACTACAAACAAGCTCCACAAGGAAAAACCCATCAAACAGAAACCTTGACAGAGACACGAACCCCCAACCCTAGGTTGCTGCAGGATCACGAGTTCGAGGCTCTAACCACTGGGCTGCCTCGCCCCTGTTCCACCATCACATTGTGTGGTGACGGAGAGAGAGAAAAAGACAAAACTGCATCATCAGCAAGTATATAAGGTCTCAGGAGAGCAAGGTCATGGTTGTGTTGAAGACAGGAAAAAGCACATGACTGGGAGAAGTGACTCAGCACATTATATACACACGCACGCACGCATGGACACACACACACACACACACACGCGCGCGCGCGCACACACACACACCCCACTACACCCCCCACCCCACCCCACCTCCCATCCCTCATCCCCTTTTATTTCGAGGAGTGCAATAAGCATTCATGTGCTTTTTTTTTCAACCAGTCCCCTGGTGTATGCAGTTTTTGTAAATTTTTGTCATATGAGAGAGAGAGAGAGAGAGAGAGGGGAGAGAGAGAGAGAGAGAGAGAGAGAGAGATTTTTTATCTTTTTATTTCGAGGATAACGGAATAAGCACTCATGTGCTTTTTTCATCCAGTCCCTGTGTGTATGCAGTTTTGTAAATTTTGTCATGAGAGAGATTTTTTTTTTTCGCGAATAATGGAATAAGCATTCATGTGCTTTTTTCCATCCAATCCCCGTGTGTATGCAGTTTGTAAATTTTGTCTCAGAGATAGAAAGAGAGAGAGAGAGAGAGGAGGAGAGAGAAGAGAGGATGAGAGGAGAGGAGAGAAGAAGAGAGAGAGGAGAGAGAGAGAGAGTTTATATTTTATCTTTTATTTCTAGGATATGGAATAAGCATTCATGTGCTTTTTTATCTAATCACCATGTGTTTGAAGTTTTGTAAATTTTGTTATCAAGGAAGGAGAGAGAAGAGAAGGAGAGGGAGGAGAGAGAGGAGAGTGAGAGAGGAGAGAGAGAGGAGAGGAGAGAGAGAGGAGAGAGAGAGAGAGAGAGATTGATTTTTTTGTGAATAATTTCTTTGAAAGACTGCATGCTTATTGATTGTAGGCTTGTCTTTAAAATAGAATTTTTAAGAAATCATTTTTGATTGTGAGAAAATGTTTGCAGGGCGCGCGTGCGAGCGTGCATGGACGCACGTGCACACGTACACACGTATGCATACAAACACACATAAAAGGTAAAGGTAAAGGAGTCCCATAACCTATAAGGTCGTGGGGGAGCGAGGCGTCAGAGACATCACTTCTCTAGGGCCAGCATATTGAGGGCGGCGCCCATCTCCTCTCCCTCGCTGCTTTACCTTCCCTGACCCTAAAGAGCGCAGGTACCCATTTACAGCTGGGTGAACTGGGGGAACTGTACTGAAGCCAAGGCGCGCAAACGGTCACCCATCAACTGGTAACCACGCTCGACGCTGCTTAACTTGGCTGGGGGAAAGCGAGTGCTCCGACCACTGAGCTATCCCGTCCCCAAACACACATACATTCACATATAAACAAAAATATTACTCTCTCTCTCTCTCTCTCTCTCTCTCTCTCTCACATTTAAACAATCACACACATATTCACACACACACACACATGCACACACATATTCAAACATGCACACGCACATACACACACAAGACATAACTATAACCTTTCTACATTCCATGGTATATTACTAATATAGCCTGTCCATATGTTGACGTTTTCTTTGTACACCAAAATGCTGTCACACACACAAACACACACAAGACATAACTATAACCTTTCTACATCCCGTGGTATGATACTAATTTAGCCTGTCCATATGTTGACGTTTTCTTTGTATCACCACAACACACACACACACACACACACACACACACACACACACACACACACACACACACACACACACCATTCCCACCCTCTAAACTTCGATCAGAGATTAAATACGATCAAAACACCGCACACACGCAAAGAGCACACACTCACACCAACACCCCCTTCACCCACCCACCACCTACACGCAAAACACACACACACTCATCCACGGGGGACTGGGATGAAAAAAAGCACATGAATGCTTATTCCATCATCCTCGAAATAAAGAATAAAATAAAACAAAATAATACATAAAAATCATCCAAACTCCACACACTCACATGAACGCCCCCCATCCACCCCCATCCCCCCCCCCACACACACACCAACAACAAACCCCTCACACCAACACCCACACCCCCATCCTATCCCATCCCTCACCCCCAACCGCTTACCACCCCCACCCCCCCCCCCCCCACCCCCCCCCCCCCCCCCCCCCCCCCACCCCCCCACACACACACACACCCACAAACCGACATAACTACTATAATCTGTCTTACAACACCATGGTATGTGACCAATAATACCCTGCCCACATGTTCATATCTCCTTTGTGGTACATAACACACAAAACTTGCCCCCTCCCCACCCACCTCAAACCCCCTCTCCACCAACTCCCCCCTCCCCCACCCCCCCCCCCCGCCCCCCCCCCCCCCCCCCCCTCCTCATCAGAAAGAAGAACAGCCTGGAGACGTACAAGCTGTACAAGCTGTGTACACTTTGATCAGGGATTATGTACGGTCGCTGCATATATTACAACTTGGGTGTGAGGCGTGTGAACTGAAGGCATGGATGTGCAACAGTTGGTCAGTCACTGGGTGCACAGAGACAGACAGAGAGAGAGAGAGAGAGAGAGGAGAGAGAGAGAGAGAGAGAGAGAGAGAGAGAGAGAGAGAGAGAGAGAGAGACTGAGAGATAGACTGAGAGAGACTGAGACAGACAGACAGAGAGACAGGCTGGCAGGCAGGCAGGCAGGCAGAGATAGAGAGAGATACAGACAGACAGACAGAGAAAGGGAGAGGAACAGAGAGATAGACATGCAGACAGATGAATACAGTATATATGTGAGAAAAACAGAAAAAGAGATACTGAGAGAGAGACAGAGACAGGACAGACAGAGACAGACAGAAAGAGACAGAGAAACAGAGAGAGAGAGAGAGAGAGAGAGAGAGAGAGAGAGAGAGAGAGGAGAGAGAGAGAGAGAGGAGAGAGAGAGAGAGAGAAATAGACAGACAGACAGAGACAATGACAGAGACAGACATTGACAGGAAAACAGAAAAGGAGATACTGAGACATAGACAGAGAAATACACCGAGAGAGAGACAGAGACAGAGACAGACCGACAGAGACAGAGAGACAGCCTGACAGACAGACAGAAACAAACAGAGACAGACAGACAGACTGACTAACTGACTGACTGACTGACTGACTGATTGACTGACAAACTGACAAACTGACAGACACAGACGCAGGGACAAGCAGAAATAGAAACAGAGGACAGACAGACATAGAAACAGAGACAGAGGAACAGACAAAAAGAACAAGAGACAGACGGACAGACATAGCGACAAAAACACAAAGATACAGAGCAGAAAATTGAGACAGACAGACAGACAGACAGAAGAGGAAGAGGAAGGTTGACAGCAGTGTAGTGTAGTGCAGTGTAGTGGAGTGGAGTGGAGTACAATGCTGTGCAGTGCAGTGCAGTATAGTGTAGTGTAGTGGAGTGGAGTGGAGAACAGTGCAGTGCAGTGTAGCGTAGTGTAGTGTCGTGTAGTGTGTGTAGTGTAGTGTAGTGTTAGTGTAGTGCAGTGTAGTGTAGTGTAGTTTTGTGTAGTGTAGTGGAGTGGAGTGGAGTGGAGTGGAGTGGGTGGAGTGGAGGGGGAGTGGAGTACAGTGCAGTGCAGTATAGTGGAGTGGAGTGGAGTGGAGTGGAGTGGAGTGCAATTTCCCTGTTTTTCTTGGGGGGTACACATGGAAACACAGATGAGAGTAGAGCAGGGTTTCTGTCACAGGCATCACAGGCATCACCTCATGACTCACAGACAGGAAGGAAGGAAGGAAGCGGTTCCATGGATTATGTCTTGGAGGGAGAGAGAGAGAGTGGGGAGAGAAAGAGATTTATTTTAGTTTATTTATTCTTTTATATCGAGGATAATGGAATAAGCACTCAATGTGCTTTTTTACACCCAGAGAGAGAGAGAGAAAAGGGGGAGAGAGAAGAGGGAAGACCCCGAGGATGGAAGTCAGTGAGGGAGAGAGAGAGGTGAGGGAGGAAAGAGGAAGAGAGGGAGGAGTTAGAGAGGGGAGGAAGAGAGAGTGAGAGAGGGGAGAGAGGGAGAGACAGAGGAGAGGAGAGGAGAGAGAGGGGGGAGAGAGAGACAGAGAGACAGAGACAGAGAGAGAGGGAAACTTTAATAGAGTCTGACCTGAGAGAAGACAGAGAGGGAGATCGAGAAAAGACAGACAGAGAGGGGACAGAGAAACAGACAGACTGAGGAGGGAGGGAGACAGATGAGACTAGACAGAAACAGAGACAGAAAGACAGACAGACACAAAACAGAGAGAGAGAGAGAGAGGAGAGAGGAGAGGAGAGAGAGGGGAGAGGGGGGGGGGGGGGGGGGTGAGGGGTATAGTAGGGGGTTAAGGATTTAACGAAAAATCGATTGAATTTTCCGCTTTTCCAGGAAGAAAAAAAATACACACACGCGCACACACACACACACACGCACACACACACACGCACACACACACACACACACACACACAACAAACACACACACACAGAACACACCAGACACACACACACACACACACACACACACACACACACACACACACACACACGCACACACGACACACACACCCCACACAGACAAACACACACACACACACACACACACACAAAAAGTAGGTGGGCTGGTCATCACACGGACACAGCACACAGAGGCAGGATGACAAGCTGTCATTAACTGCCGGCCAGTCAGCCAGTCCACAGACACACACACACACACACACACACGCTATGCAAGCAAGCAAACAGACCAACAGACAGACAGACAAACAGTAACACAGAGGATTAGAAGAGAGGAAGCTGAACAACAAAATCTAATCTCGACAGTTTAGAACGAAACTTTTCACAAATCTAAGGGTGACGGGGCGAAATTTGATTTTTTTTAAAACGTGTTTAGCGAATATATCAACTGTTTTTATATGTTTTCTTTATCTGCGTGTCTGTGTGTCTGACTGTCTCTGTCTCTTTTCTCTGTTTCTCTCTCTCTCTGTCTGTGTCTCTGTGCGATCATCATCATCATCATATTAATATTACCATCAACATTATTATTATTATTACTATCATTATTATTATCATCATCATCATCATCACTACTACAACAACAACAACAACAACAACTACTACTACTACTACTAGTACTACTACTACTACTACTACTACTACTACTCCTTATACTACTTTCACAAACGCCACAACGACTCCACCTTCACTCACTATCAAACCTACTTTCACCATGTCTCTACCCCCCCCCCCCCCACCCTCACCCCCCTCCCTCCCTACCCCCACCCCAACCCCGACCCGCCCACCCCACTCATTTTTCATTCCTGTCTCCTCTTCTCTCTACCTGACCTCACATAACAGTACAGCAGGGTAGGGGTGTAGGTATGTATGTATACGTGTGTGTATGTGTATGTGAAAGCTGTGGGGGTCAGTGGTTAAGCCCTGAATATTAGCTCTGTCTTTGCCTAGGGTTCCCAGCAGACAGACAGACAGAGAGACGGACAGACACCTTTGTGTCAGCGTGTGGTGAGAGTTCCACTGTTATTAAAGGGGACCGCAAGGCTGAAACTTTGTTCTTTATCTTCTACCTTCACCGTCATCGTCATCTATTCCGTAGTCTTGTAGACTGTACGGTTGGGGGGGGGGGGGGGGGGGGGGGGGGGGGGGGGGGGGGCATCACTAAAGATGTTGTAAACTTTTGTTACGAGAATCCAGAAGAAAAAAGTTTTGATTTGGTTTTGCTTTTGTTTGGGTTTATTTTATTTATTTATTTATTTATACCACTTTAAGTCACGAGATTTCTCTGCGTGAAATTCGGGCTGCTCTCCCCGGGGAGAGCACGTCGCCACAAGAGCAGCGCCACCCTTTTTTTTTTCCTTTTTTTTTTTTTTTTTTTTTTTGGTCTGCAACTGTATTTCTTTCCTATCAGAGTGGCTTTTTTCTAAGAATTTTGCCAGGGACAACTCTCTTGTTGCCGTGGGTTCTTTTTCGTGCGCTGCATAATTTTCTGTAACACACGGGACCTCGGTTTATCGTCTCATCCGAAAGACTAGCGCCCAGACCACCACTCATGGTCTAATGGATGGGTGAAAAGCTTCGGGCCCAGACGGGATACGAACCCGGACTTTTCGCTTTCTAGACAGGCGCGTTACCTCTAGACCACCGATCCACCGGGTTTGGTTTAGGTGTTGTTGTTTTGTTGGTTTTTTTAATTTTTTTATATAGTTTTGGCATTTTTTGTTTTGTAAACCGTAGTAAGGCTTCTTGTGTTTGTGAAATTGGGGGATTTGTAAAATGTTCATTTACTTATCATTTCACTTTTATCATTATCATCATCGTCGTCATCATCATCAACAACAGCCATAATGGGAGTTGTAAATGTTAATGACTTGTTATTTCACTGTTATTATAATCATCACCAGCATATTCTTCTTCTTCTTCTTTTACTTCTTCTTCATTGCAAACCGAGCTTATTATTCTCCCAAAGGCAGTGTCGCTCAAAAGCAAAGCTTCCACGAACCATATCAAACCGCCATGTCCAGTCAACGCGTGATGTCACTGACATGGTAGGATTCCACTTCCACATACAGAAAACAGACATTTAGTATTCACAGAACTTCCGCTTTTGTTTTAGCATATACTTTTATCGGTAAATCACCAAATGGAGTGGATATTCCTATCTCACATCTTCAGAGCTGAATTCACAGACTCGAAGATACGTGTTTCTTGTATTGGCATCCTTCAGTCTCGGAAGACTATGGAGTTGCACTCAAGGTGTTGATTCTGGTACAGCGTCGGTTGTGGCTGGTCAGTCCGACACGGGAATGACAGACAGTCCCTCTGGCAGAGGAAGGCACAGATGAAGTCTGACAATGCTGGTCTGTCTGCCTGGGATGCAGCCTTTCTTTTCATTCTCTTTGCCTCGTGCTGCTGAGCAAAATTAATGTTTCTTCGAACTTGAAGATAGCTTTCTGCACAGTCTGTCTCCAGGCTGACCGTTTGAGGGCCGTGTATGTCCCCTTTAAGTCCTAAAGACATGTAATACATTAACAGACATCTCCTACAAACTGGCCGGAAGGTCAGCAAAAATCCAATTTACACAGGGATCAGAGGACACACAAGGGTCAGCTCTTGGGAGGTCAACCCTTAATCCCCCCTTGATCCACTGGCTGCTCCGGAAACACGAAACTGACAGGATCCGATCCTAAATCCCAGGTCTTTGTGGCAAGGGATTAACGCTCTTTTGGGGATCTTCCTGTGAGACAGCCACGTGGGAGTCGCGGAATCCTGACAATGATGATAGATAGAGGGGAGGTGTAGATATGACTGGTACTTGTCACTCTCCTCTGTGTGTGTGTGTGTGTGTGTGTGTGTGTGTGTGTGTGTGTGTGTGTGTGTGTGTGTGTGTGTGTGTGTGTGTGTGTGTGTTTTGTGTGTGTGTGTGTGTGTGTGTGTGTGTGTGAGGGAGGGGGGTGGAGTGTGTGTGTGTACGTGTTGTGTGTGTGTGTGTGTGGTGTGTGTGTGTGTGTGTGTGTGTGTGTGTGTGTGTGTGTGTGTGTGTGTGTGTGTGTGTTGTGTGTGTGTTGTGTGTGTGTGTGTTGTTGTTGTTGTTGTTGTTGTTGTTGTTTTATGTGTTGTTGTTGCTTTTGTTGTAGATACAGCTCGTATTGGCGGTGGTGGTGGCAGTCTTATGCTTTTAGTTATATTTTATGTTTCTGTTTTCCATTACCTTTCTCTCTCCCTCTCTCTCTCTCTCTCTCTCTCTCTCTCTCTCTCTCTCTCTCTCTCTCTCTCTCTCTCTCTCTGTTTGTCTGTCTGTGTCTCTCTCTGTCTCTGTCTCTCTCTGGGACTGGATGTAAACCAAAAAAACCCACACATTGGTGCTTATCCATTATCCTCGAAATAAAAGAACGCGAAAGCATGCAGAACATCTTGCGCACACGTTAAATCCTGTTCCGCTTTTCGAGAGAGTAGGCCATTGTGTGCCGGTGGAAACAGATGACAAAATTTACCAAACCGCATACACACGGGGACGGGATGTAAAAAAAGCACATGAGTGCTTATTCCAATATCCTCGATATAAAAGAATAAATAAATAAATAAACAAATAAACTCTCTGTTTGTCTGTCTGTCTGTCTGTCTGTCTGTCTGTCTGTCTGTCTCTCTCTCTCTCTCTCTCTCTCTCTCTCTCTCTCTCTCTCTCTCTCTCTGTGGGACTGGATGTAAACAAACAAAAAAACCCACACATTGGTGCTTATCTATTATCCTCGAAATAAAAGAATTTGATTTTGATTTGATTTGATTTGATGCGATCACAGTCTCTGTCTCTGTCTCTGTCTCTATCTATCTCTCTCTCTCTCTCTCTCTCTCTCTCTCTCTCTCTCTCTCTCTCTCTCTCTCTGAGAAAATCAAACCATCCCTCCAGCTCCTTTCAAGGTGGACACCTGCCTCCAAGAAACGGGCAGTTAGTTTCCTGAGGGCTTGTTCAAGAGCTGTTGTAAATGGCCTGCAGAGCTGGCAGGCATGTGTGTCTGCTTTCCTGGTGTCATCAAAAGAACATTCATCCCCTCCAAGATGGAGCAAGCAGGAGGGAGGGAAAGGGAGGGGGGGGGGAGGGGAGGGATGGTGGAGGAGAGTGGGGGAGGAGGGGAGGAGAGGGAGGAGAGTGGCAGAGGTGAGTGAGGAGGGGTGGTGGTAGTGGTGGTATGGGTGGGGGGAGGTGAGAGAGAAACTTACGGGGATTTTGTTTGTTTCGTTTCTCGGCTAGAAATCTGAGGTTCACCAAATGTGAGATTTTTGCGTATGCCACCGGGGGTTTCTTGCCCACCGTGAGGGTAGCCGCATTCCGACTTCGGAGGATGTATGCTGGGTATGTTGGTGTTTCTGTAACCCACTGAACGCTGACATGAATTACGGGGTCTTTACTGTGCATATTTTGATCTTCTGCATATGTATATACACGAGGGGGAATTAAGGCACTGGCAGGTCTGCACTTGGAGTTGACCACGGAGATCGTAAAATCCCAACACTTAATTCACCAGACGCCGCCAAGATTCGAACCCACGACTTCATGGACCCATGGGATTGAAGTCAAACGTTCTTGACCACTCGGCTATAGCGTCCGTCACTAACGGAATGAATCTTACACTATCTTTTTCTAAAGCATTTCTTCTTCTCCTTCTTCTTCTTTTCCTTTTCCTTCTTCTCTTTCTCCTTCTCCTTCTTCTTTTCCTTCTTCTTCTCCTTCTTCTTCTGGTTCTTCTTCTTCTTCTTCTTCTTCTCCTTTTTCTTCTGCTTCTGCTTCTTGTCCTTCTCCTTCGTCTTCTTCTCCTTCTTCTCTCCTCCTTCTTCTTCTTCTTCTTCTTCGTACGCTCAGACAGCAACTATTGTGTGTGTCATATAAGCAAAATTGAGTGGCGCTGCTAGCAGCTAAGCGCCTGACAAGTCAGGCCCAGCGCATCCGACTGTCACATATTAACCAATATTGGAAAGGGATGGGCTCCGCCATGCAGGTTCAACTTCCCCACGTCACATTGCCTGAAAAAAATCAGAGAATTAACTTCCCTATCGACTCCTCCGGGGGTTAATGGAGAAGTCATCCCTTTACCAATAACTCTCTGCTTTGTCGTCTACTTTGTCGTGCACTTCTACGTTTTATGAGTAATTCATTTTCCAAGACCTTTGTTTATAAACGTTGATTATAAATCTGGACAGGCCAAGACTACCATACAGGGAACAGTACCAGGAGGGAGACGAAGAGGCAGACAGAGAAAACGATGGGAAGACAACATCAGAGAGTGGACTGGCCTTGAGTGGCACGACTTGCTACGGAGAGCTGAAAACCGTGAGAAGTAGAGGAAGCTGGTTAAAAAATCTTCATTGGTGCATGCCCCAAAGTTGCAACAGACTACGGGGCAGGTGAAGGTGAAGGCATTATAAAGCATTTTGATCATAATCTGTTTGATCATGACCTGTTAATTATAAAGATCTTTGTTGATAAACTGTTAATGACAAGTCGTTTTGTATATTTTCCGTTAATATTAAAGTCCTTTGTTTATAATCCGTTGTTTCTGAATCATTTTCTTAATATTCTGTTAATTATCAAGCTCTGTGGTTATAATCTGTAAATCACAAAGGGCTTTGTATATAATCCGTCAATTATAAAGGACTTTGAATATAATCCGTTAGTTATCAAGGACTTCATAACCCGCTAATTAGCTAAGTACTTTGTTCGTTATCCACTAATCAGCTTGCACCTGTCTGTGTTCATCAGGCCAGTATTTCTCAAGGCACAGTCACTAACGCTTACGTCTTGTTCGCTAATGGCCACACACCCCTGTCACACATTCATTAGCACCCTCTCTTCTTTTCCTTGTGCTAATAGCTAACACACACACACACGCACACGAACGCGCGCACACACACGCGCGCTCGCGCAGCTCCAACCTGATCAGCCCAGCTAAAAGAATAAAAATCTTTCCAAAATAGCACTTGTACATTAACATGATAATATTCAGACATAGAAAAGTAAAATGATTTTATTTTTTAAAAAAAAGAAAACCGCTAAAAAAATTATCACCTAGTACTTAGTAGAGTTCGCGATGGACGGCAAGATATTAATAAGTGACAGCACAGTGAACATAGTGCACTCCTGAGATAGCAGTAGCGTACTATGTGCGACACGTTCTTTTTGGAGTCAGTGATCCAAATTCCAGAGAAAGATATTATTTTTTTTATAGATATACTATGTTGTAAGAGGGATGCTACGTAAGATACTATCTCGTTAGGAAGACGCTATTTATACACTAGAAAATGTCGCTTGTTGTCTGTTACTAATAATGTCCCTCTGCTAATTGATAGACAAGGAATCAATACTTCATTACACAAACGAAGCGCTAACTAAGATTCTCTCTTGTCTTTTTTGTGTTTCATTATAGGCCCAGAGGAAATGATGTAAGCTTACTACTGTGTTACCTAAACTACATCCCATTATTTTTAGCTGCCTTCTGCTTAATCCCAGGCTCGTGCACATCGTTGTGTGATTTCAGTGTATCAACAAAACTGGTGGGAACAGATGACACAACCGCATACACACGGGGACTGTGTGTAAAAAAAAAAGCACATAAGTGCTTGTTCAACAACAACAAAATGTTACGTGTTGGAAAAAAAATCCGATTAAATCAATCAATGGATTGATCAATAATAAATTCACACACACACACACACACACACACACACACACAGAACATCTTGCGCACACGTTAAATCCTGTTCCGCTTTTCGTAAGAGTAGGTCATTGTGTGCCGGTGGGAACAGATGACAAAACCGCATACACACGGGGACTAGATGTAAAAAAAGCACATAAGTGCTTGTTCCATTATCCTCGATATAAAAGAATAGAATAAATAAAAATAAACACACACACCAAAAGAGAGACAGACAGACAGAAAGTCAGACAGACAGACAGACAGTCAGACAGACAGACAGACAGACAGATTGATTCCAAGAGATTCAAATGGTTTATTGCGTAAGCTTTCGCCTATTGCAACGGGGAGGGGGTTACAATATCAGCATAATCAAATATAATTCCCTTCATCATACATCGACAATAACTGTATCTGTGACAAGGTTTCCATGTCACAGAGACAGAGACAGACAGAGAGAGAGAGAGACAGACACAAAGGGAGACAGAGACAGAGAAAGATAGAAAGACAAACGGAAGACAGAGACAGACAGAGAGACAGACAAACAAACAGAAACAGAGACAGAACCAGAGACAAAATCAGAGGCAAACGAAGAAGAGCAGCAGCAGCAGCAACAAAAAAGATCTTTTACGCGCACAAAACCCTCAAGCTGTTGTGTTTTCCATTCCGCCTCAGAGACTTACGTGGGATGATCAGGGGGACGTCAGCAGTTTTTGCGTCAAAATTCCAAAAGCTGAATATTTTGGGTGCTTTGGGGGGTGGGGGGGGGTGGGGGGGGGAAGGATGTGGTGGGGATTTTTTTTTCTTTCATTTTTTTTAAAGGTTTTTTTTTTATTTTTTTTTTTTTCAGATGCAAGTCATTTGACACTTAAAAATAAAAATAAAAATAATAATAACGACGACGACGACGCGACACGACGACGACGACGACATGATGATGATGAGATGTGATGATGATGGTGATGTGATGAAGTATGATGATGATGACGACGACGAGAGATAGAGCCATGACCTAATGACGATGATGATACGGATGAGAAAGCTTGCTAGTCAATCCCCTCTTTCATCTTTTTCCCCCTTTCTCTTGAAGTTCCCCACCCCCCCCCCCCCCCACCCTCCCCCCAACCAACCAACCCAACCCCCACCACCACCACCAACTTAGTTTGACCACACTGATTTCCTCAATCTTTGGGGTTTTTTTCCTACTTTTAGCGGGCTGCAGCCACTCCACTGACTTTATAAATAAAAGCTGTTAGTTAGTCAGTTAGTTAGTCAGTTAGTTTTTGTCGTTATTAGCTCAAGTTTAATGCAGCTAAAAGGGCCCCACATCCCATATGGGGATCGGTGGTCTGAGGGAAAACGCCTGTCTACAAAGCGAAAAGCCGGGGCGGAAGTGCGCGGGGTTCGAATCCGTTTGAACCCCCAAAATTTTTCCCCATCCATAAGATCATGAGTGGTGGTCTGGGCGCTAGTCTTTCGGGTGAGACGATAAACCGAGGTCCCGTGTGTTGCACATTAATTATTTAGCCCACGTAAAAGAACCCTCGGCAACAAGAGAGTTGTCCCTGGCGAAATTCTGTGGAAGAAAAAAAAGCCACTCTGATAGGGACACAAAATACTGTTGCAGACAGGAAAAAAATAAACAAAAAGGGTGGCGCTGCTCTTGTGGCGATGTGCTCTCCCCAGGGAGAGAGAGCAGCCCGAATTTCACGCAGAGAAATCTGCCGTGACATGGTATAAATAAATAAATAACATAAATAAATCCCAGACTCCCCTTCAACCCCACCCTCCACTTTCCTTCACCCCTACTACCCCCTACCCTTCTACACCCTTTCGTTTTTTCCTTCTCCTCTCCCATCCCAACCCCCCCCCCCCCCCCCCCCCCCCCCCCCACACACACACACACACCCCTACCCGCTCATCTATTTCTTTCTTCCATCTCCAACAGCACACAGTGTGTCGGCAGCCCTTGTCTCAAAGGGATCTGCCCTGTACTGTACTGTACTGTACTGTACTGTACTGGTGTGGTGTGGGGTCAGGGGGGCTGGCTGTGGGAAGGCCTAGTGGGCAGGCAGGTCGCCACTGTCCACTCCACACTGCCCGGCAACTGACCAACTGGAAGGGAATGTCTAGGTGCTGACCAATTTGACCAGAAAGTGACAGGGAGGAGGGAGGGGTAGGTAGAAGGGGGTGGGAGTATGAGGGGAGGTGTGATGTGGTTTGTGGGGCGGGATGGGTGGGATGGGGGGTGGGGGGTGAATAATTATACATGTATGATTTTTTAAAAATTATACATAGTATATGCATTTTTATTATTACACATTATTACTATAGGGAAACAAATTCAGTTGTAGACAGAAAAAAAATGGGTGGCGCTGCTCTGTGGCGACGCGCTCTACCCGGGGAGAGCAGCCCGAATTTCACGCAGAGAAATCTGACGTGACTTAAAGTGATATAAATAAATAAATAAACACATATGTATGCACGTACGTACGTATGTAGGTAGGTAGGTAGATATTTATGCATGTGTGTACGCGTGCGCACGAACGCGCGCAAAAGCGAGTGTGTGTGTGCGTGTGTGAGTCACACTACATCATATCATATACCACTTTAAGTCACGGCATATTTCTTTTGCATGAAATTTGGGCTGCTCTCCCCAGGAAGAGCGCGTTGCCACAAGAGCAGCGCAACCTATTGCTTTTTTTTCTTTTCCTGTCTGCATGTGTATGCGTCACTCTGTGTGTGTGTGTTTGTGTGTGTGAGACAGACAGACAGACAGACAGACAGACTGACGGACAACAGAGACAGGGAGCCAAACGATCAAGCTTATGCATTCATGTATGGCTTGTTCAAAATCGGCATTGGCGTGCTTTGTCGCGGCATTATTTCCTAAACCAAAAACTCACGGTTCCAATCAATCCCCCATTTCTCAACAATGCCGTGTATTTTTCTAGCAACGCTTTCCCCCATTTCTCAATGTTTATTTTTGTTGAGCGTGGCTTTTCGTTTCGTTGATTGTGTTTTGTGTGTATGTGTTTGTTTTTGTTTTGTTTTTGTTTTTGGCTGGATTTGTGTTCTATGGTTTCGTCTTGTTCTTTTTTTTGGGTGGGGGCAAAATACAGGCTTTAAATTACACTGCCAAACAAAACCCACATGCTTTCTGATTTACTTTTTTTCTTTTCCTTTTCTTCTATTTTCTAGTTTGCTCCTTCCCTGAAGGCAAAATCATTTTTGCTCTCTTTTTTTCAGGTTGGCAAGTGCTCATTTGATCAATTCCACAATACGCAATTCATTCCCTTTCCCTCCGGCATCTTTCGTTTTTCAGTTTACGACCAGACCGGCAGCCCGGAGTGCCGGAAATTTTCCGCTCCGTGCCATCCGACACATGCAATCAAGTTCACCCATTTGAGGGAACCACATTGACATACACGGGGCCCCAACCAACACTTTGCAGGTTTACGCTCGTGCGTCGGCACACAGTCAGACAATAATTGTTGCGCATGCCAGTGTGCATGCGCGAGATACACGAATGCATGCACGTTGAGCATGCGCACGCACGCATATACACAAATACACCATACGCGTACATGTATATATGCGTGCAGCACACACACACACACACACACACACACACGAGGATAATGGAATAAGCACTCATGTGCTTTTTCTTCATCCAGTCCCCTTGTGTATGCAGTTTCGTACATTTTGTCATCCGTTCCCACCGGCACACAATGGCCTACAATTCCGAAAAGCGGAATGGGTTTTAACATGTGCGCAAGATGTTCTGTATGTGTGTGTGTGTGTGTGTTAGAGAGAGACAGAGACAGACAGGGACAGAGAGCAAGTCAAAAGTTCTCTCCCCTAACCTCCCCCAAAGGATAATTCATGTTACATGTTGTCTCTCATTCCCAGCAAATTGACAAAATCTGACTTACAAAACCAGAAGAGCTTTTATATATCCCTGTATCTTATGTGCGTACGTGCGTACGTGCGTGCGTGCGCGCGCGTGTGTGTGTGTGTAAGTATAAGTATGTAAGTGTGTGTGTGTGTGTTTGTGTAAGTATGTAAGTGTGTGTGTGTATCTATGCGTGCGTACATGGGGCGCGCGCACGCCCGTATGATCGATTGCCCAAACCACATGCATTTATGTACAAGCGTGCTACTGCAATCACAATCCTGATTGTCATGTATATGTGTCTGCGTGCATGGACGAAGAAGATTTAAGTGAAAAAACTTACACAGGGTCTATGAAACTCTCTCTCTCTCACACACACACACACGCACACACTCCCTCCCTCTGTCTACTCTCCCAGGACCCCCCCCCCCCCCCTTCCCCTTTACTAATGGGGTGGGTCAAAGATGCACACGTGAAACACGCTAACTGCTTGTGACAAGCCTGACCTTGCTGACCTTGGCTCTGCGCTAAAAATAGCATTGATCCTAACATTTGCAGCAAATAACTGTGACTGTGCTGTTTGTCCTGACCATTGGGTTTAGAAATAACGTTCGCAGCAAATACCTGAGACAACAATTGTTTTGCCCTGACCTTTGGATGATGTGTCAAGTGGATGTTTCCGTTTGGCATGAATGATAATGAACAACTTTCTCTTTTGTGATTGCACAGTTCGTTTGGGCCGATGCACAATTATCAATGTTCTAATTTTTGTCTAGGCAATATTCCATGTGACACCACGATGTGAGTTTGTTGGTTCCTTCCTAATTCTCCTCATCCTCCTCCTCCTCCTCCTCATCATCATCATCATCATCACCACGGTTTTTGTATGTCACAATACTTTGTAATAGTGTAAGTTCCCAGCGCACCAGCCACACGCAAACACAAACATCAACAACAACTAGTTTAAAACCACACAAACAACAACACACACACACAACAACACACACAAAAAAAAAATAAACAATCTACAGGATTCTACTTGAAGGTTGATATTGTAGCTTTCTTTGAACACGTTAAGTCTTCAGGTTAGTTTTGAAGGTATCCAGTGTTTGCATGAAGGCAGGACAGCTCAGTGGTCAGAGCACTCACTCTCCCCAAGCTAAGTTTAAGCAGTGTTGAGTGTAGTTATCTCTTGGATGGGTGAACGCTCGTGCGCTTTGGCTTCAGTACAGTCCCCGAATTCACCCAGCTGTAAAATGGGTACCTGCCTCTTTAGGGTTAGGGAAGGTAAAGCAGCGAGGGAGAGGAGATGGGCGCCGCCCTCATTATGCTGGTCATTGGAGAAGCTGAGGTTTCTGACACTCGTTCCCCAACGACCGCATAGGTTATTAAAACACCTTTACTTTTAAGTTGTTTGGATATTTCTGAGAGACGATAGAAGAGAATTCCAGAAAACAAGGGCATGATAGCAGAAACATCTGTGGCTGAATGATTTGAAATCAGTTTGAGCAACACAGAGTAGCTGTTCAGCATTAGATCCACGAAGGCTGACAGATGTGAAAGAGAGGGGGAGAGAGATGAGGTGGGAAAATATCCATCAAAACCACGAAATGCTAGAACAGCTGTTTTAAATTGTATGCGAGATGTGATTGGCATCCAGTGGAGTTGAATTAAAAGTAGAGTGATAGGATCCTTTTCTGAAAATGTCCCGGAAATTAAACGAGCTAGCGGCATCGCTCTGAATAAGTGGCAGACAAGCAACTTCAGAAAACATGATGGTGAAAAGCAACTTCTTCCAAAAATATGATGGTACGCAATGAACTACTGCAGTCACAGCGACTACTCACCATACTATATTCTTATCAGCATCATCCTTATTTTTGTTTCACAGCAGCACACGCATCTAAACACAAAAACACTCAGCGCCTCCCCCCCCCCTCTCTCTCTCTCTCTCTTCTTCTTTCTCTCTCTCTCCCTCTCTCTCTCACTCACTCTCTCTCTCCCTCTCTCTCCCTCTTTCTCTCCTCTCTCTCTCTCTATTCTTTCTCTCCGTCTACGTGTTCCTCTCTCTCTCTCCTCTCTCACTCTCTTCTTTTCCCTCACTCTCTCTCTCCCTCTCTCTCCCGCAGTTTTTGTAGACTTTGCCAAGGCATTTGACTGTATTGACCACAAACTCTTAGTAAAGAAACTGGCTATGTATGGTTTATGCGCAGACTCTCTAAAACTGATTACCTCGTTTCTTGATAAAAGGCGACAAGCTGTTTATCAAGATTCAATTATGTCGTCCCTTTTGCCTGTGAAGTATGGTATTCCTCAAGGTTCCGTGCTAGGGCCAGTCCTCTTTTCTATATATATCAACGATCTTCCTCTCCATGTTTCATCCACATGTGAACTCTTTGCTGACGATACTACCATACATACAGCTGATCATGATGTAAACTCTGTAGCTACTATATTGCAAAAAGACTTAAACAATCTAGCAGCGTGGTCAGAGTGTAATCACATGGCTCTCCATCCTTTGAAATCAAAATTCATGGTGATTGCCACAAGACAAAAGCGCCAAAACTTTAAAATCAAACTAAATGGAATAAAGATTTACGATAAAATACTAGAAGAAGTCAGTTCATATAAACTACTTGGTCTAATATCGATAATAATTTGTCATGGTCAGATCATGTTTTTAGTGTTTCTAAAAAATATCTAAGAAGCTATTCCAGCTTAATCGAATAAAAACATTTCCTGGATCAACATACTCGAAAACTATTCTTCTATGCTTACATAAAACCTGATCTTGACTATGCCATCTACATGCTGGGATTTGGCAAGTAAAACTGTATACGACAACTTGAGAGAGTATATAAACGGTCTCTCAAGTTAATTCTCCTTAGAACTACTTCCTTAGAAACTAATAGCTACAAAGAGTTAAACATTCTTCCTTTTAGTTTACATTGTCTCTTTAATAAAGGTGTATTTATGTATAAGATCATGAATAAACTAGCTCCTCATTATCTTTGTCAGAGGTTCCCTGTTAAAACTGTTCGTAACAAAAAGTAGTGTTGTTACTCCTCCTCCAAAAACCGATCTCTTCATGTCTCTCTTGTTTATTCTGGCAGCAAATTATGGAACGAAATCCAGTCTTTATAAAAGAGAAAAAGTAGCATATCATCTTTTAAAAAAGCGTACCACACACACTTGTTTAATTTCCTGTAATATACATTGGGTGAGCATGCTTGTTGAACTGTGTGTTGTGTGTGTGGTGTGTGTGTGTGTGTGTGTGTTGTGTGTGTGTGTGTTGTGTGTGTGTGTGTGTGTGTGTGTTGTGTGTGTGTGTGTATGTGTTGTGTGTGTGTGTGTGTGTGTGTGTATTGTGTGTTGTGTGGTGCTGATGCTCTACTGCTTGTTTGTTAGGGTGTTGTGTGGTTGTTGTGGGTTGGTGTTTTTTGTTGTTGTTTTGTTTTTGTTTTTTTTTTGTTTTTTTTGTTGTTGTTGTTGTTTGTTTTTTTGTTTTTGTGTTGTTGTTGTTTTTTGGGGGGGATGTTGTTGTTTTTTCATGCTTCAACTAATGCTCATGTTTGATGCCGTGCAATGTGTGGCTATGATACTTTGATGATTATGACGTAAGGCTATTATAAAAATGTAATGTGAGATGTAAATTTGAGGAGATGGTGTGTGCGTGTCTGTGCATATGTACACGCTAATGTGTGTGTGGTGTAGTGTGTGTGTGTGCGCGCGCGCGCGCGTACGTACGTTGTGTGTGAGTAAGTGTGTGTGTGTGGGGTGCTGCTGCGCGACGTGCGTGTTTGGGAGGGGATTTTGCGCGCGCGCGCGTGTGTGTGTATGTGTGAGTGTGTGGGTGTGGGTGTGGGTGTGTGTGTATGTCTGTGTGTGTATCTGTGTGTGTGCGTGTATGTGAGTGTTGATTTTTTGGGGGAGGGTTGCTGTTTAGTGGAGTGGGGGTGTCAGGGAGGGGAGTTGTCAGTGTTTAATTGGTCTTGTTTATTCAATCGATGGTTAATTTTTGTGGTCTTTCATTGATTTCTTGATTTACCAATAATTGAATGGAAAATTGTGTGATTCATTTCATTGCTTTTTGACACTATTTTATTTGTTGATTCATTGGTTTATTCATGTTTGTTTCACTTTTTGCCCATGAGGGCCTGGTGTAAAGAAGCCTCTGGCTTATCCAATTACCCTCATTAAAATATTCGAGTTCGAGTTCGAGTTCGAGTTCCCTCTTTCTCTCCCTCTCTCTCTCTCTATTCTTTTCTCTCCGTCTACGTGTTCCTCTCTCACTCTCTTCTCTCACTCTCTCTCTCTCCCTCACTCTCTCTACTCTCTCTTCTCTCTCTCTCACTCTCTTTACTCTCTCTCTCTTCTCTCCCCTTCTTCTTCACTTTTGCTTCTTTCATCTTCTTCTTCTTCATCTTCTTCTTCTAGTGTTCAACCTACATCTCAGCCTATTCCGCAGATCAATCCGTCCCATGCACGCTAAGTTATCTCTATCTAGCGTCTAGACTAGACGAGGCAGAGGTAAACAAGCAGCAGCCAAAATAGCTACCAAGAGGGTCGTTGCGTGCATACATACACACAGAGCAGAGAGGGGATACAAGCATAGCCAAGAGAGGAGAAGAGAGGAGAAGAGAAGAGGGGACAGCAGGGAGGAGATGATGGGGTTATCTATTTGACTTCAAAAGACCTTCTGGAACTGTGTAAGGGAGAGAGACAGAGAGATAGAGACGGCAAGAGAGAGAGAGAGAGAGAGAGAGACAGACAGACAGACAGACAGAGATGTAGGAAGAAGAAAAAGTTCGGAAAATACACAGGCAGGAAGACTGTCCAAACTATTTTGCGAAAAACACCACCATGGCCATCTGTCTGTCTCGCTTTGCCTGTCTGTCTGCCTGTCTGCTTGTCTTGTCTATCTGCCTGCTTTTCTCTGTCAGCCTGCCTGCTTTTCTCTCGTCTGCCTGCTTTTCTCTCTGTCTGCCTGTCTTTCCCTCTTCTGCCTGTCTTCTGCTGCCGTTTTCTTGTCGCCGCTACTTCTGTCTGTATTTAAAGGAGAACGAGCTTTCCCCCAACATCACCGTTATTCTTGCCATTTTTCCTTTGTTCCCTACATTAATCTTGCTTTCACATGCACGTACTAAGGATCCATAGTTTTTTTTTTTAAGTTTTTTTTGTAAAAGACTATCTCTGACTCAAAACCATGAAATTTTGTACAAATTTGTTAGGTTTGATTAAAAAAATTATGTTCGAAAACATTATCCCCCTCATTTCCCTTTGTCGTGTCTGTTAGCTTCCAAACCCACACAATATGCTCACAGGGTCAACCTTTCTGGTCTCTAAAAAGTTGCCTCAATCCCAAAAGCAAATTTCACATGCACTTTGTCATACTTTAAAAAAAAAAAGTGAACATCAGCAGAATTTTTTTTCCCCCCGGAAAACACTTAAGAAGATACTAATGCCCCCCAAATAAAGGTGGGTGTAGCCCACGGCCCGAAGTACATCTTCCCCCAGCTTGAAAAAATGGCCGTATTGAAAATGTATTTAAAAACGGAAAGAAAACGGGTTTTGATCCCTTTTTCCCCCCCGGTTTTCAGCCCCGGAAAATCGTTACTTAGTTTGCCCGGGGCGTATCCTCTTCCGAAAAATTGTTTTTTTTAAATTTTTTCTCTGGCTTTGTGAAACACCCCACCACACGCACACACACACACCGCAAAAACCACCAACACATCCCTTTAAAAAACTTGTGTGTGTTTGGGGGGGGGGGGGGGGGGGGGGGGGAGTCGTTCGTGCATGCGTGCGTGTGTCTTTCTGTGCCTTTGTGTGTCTGTGTGTGTTTGTGTCTGTGCGCACATGAGTATGTGTCTGCGTGCACGCGTGAACACGTGAATCTACACGCACGCATGCATGTGTGTATGCATATAATGTGCATACATGTTCGCGCGCCTGCATGCATGCATACACACACGTCTCTACTTTTCACGCAGTTTAGATGCAGACTTTACGGGATTTTTCCGCTGATGCCTTTCGTCATTAATGTGCACGCATTTCTCATCTGACAAATCGATTGCTTTCACATTTACAGAGTGGGGGAGGGGGTGTAAGCGGGGAGGGTTTAAGGGGGGAGTAAGGTTGGGGGTGGGGTGGGGGGTGGGGGGGGGACTAGGCTGTGAGGAATTTGTGTGTGTGATTAATCACCAACGCAATGGAACGGGGGGGGGGGGGGGGGGCAGGATTAATGTTGATCTTCTCTCAACTACATGACCAAAAGTGCAGTGACGAGTTGCTTGCCCGAGATTTTCTTCTCTTTTCTTCTCTTGTTTTGTCCTAAGTACTTTTTTCCTTTGGTTCGTTAGCTCAGTGGTCGGAGCACTCGCTTTCCCCCAGCCAAGTTAAGCAGCGTCGAGCGTGGTTACCAGTTGGATGGGTGACCGTTTGCGCGCCTTGGCTTCAGTATAGTTCCCCCAGTTCACCCAGCTGTAAATGGGAACCTGCCCTCTTTAGGGTCAGGGAAGGTAAAGCAGCGAGGGAGAGGAGATGGGCGCCGCCCTCAATATGCTGGCCCTAGAGAAGTGAGGTCTCTGACGCCTCGCTCCCCTACGACTTTATAGGTTATGGGACTCTACCTCTACCTACCTCGTTAGTTAAGGGGGGGGGGGGGGGGGGTGAGGGGGGGTTGCAGGCGGGGGGGGGGGGGGGGGGGGGGGCGGGGGTGTAGTGTCTGTGTGAATGGGGAGAGGGGGGCTAGGAAGCGGGAGTCTGTTTGTTCTTCTTCGTCGAACGCTCAGACAGCAACTATTGTTGTCTGTTATATGAGCGAAAATGCGTCACGCTGCCGTTAAGCGCCTGACAAGTCAGGCCCAGCGCATCCGACTTCGGCTCAAGAGAGAATAGTTACCTTTTAAGTTCTTTCTGAAAAAAAGGCAGGAGAATGGACCAAGAAGGCAGAAAATAGACAAGAAGGGGGTGACAGGAAGTCTGTTTGTGATGTGAGTGTACGGGGTGGAATGGGTGGAGATTGTTTGTGTGTGTGGTGTAGTGTGTGTGGTGTTGTGTGTGTGTGTGTTGTGTGTGTGTGTGGTGTGTTTGTGTGTGTGTTGTGTGTGTGTGTGTGTTTGTGTGTGTGTGTGGTGTGTGTGTGTGTGTGTGTGTGTGTGTGGTGTGTGTGTGTGTGTGTGTTGTGTGTGTGTGTGTGTGTGTTTGTGTGGTGTGTGTGTGGTGTGTGTGTGTGTGTGTGTGTGTTGTGTGTGTGTGTGTTGTGTGTGTGTGTGTTGTGTGTGTTTGTGTGTGTGTGTGTGGTTGTGTGTGTGTGTGTGTGTGTGTTGTGGAGTGTGTGTGTGTGGTTGTGTGTGTGTGTGTTGTTGTGTGTGTGTGTGTGTGTGTGTGTGTGTGTGTGTGTGTGTGTTGTGTAGTGTCGTGTGTGTGGAGTGTGGGTGTGGGTTGGTGGGTGGGGGACGTTTTGTTTTGTTTGGAATTTTGTTTGTTTACGTGACTGGTTAGCTGATTCGTTTGAGAGGGGTGTGTTAGTGCATGCGCGCGCACGCATTTTTTGTTTGCTTGCTGATGCTGCCGTGTATTTTTTTTTTTTGGGGGGGTGCTTTGTTTGATTTTGTTTTCTATATTCATATGATTGCAAATTGTTTCATGCTGCTTGAGAATTCTAAATGATTCTTGACAAACTGAGATTTATTTGTTCTATTTTGGTTTGTCGTGCGGAGCAAGATATCAAGGTAGTGGTTTTGTTTTGTATTGTTTTGACTTTGTTCTTGCTTGTTATTCTCCATGAACTCTTCATGCTTTTATGCTCATGTCATTTTCTTATACTTAACGTCACCACTTCTTGATGGGTACATTCCTTCTGTTCTACAGTATGGAAGTCAAGGGAAACTGTGGCAGAAACATGTTTCAATACTGTGCTTCTTGGGGATATATAGGCTCTAGCTCTGCAATTGTGGTATGACTGCTGTGTCGTTAAATGGCTGTTGTCCTAAAGTGGACTCCCCGTGGGGATGCCGGGGTCCTGCCAATATAAACAGCATCCCCACCTTCTGGAAATTATGTGCTAGGAGTTTCCTCTTTTCTATCCCTCTCTTTGTTTCTGTCTTGTTCCTTTTCTTCTTGTCACCTCCATCTCGTCTATTTTCTGCCTTCTTGGTCCATTCTTCTGCCTTTCCCCCATAAAGACTTAAACGATTTTCTCTCACATGCCGAAGTGGGATGTGCTGGGTCTGACTTGTCAGGCGCTTAACGGCAGCGCAAAGCACTTTCGCTCATATGACAGATAACAATAGTTGGTGTCAGAGCGTTCAATTACGACGACGAAGAAGAAGTAAAGTGGACAGGCTCGACGAAGATAAAACTCCCCCCCCCCCCCCCCCCACCCCCCTCCGGTCTGGAAACTTCTTGTGGAAACTTTCCGCCGAATACTGCGTGCTGTGCTTGGTAAAGGAGTAGGGGGGACGGGACAGCCTAGTGGTCAGAACATTGCGCTCGCAGTCTGACGACCCGGGTTTGATTCCCGTCCAAGGGGATATTTTCCTCTGGAGTTAACATCAGTGCTGACTCCACTCTCCCCAAAAGTCCTTCGGATGAGGCTATAAACCGAGGCCCCGTGTGAGAACGCACGCAGAATATTCGTCTAATATCACTTTAAGTGAACAGACGTGAAATTGAAGACACACGCAGAATATCTTGCGCACACGTTAAATCCTGTTCCGCTTGTCGTAAGAGTAGGCCATTGTGTGCCGGTGGGAACAGATGACAGAATTCACAAAACCGCATACTGGATGTAAAAAAAAAAAAGCACATAAGTGCTTATTCCATTATCCTCGATATAAAAGAATTTTTAAAGAGTACTCGTTTTATATTTATAGTCTCGGCTCAGTTTTTATTCATTTAATATATCCCCGAAGTCGAAATGCTGCTACCTAAGTGATGGGGGGGGGGGGGGGGGGGGGGTTGGGGGTGGGGGGGGGGGAGTCCCATAAGCAAAATTCGCATTATTGGTGAACCTCGGAGCTCAACCAAGGAAAGGGGAAAATTCCTATAATACCTTTTTATTGCTGCTATTTTGGGTCGTGTTTTCACATGTGTTGATATAAAGCGACGTGCTAAGCAATTTAAAAATAATTTTCGGTCAATTTTTAACCAGGTTCGCGCAATTGACGATTTTAATCCAGTTAGCGACAAGACATCCATTTAACGACACCACAAGCCACATAAAATCTGACAAGTTTAGTGCAGTGCTTAAACAACTCCTCAAGGAGTTAAGGGAGAAGTCAGATCATATTGAATTTTTTTTTTGCGTGACATAAGACAGAACAAACTTGTCTTACACAGAGTAAAAACATGTTGATTATCTCCACGAGACAGCCACAGGATCGATTGCAATCAGCGTAAGACAAGATCAACTACTCAAATCTGAATGTCATCCGCATTCAGATATTTCTCTACATGATTTAACATTTCACTTTCAGATATTCTTGCTACAAACAAAGCTAAATGGTTGGGAGCTTCGATTTTCCCCTTACCGCTATTTCGCGTCACAGGAGAAGAAAAAAGAAAACGCAAAATAATAATTAGTATACACAAAAGGAAAGAAATTTTAAAAGAGAAGAAAGAAAATTAGCAGGGAACAATTTTAGAATAAAAATTAATAATTATTATATATATAATTGTCTTGATAAAAACCCACAAATCTGCTGGGCACCACTCCCTTCAAGCACACAGTTGAGGTATTAATAGTAAAATGGCAATAAAACACAATTGTGTTCAGATCCATTTCTCCTTTTCTCCGGAACTAAAAGGAGAAATGAAGCTGAGCACAGTTGTGTTTTTATTGCATATATATATATATATATATATATAGAGATAGAGAGAGAGAGAGAGAGAGAGAGAGAGAGGAGAGAGAGATATTTGATAGATAGATAGATAGATAGATAGATAGATAGATAGATAGATAGATAGATAGATAGATAGATAGATAGATAGATAGATAGATAGATAGATAGATAGATAGGAAACGAAGCGATAAAAACAAAACATAACGATTAAAACAGAAAAAAAGCTACACCATTAAAAAAAACGTTTCACAAATCACCCCAAAAATAGCAGCACACTTTTTCTACCGGATGCATGCTGCTAGTTAGTGCCCTTCCGGGTGTCAAACAGCCAGTTAAAGAAAAGTGAAACTCGACAAGAGACGACTGCACGACCAGAAAACCTGACAGCATGCTAGCGTAGAGCAGCCACTCCTCAGGCCCTTGATAGTCCTGCAGTAGGAGTATTCCGCTTCCTCCTCAGACAGTCACGACAATGCCAGACTTCCAGGAAAGCGGGGAATCTGCTCAGTCCTGTCATTTTTGTCTTCTGGGGTAGGAACTACTTCGTCCTCTTTTCAACTTCTACTCCTTGGGATGGAAGAGGGGGGGGGGGGGGGGGGGGGGGGGGGGGGGGGAAGTTGAAGATATGAAAAAAAAAGGGTTGTTGGTGTTAAGGAACAAACACACGTTACTGGACTTTGTAACTCGAGAAATCTTCAGAATTTGTTTGCTTAACACAATAAAACTGTGTCATTGTCAAAATAAACCTTTGCCATTGTCAAAATAAACCTTCGTCATTGTTAAATAAACCTTTGTCAAACCGTTGTCACTGTCAAAATAAACCTTTGTTATTGTCACAATAAACCTTTGTCATTGTCACAATAAACCTTTGTTACTGTCACAATAAACCTTTGTCATTGTCACAATAAACCTTTGTCATTGTCACAATAAACCTTTGTCATTGTCACAATAAACCTTTGTCACTGTCACAATAAACCTTTGTTAATGTCACCCAAGACAGACACAACGGGGGGAGGGGGGGGGGGGCGGAACAGTACCAAAAACCTATCCAGAAAACAAACAAACAAAAACTAAACACAAAAAACCCACAAAATAATACAGACAAAATCACCACCAATGCAACATCGTTTTTAACATCCCATCTTTCCGACAACAGCCGAAAATACCCGAGTTGTCCCGAATGATAGGCGATGGAAGCCGAAGTACAGCAAGAAATCTGATATCCAATCAAAACAAGGATCGTACAGTGCAGTGCGTCAGTTAGTCAGGGCTAGAAGGAAATAAGGACTGAGGAAGGTTTTAATTAATAAAACAGCCAGCTGTTTCTACTGCTGTGTCTCTCACATTCCCTCGCCACTATTGATAATTATGATCCTCTTTCCCGGTACGACAGCTTTTAAGCTTCCGATATAATCCGTTAGACTGTGTGTGTGTGTGTGTGTGGTGGGGGGGGGGGGGGTGTCTGTGTGGGTCTGTGTGTGTCTGTGTGCCTGTGTGTGTCTCTGTCTCTTTGTCTCTCTCTCTCTCTCTATCTGTCACTGTATCTCTGTCTCTGTCTGTCTGTCTCTGCTGTCTGTCTGTCTGTCTGTCTGTCTCTCTCCTCT
>CM054134.1:120916760-120919260 GCA_028751875.1 Rapana venosa
GTTAGTGAAGGGTGGGATAGTTCTAATATGAGACAGGAGGGGGGGAATCTTAGGTTTGAAATAAATATGTCTTGAGGCTTGATTTAAAAGTGTCATAGCTAGGCTTCTGGCGAAGAGAGAGAGGGAGCTCATTCCAGGTCGATGGACCCGAAATAGAGAAAGAGCGGCGGCCAACAGTAGATTGGTTGAATCTAGGTATTCGTAAGCACAGAAAAAGGGGGAAAGACAGAAACAGGGGGACACCCCCCCACCCCCACCCCACTCCACCAAATCCCAAGACCTTACAGAAATAACTGGAATTCCTAAAACACCAAAGCTGAGAGGACGACAATACCGCCACGGACATAACAGACCAAATCAATGTCCGCTTCTCCGCTGATGTATTTACCAGCCTTTCTCCCGTCTGTCAGAACTGCTGCCTTCTTCGTCTGATTATTTATCCACACAGACACAGATTAAAGAGAGAAAGAAAGAAAAGAAAGGAAGAAAGAAAGAAAGAAAAGAAAGAAAAGAAAGAAAGAAAAGAAAGAAAAAGAAAAAGAAAGAAAAAAAAGAAAAGAAAGAAAAAAAAAAAAAGAAAGAAGAAAGAAAAGAAAAAAGAAAGAAAGAAAAGAAAGAAAAAAAAAGAAAAAAGAAAAAAGAAAGAAAAAAGAAAGAAAAGAAAAAAGAAAGAAAGGAAAAAAGAAAGAAAATAAAGAAAGAAAAAGAAAAAGATAGGGAGGAGAAACAGATAGTCAAAGATGCGAATGTATGGGTACAGAAGTTATAGACATACAAGGCAACAGGTTGGTGTGTGGGTGTGTGGGTGTGGAGGGGGGGGGGAGAGACAGAGAGAGAGGGGGGGAGGGAGAAATGGACAGATGGAGAGAGGGGGGGGGGGGGGGGAAGGCGAGATGGAGGGAGAGAAAGATGAGGGAGAAAGAGAGAGGCAGGTGGAGAGGGAGACAGGTAGAGAGAGACAGCGAGAGGGGGAGAGAGAGGAGAGAGAGAGGACAGAGAGAGAGAGAGAGAGAGAGACAGACAGACAGAGACAGAGAGAGAGGAGAGGAGAGAGAGCCAGACAGACAGAGTAAGAGAGAGACAAAGATACAGAGAGACAGAGACAGAGGGAGAGACAGAGAGCAGACAGACAGACAGACAGAGAGATAGAGACAGAGTGAGAGACAAAAAGAGAGACAGAGAGAAAGAGAGAGCGAGATAGAGAGAAAGAGACAGAAACAGGGACAGACAGACAGGCAGACAGACAGACAAACAGACAGCCAGAAAAATATTATGATGATCTTTGTTTTCAAGAGTTTACAGACAACATTCACACACTGTTTTCATACAGCCCTTACTCGAAACAAGGACTACAGTAATAAGAATTCAAGCAAGAGGCAGACGGACAAACAGACAGACAGACAGACAGACAAACAGACGGACGGACAGACAGACAGACAGACAGACGGACGGACGGACGGGCGATCAGACAGACAGACAGACGGGACAGACAGATAGAGAAACAGACAGAAAGACAGACAGACAGACATACGACAGACAGACAGACAAACAGAGGGAGATAGATAGTACACAGAGACAGAGAAACAGACAGACAGACAGACAGACACAAGAATAAAGCGGAGAGACCCAGACAGTGTAGTAACAAGAGTTTTACAGCGGCAAAGCCTATAGACAACAGAGCAAATCAATGTCTGCTTCTGCGCTGACTCCAGGGCCCACATGTCACCAACGGAGAGAGCACTGTCTTTTCTGTAGTCATAATTTCTGTTTCTGCTTTCTTTCGTTCTTTCTTTCTTTCTTTTCTTCAGTGTCATGAGTTTTTCTCTTTTCTTTCGTTCTTTCTTTCTTTTCTGCGGTCATAATTTTCTTCTTTCTTCTTTCTTTCTTTCTGTCTTTCTTTTTGTCTGTCTGTCTGTCTGTCTTTCTTTCTTTTCTGTCTTTCTGTCTGTCTGTCTTACTTTTCTTTCTTTCTTTCTTTCTTTTCTTCGCTTCACTTTTCTTCTTCTTCTTCTTCTTTCTTTCTTTCTTTCTTTCTTTCTTTTCTCTGGTCATAACTTTTTTCTTCTTCTTCTTTCTTTTCTTCAGTCATAACTTTTCTTCTTTCTTTTCTTTGATCATAACTTCTTTTTCTTCTTCATCTTCTTCATCTTCTTCATCTGCTTCTTCTTCTTCTTCTTCTTCTTCTTCTGCTGCTGCTGCTGCTGCTGCTTCTTCTTCTTCTTCTTCTTCTTCTTCCTCTTATCCTCCTCCTCTACTTCCTCCTCCTCTACTTCCTCCTCCTCCTCCTCCTCCTCATCCTTCTTCTTCTTCTTCTTCTGCTTCTTCTTCTTCTGCTGCTTCTTTTTCTTCTCCTCCTCCTCCTCCTCCTTCTACTTCTTCTTCTCCTTCTTTCTTCTATGTATAAATATTATGAACAAAGACCATTTCCATATGACCAATTAAAACCAACAATGTACAGCCCATCCCCCTCTTCTTTTCCTCTCTGTGTTACCACAACGAA
>CM054134.1:120921760-120926760 GCA_028751875.1 Rapana venosa
GGCAAGGGCCAGATACAAAGAAAGGTATGTGAATGCTTTTTCTGTAACCCTTGGAAAATAAAGAAATCATTCATTCTCTCTCTCTCTCTCTCTCTCTCTCTCTCTCTCTCTCTCTCTCTCTCTCTCTCTCTCTCTCTCTCTCTCTCTTCTTTCTCTCTAACTTTCTGTTATCCAAAATGATACTATTTACGTGGTTTGTTCTCCTTTATATTATGGAGGTTTGCTTTGTTTGGTTCTGTTTGAGTTTTGGTTTGGAGGTTTTTTTGGAGGTGGGATTATTCGGTTGACCCCTCTCCCTTGTGTTGTTGTGCTACTTTGTTTTCTCTTGGTTTCTTTGCTAATTTCTCGGTTGTTTCTGTGTTTTCTGTTTTGCTTCTTTCTTACTTGTTGTTGCTTTTTCTCTCTCTCTCTCTCTTTTCGGTGACTTTTGTGGGGGCTTTTTTTTAGTTGTGTAGTGGTATGGGCTTTATTTTATTTTGTTATCAAATATATCCCTAAGGGCAGGGACTGGATGTAAAAAGCACAAGGGTGCTTATTCATTATCCTCGAAATAAAAGAATTTGTCATTGTCATTCTCTCTCTCTCTCTCTCTCTCTCTCTCTCTCTCTCTCTCTCTCTCTCTCTCTCTCTCTCTCTCTCTCTCTCTCTGGTCAGACAGATGATTTGAACAACAATCGCAAAATAGCATCCATAAAGTGGATGAAGCTCGACCGTGTGGGTCCCAGTCTTCCCAATGAGCCCACAGCAACTCACTCTGGGTAGGAGCTGGTCGCAGTCCGGCAAAATCCCTATGACTCTTACAGGATTCGAACCCGCGACCTTCCAAACCGTACCCCAAGGGCGCTAACCACTGCGCCATGGCGGCTGGTGCTGTAATTGGTCTTTATTTTCTCCACTTGGCCGACCTCCATGTCAAGCAGGCTCTGTGTTATAACCGCTTTAAGCTTCATCCATCATGGGGATCGTTTGCTTACCTGTCAAGTTAGAGCGCTGTACACCTACACACCTCTTGTGGCCTCCTCACGGCCACTTTGATAGATCCACCGTGGGAACTCATTTACCTATAATCCTAAAGGTAAAGGTGTCCCGTAACCTATAAGGTCGTAGGGGAGCCAGGCGTCAGTGACCTCAACTTCTCACGGGGCCAGCATATTGAGGGCAGCGCCCATCTCCTCTCTCCTCGCTGCTTTACCTTCCCAGACCCTAAAGAGGCAGGTACACGTTTACGGCTGGGTGAACTGGGGGACTGTACTGAAGCCAAGGCGCGCAAACGGTCACCCATCCATCTGGTAACCACGCTCGATGCTGCTTAACCTTGGCTGGGGGAAAGCGAGAGCTTCGACTACTGAGCTATCCCGTCCCTATTTACCTATATACAATGACAATTAAACAAAGCAAGAGGGGTTAAAAACAATGATAAGCTAGGAAATCAACAGACAGAAACATGCACGCATGCACGTACGCATGTACGCACGCATGCACGCACGCACGCTCGCACTCACACACATGCACATACACACGCACGCACGCACGCATGCACACACACGCACACGTGGCGCGCCGCATTCAATACAAAGCCTGTCTTTTAAAGCAAAGGCTTTTTTTTTTTAATCAAACAGGAAGAAAGGAAAGATGAATTTATATTTTATTCCAAATCGCACAGAATCAAGTCCACTTAAGTTACTTCAACCCCCTACCCCCCCCCCCCCCCCCCCCTCCCCCCCCCCCCCCCCCCCCCCCCCCCCAAAAAAAAAGAAAAAGAAAAATCCCTTCAGCTGAAAAACTCAACAATGGGTTCGAACCTTCACCCTTCACCTCACCCATTCCACGTTCTAGCCACTACGCTATTTTACCCCAATAACTGAACTCACGCCGAAGTCGAATGCGCTGGACCTGACTTGTCAGGCGTTTAACGGCAGCGCAACGGATTTGCCTTCATATGACTGACAGGCAATAACAGTTGCTGTCTGAGCATTTAACGAAGAAACAGTTGCTGTCTGAGCGTTCGACGACGAAGAAGAAGAACAGGACTGACCACATGTTCGGAGTCACGCGGTGGTGGGCAGTCAGTTAGCTGAGAGCTGACTGACCCTGGGTGTGCTGTGCATGACGTAATCTGGGGGACAGGGCTGAAGAGTCCTCGGGGCCTCCTGGTGCAGACGCTCTTCACTGAGTCTAGGGCTGCCTGGAGTTGAACCCAAGGGCCTGACTCACTGCTCTGAAGGGGCTGGGGTCAGGCGTGAGGGCCTGTAAACTGTGAGGGGGAGGGAAGGGGGGGGGGGGGGGGGTGTAGACAAGGGTTTGGGCGGTTGTGTGGTATAAAGCATCTTCGTGGAAAGGTCAAGAGTTTGCATTGATAGGTTCAGTTTCGGTGGTGGTGGTGGTGTAGTCGTGGTGGTGGTGGTGGTGTGGTTGTGGTGGTTGTGGTGGTGGTGGTGGTGGTGTAGTCGTGTGGGGTGTTGTGGTGTTAGTCGTTAGTGGTGGTTGTGGTGTAGTCATTGGTGGTGGTTGTGGTGGTGTAGTCGTGGTGGTTGTGATGGTGGTGGTTGTGGTGGTGGTGGTGGTAATGTGTGTTTATCTATTCAGTTTTTTTGGTCTTCATTATGTTCATACATAATCATTGCAAGTAGATGTCCAGCAGCGGAATATCGAGTTAGGCTACTTAAACTCGTCCCGCCGCAACTCACTGGGAACATCTTTTGTCAGAGGGCAAAATTCATCGTGAGAGTACAGCATTTGGTGTACTGAGTGAGGTCTTTTTTGTTATGACTGGCTTGATCTTTCAGGAAAAAAAAAGAAGAAGAAGAGGCAGGACAGATAGGGTTTTAACGCGTGTGCAAAATAATATGCATGTGTATGCACATGGCACCATGGCACGGCTGCTAGCTTCATCCGGAAGACATGCAGAGCAATGAACTGAATTGAACTTGAACGGAATATCACTTTTAAGTCATGGCAAATTTCTCGGTGTGAAATTCAGGCTGCTCTGCCATGGAAGAGCGTGTCGCCACAAAAGCAGCGTCACATTTTTTTTCTGTCTGTGTATGTGTATTTGTTTCATTAAAAGAGTGGGGGGTTTTCTACATAATTTTGCCAGGGACAACTCACTTGTTGCCGTGGATTCTTTTTCGTGCTCTGAAATAGGAAAGGAAGTGGATGGAACCAGTGATAACTTGTGGGAAACACCCTTTCAATTGACGGCTTTGGCAGCGATCCAGAACTGTGCATGTGTCTTTGAAGTCAGAACTATGACGCTGAAACAGTTATTTCAAGCCCATTGGCATTGGAGAATATCTTTTTTAATGGTTTACACATAATGACAAGCGGATACAAATACACACTCACACAAACGAACACATAAAGAAGCAAAGAATAGAACATCTTGCTCACACGTTGAACCTATCCTGCTTTTTTGAAGAATTGTGTGCCCATGGGAATGGATGATAAAATTTACAAAAGGGCATGTACACAGGACCGGCTGTAAAACAAAGCACACGAGTGCTTATTCCATTATCCTCGAAATAATAGAAAGATATTTTTTTAAAACCGGAAAGAATATTGGAAGAAAGGTCAATATGCATCACACAAAAAGAAACATCAACAAACATTGTCAACAAATCAAACCCTTTCAAGCAACCTGATCAAAATAAATGTTTACTTTATGCTACAAACTGGTTTAAAACGGATTTGCTCCCAGAAAACTGAAGACATTTTTGCATTAGACAATTTGACATTCTATATACTTTCTATCTCTAAAAGCCTTTCTTGTTCCAAAACCTGCCACTCGGCAACGCTAAACTATACGCTTTTCATTTGCGCAAACAGCGAGTACTCTCCTGAGGCGGAAAACAAAAACAGCCCCACACTTCCGTCTGATTGTTGGCGTCGCTAATGCCGTGAGCGACCAAAATGGCGCCGAGTAGAGCGCAATTGGCAGATTCCATCATGAAAATATAATAACACATAATAATAAAAATTCCTTTTGTTTTCCCCATTTTTTGGAGTCTGCACCAAAATACAACGACGTGCCATCGGCTAAAAATTTGGCTTCATGGAGCTGTGGAATAATTATTCTGGTCTTTATCCGAGTTTTGGACAGGCTCAAAGTGTCAAAAGTGGGAGAGAAAAACGCCCAATGAATAGACAGACTGTCAGGATGTTAATCTAATGTGTCTCAAACTCGTCAGTTTAGGCTGGAAGGTTTTTGTCATTCATTACTTTTGGTTTACAGCGAACGCCAAGCCAACTGTTGAGGGCCGTAGCAGAGATGGCAATAGAAAGAACAGTTAGAAAACCCAGGAAAATCTGGGAGTAATAAAGACACGGCGTAGTTTTCAGCTGATAAACTCTCAATGCGCCTTTTGGTGTCAGTTTATAAGACGTCGCATTTCTTGGGGGGAAACAACAACAACAATAAAAGCCAAACAAAAAATCTCTCTCCCTCCCTCCCTCCCCCCCTCCCTCCCTCTCTCTCTCTCTCTCTCTCTCTCCTTCTCCTCTCGTTCTCTCTCTCTTTCATCTTTCTCTCATTTGTTTAGATCATAGAACACCGTCTTTCTGTTTTTCTTTCTTTCATTGTTTCTTTTTTCTTCTCTCTCTTCTCTCTCTCTCTCTTCTCTCTCTCTCTCTCTCTCTGTTCTCGTCTCTGTCTCTCTCGCTTCTCTTCTCTCTCTTCTCTCTCTGTCTCTCTGTCTCTGTTCTCGTCTCTGTCTCTTCTGTCTCTCTTGTCTCTCTCTCTCTCTCTCTCTCTCCTCTCTCTCTCTCTCCTCTCTCTCTCTCTCTCTCTGAGCCCTTGAGGCCACAGACAAAAACCACTAGCAATGAACAGTCCATCTAGATGAAAAGCTGAGCTTCACAAAGAGAGAATGAAAGAGTATCTGAAGATGAAAACAAAAGAAAAGACGGAAGAAAGACAGAGAGAGAAAAAGACAGACAAAAAAAAAGAAAGCACCTGAAGACAAACAAAAAAAAAGACAAAAGGAAAGACAGAAAAGAAGAAA
>CM054134.1:120931760-120949260 GCA_028751875.1 Rapana venosa
CCTTGTTTTGTCTGCGTGGGTGCTTGCCCTTTAAAGCCATTTTCTCTCGGGGAAAGGATCGTCTTCTTGACACCCCTTTCCTTGTCTTACTCCTAGGGGAAAAAAACAAAAACCAAAAACCCGAAAAAAAAACAAAAAAACTCAGACAAATCCGTGAAATAATCTCCTCTCCTTATTTTGCCGAGAGACAATGCAGACATCTGCCCCTCCAACCCCTCCCCCCCTCCCCCCCCCCACCTCCCCCTCCCACCCAGTCTCCCTCACCCCTATCCCCTCTCCTCTCTCCGCCCCTTACCTTGATATCTACGTTTCCTCATTTGTGTCATTGTATATCATGAGTGATGGACGCTATAGACGAGTCAGTGGATAAGACCTTGCTTTGTTGTTTTGGTTTTTGTTCTTCGGGTAAAGCTCTGAGGTTTACCAATGGTGGGATTTTGTGTATACATACGTACGTATGCGACCGTTTGTTTGTTTTCTTCACCCACCATTATGGTAGCCACATTCCGACTTCGGAGATGGTGTTTGGACACTACCCCCTGTGTGCATGCGTTCTTTGTTGTGTTATATGTATAAATATATATACATGTATATATATAGAGAGAGAGAGAAAGAGAGATAGAGAGATAGAGAGATAGATAGATAGATAGATAGATAGATAGATAGATAGATAGATAGATAGATAGATAGATAGATAGATAGATAGATAGATAGATAGATAGATAATAATAATAATGTATGGAATTTATATAGCGCTGAATCTTGTAAAGCAACAAATCAAAGCGCTCAGATGACATGATTTTTTAAATTTTTATATCAAGGATAATGGAATAAGCACTCAGGTGCTTTTTTTACATCCAGTCCCTGTGAATATGCGGTTTTGTAAATTTTGTCATCTGTTCCCACCAGCACACAATGGCCTACTCTTTCGAAAAGCGGAACAGGATTTAACGTGTGCGCAAGATGTTCAGCATGCGTTCGCACACGGGGCCTCGGTTTATAGTCTCATATGAAGGGATAGATAGATAGATAGATAGATAGATAGATAGATAGATAGATAGATAGATAGATAGATAGATAGATAGATAGATAGATAGATAGATAGATAGATAGATAGATAGATAGATAGATAGATAGATAGATAGATAGATAGATAGATAGATAGATAAGGATGAAGAAAAAGCACATGAGTGCTTATTTCATTATCCTCGAAATGAAGGAATAAAAAAGCAAATGCATTCCTTATTCCGTGTACACTCTGGAAACAAAAAATAGACTTTTGACTTTGACTTGATTGACTTCTACATGTGTACATTTTGCACGAAAGGAATAAAAGCACTGGCAGGTCTGCACTTTAAGTTGACCTGGGAGATCGTTTAAAAAAAAATCTCCACCATTACTTCACCAGACGCTGCCACCGAGATTCAAACCCGCGACTTCATAGACCCTCGACATCAAAGTCTTCACCACTCGGCTATAGCGTCCACCGTCACCGGTTCGATTCTCCGATCTCCAGCAAACCAGCTTTTGCTGGTGACATGGACGATAATGAATACCCAGCATGCGCTAAGCTCTCTGGAGAGGGATGGGCTCCGCCAAAGGCAACTTGTTCCCAGTCACGCTACGTGAAAACTTCAGTGCAGTGCCCTAACATCGACTCCTCAAGGAGTTATGGGAGAAGTCAGTTCACCTCTGCTGCTATGGGTGCTAAAGTTGTTTTGGTTGAGGGGTTTTTTCCTAATCCTTTTTCTCCGTGCCAAAAGCATATTTCAGCATGCCCCTGTAACCGAGAGACAAGGAGCCCACACAGCGTGTGTGTGTGTGTGTGTGTGTGTGTGTGTGTGTGTGTGTGTGTGTGTGTGTGTGTGTGTGTGTGGTGGTGGTGTGTGTGTGTGTGTGTGTGTGTGTGTGTGTGTGTGTGTGTGTGTGTGTGTGTCTGTGTGTGTGTGTTGTTTGTGTGTGTGTGTAGTGTGTGTGTGTGTGTGTGTGTGATGTGTGTGTGTGTGTGGTGTGTGTGTGTGTGTGTGTAGTGTGTGTGTGTGTGTGTGTGTTGGGGTATGTGTGTATGTTTGGGGGAGTGTGTGTGTGTGTATGTGTGTGTTGGGGAGTGTGTGTGTATGTGTGTGTTGGGGGAGTGTGTGTGTGTATGTGCGTGCGTGTGCGCGCGCGCATTCACATACACGAGTGCGATTGTCTGTTTGCTTATGTGTTATTGCAAGGCGGTAAGGGGGTTAAAACATCTCTCTCTCTCTCTCCTTCTCCTCTCTCTCTCTCTCTCTCTCTCTCTCTCTCTCTCTCTCTCACCCTCTCTCTCGCTCTCTTTCTGTCTTTTTTTCTTTTCGTGTTTTTCCCCTCTTTCTGTTTGTTGTTGATGGTGTGCATGTTACATGAGGTTTTATCATCACCAGCAACAAACAGAAGAGAAATGGGGTTTGGAAGCATGCACAGGAATGCAGAAAAACACCATAAAAGCAACAACAAACAAAGCAACAAACAAAGCGAGAAACCAACAAACATACATCATCATCCTCAAAAACAACAACAACAACAGCAACGAACGTCAAAGGAAAACACAGAAAGCAACACCCGTTCTTGTAGGAACTGAAAGCAGCTCAGTAAAGCATAAATGATGGAAGTACACACAAACATACACACACGCGCACACGCACGCACGCACGTACGCACGCAGACAGACAGACAGAGACAGAGATGGGCAGAGAGAGACAGAGAGAGATAGAGAGAGGCAGAGAGAGAGACAGATAGAGACAGAGACAGACAGAGACAGAGAGGCAGAGATAGACAGAGAGAGACAGAGAGGCAGAGAGAGAGAGACAGACAGAAACAGAGAGACACAGAGAGACACAGAGAGACGCACACACATACTCACACAAGCAAACAAGATTTTTTTTTTAAGGCAAGTTTTCTTGCAGTGAAATGTTACGGTTAGGAAAAGTGATCTCTTTATTTTTTCCCTCTGTTATCTTTCTTTCTTTCTTTAGGGGGGTTTGGTTTGTTTAGTTTTGGGCTTATTAGGGTTTGTTGTTACTGTTGTTGTCGCTCATGTTGCTAGTTTCTTCTACACAAATAAGAGAGAAAAATTAACAACAACAAAATATAAAGTTCTAAAGAGAGTCAACCATAGCCGTCATCTTTAGCACGGTGGCGAAAGCAACTAACTATACTTGTGGCTAAGAGTACGAGGTTCGATTCCCGCCAGAGACAGGTAAACCTCGTGGGATTTTTTTTTTTTTAACTTTGGCTGTGACAGTTGAAATTGAGACTAGGTTCTTACAGCTTGAAGGTTTTGCGGACAAATCTTTGTGCGGATAATTGTTGTGTATTTGTACATTTTTGAACTCTGCATTAATTTTGTTACCCTGGTTTCTGTCTTTACAAAAGATACCTGGGACAACTTCTTTGTCGTCGTATGTTCTTTTACGTGTGTTGAATGCACACTATCCTGCTTGGAATACACGAGGGAGGAAGAAGCAAATAGGCCGTGGTTGACCTGGCACTGCTGCTGCAAAAAGTTGAAGAGAGACGAGGTCTGGGGAAAAAAGTATCGATAACTGTGTCCATCGTCTTTACCGAACGTTCATCCACTTCAGAACCCTCACGTGGGGATGCCGGGGGGTCTGTCAGTATAAACAGCATCCCCACTTTCTGGAAATCCTACACTAGGAATTTCCTCTTTTCTATCCCTCTCTTTCTTTCCGCCTTCTTCCTTTCCTTCCTATCACCTCCTTCTTGTCTGTTTTCTGCCTTCTTGGTCCATTCTCCTGCCTTTTTATCCAGAAAGACTTAAAAGATAACGATTCTCCTCCCATATTGAAGTCGGATGTGCTGGGTCTGACTTGTCAGGCGCTTAACGGCATTGCAACGCATTTTGACCTATAGGACAAAACATAATAGTGATGTCTGAGCTTTCGACGAGTCTACTTGAAGACTGTTGTAAACTCGTGGCGCGTGGCTCCAGTACTGTGACCAACACTACAGGAATCTGTCTGTCTGTGTCTGTCGGGCCTGGTGGACGCTGGGATCAATCAGGAAGCGTGTAGCCCTGTCGAGTAGCATTGAACAGTAGTGTACGCTGATACCTCTGCAGCATGAAGTTCTTTGCGGCTCCCACGACTTAAAAACTTAATCGTATCGACGTGTATATCCGTTTCACTATGAAACCCCACCCCCCCCCCCCCCCCCTCAAATCGTACCAATGTGCATATTTTTTTCACTATGAAAACTGATTTTTCCCCCAAAAAAAAATCGTATCAATGTATATATTCGTTTCACAATGAAAGCTGATTTTTTTCTGACAATTTTTTTTTTTTTTTTTTGGGGGGGGGGGGGGGGGGGGGGGGGGGGGGGCAAGGATCAATTCTATTATTGTCGTGGGTTTTTTGTAGCGCGCAAAATGCATAATTCACATGAGGTCTAAGTTTACTGTCTTAGGGTGGGATTGAATCCACAATCTCTCGCACCTGTAGACAGAAGCGGTACGGCAAGGTAAAAAATCTGAAGGGATCTCCACAGTATCATTCTTATCATCTTCAATGTCATCAGTCGACAGGACGCTATAGCCGAGTGGCTAAGACCGCTCGATTTCAATCCCATGGGTTCGAATCTCGGCGGTATCTGGTGAATTAAGTGTGGGGATTGTTTACGATCTCCAAAGTTAATTCAAGTGCAGATCTGCCAGTGCCTTAATCCCCTTCGTGCTTATACAGATGCAGAAGACCAAATGTGCATGTTTAAAGATTCCGTAGTTCGTGTCCGCGATCGGTGGAAATGTTCACGGAAACACGGACATGCCCAGCATGCGTCCCCGAAGTAGGAATGCGGCTACCTTCATGGCGGACACACACACACACACACACACACACACACACACACACACACACACACACACACACACACACACACAACCCAGTTTCATACGCAAAATCACACCATTAGTAAGTGAACCTTGGAGCTGTAGCCGAGGAACGAAAAAACAATGTCGTCAGTCCTACTTTTAAGCACTTCAGGCTGGGAGAAATCACAGAGGGAGACGTGAAAGGTTCCAAAGGAACTCTGAGGGTAAGGAGGATGTGTGGGCACAGACCACCCCAAAAAAATGCAGATCCTTACACTGACACAGACAAGATCGCAGAAGATTAGTGGAGAGAAATGCAAACCATTCTGAAAATGTGAAAAACGCAGACTGTTTGAATTCAGCTCCCAATCAGACCATTCCATTCAAACAGCCTTAAGTTCCAGACACTCGTGGTATGTAAACATCTGGAAGGCACCTGCCACAGAAAGCCAGCTGAAAGTTTACATGCAACGGGCATTGAACAAGCAGTCCCAGTAACCCCATTGTTATTTGGGTGAATGCTTAATACTACAAGTACTTTAAACCGCCTGTCCTACAACGTAATCATAATGATTTTAGTTGTTGAGTGCAAGCCTTACAAAGAAACCAAACAAACAAAGAAAACAAAAACTCCCCCCGTGGGGATGCCGGTGGCCTATCAGTAAAAACTGCATCCCCACCTTCTGTAAACTCTCTGCTAGGAATTCCCTCTTTTCTATCCTTCTCTTTGTTTCTGCCTTGTTTCTTTTCTCCCTGTCATCTCCTTGTCTATTGTCTGCCTTCCTGGTCCATTTTCCAGTATTTTTCTTCCTGAAAGATTTAAAAAGATATCAGTTCTCTTCTACACCGAAGTTCGGATGCGCTGGGCCTGACTTGTCAGGGGCTTAACAGAAGCGCAATGCATTTTCCTTCATATAACAGACAACAGCAGTTTGCTGTCTGAACCTTCGACAAACAAGAAGAGGAGAAATACTTTAGTAGCGGCAAGCCTTGGAAAATAAACACGTTGAATAACAAACAAATAAATAGATAAATAAATAAAAATAAACAAATAAACTAATGTATTTCTCAAACTACCCCTACCATTCTCACCCCATCCTCATCGCTGTCTCTTAAATCTTTTCCCAAAAAACCTAGTATTCATCTGCAAAAGCCTCTACGCTTCAGGGAGTTTTTAAGCCATAAACCAATACAAAAAACCGCCACAACAAAACAGTTTTCTCGGAACGATCCAGAACCAAGACCAAAAACCTCCTAGGTACCTTGGCAAGCAAGTTAAGCTGCCAAAGCTAAAAAACGTGGTCGTTAAAGGGCTGTTGAGAACAACCCCAGAATAACACCCAGATGCTGAAACCTTTGCCAGCAACACAACACAGCACAGCACAGCACAACGCAGCACGTATAGTATAATAATAATAATAATAATAATAATAATAATAATAATAATAGTAATAATAATAGTAATAATATAATAATAATAATAATAATAATAATATATGGAATTTATATAGCGCTGAATCTTGTAAAAAACCAAAACAAATCGAAGCAGTACAGTACCAGCAAGTACAGCACATGCACAGAACAGCACAACACAGCACAGCACAACACAGCACAGCACAACACAGCACAGCACAGCACAGCATAGCACAGCACAGCATAGCACAGCACAGCACAGCACATTACACGGCACAGCATAGCACAGCACGACAGAGCAGAGCAGAGCACATTACAACACAACACAGCCTAGCACAGCAAGGACAGCACATTACAGCATAGCACAGCACAGCACAGCACAACACAACACCAGCATAGCACAGCACAACACAACACCAGCACAGCATAGCAGAACACAACAAGGTATAGCACAACACAGAACAGACCATAACCCAGCACAGCACAACACAGCACATCACAACACCAGCACAACATAGCAAAGCACAACACAGCACAGCACGAACAACACAACACAGCACGACACATCACAACACCAACACAACACAAGGCAGCACAACACAGCACAACACAACACCAGTACAACACAGCAAAGCACAGAACAACACAACACAACACCAGCACAGCACAACAATGGAGACAGGGTGGCCCAGAATACGCCGCACCCTGCCCTGCCCAATGAAGTGACACGACTCTCAGATTGCTGCTTTGAATCAGACATTAACTGGACTGGTGATGTTCCTGCCCCGTGTGATTACAGACACTTGTCCTCAAAGCGTACAGCCTGGACAGCTATTGAACGTACAACGCGTAAGGACGACACGAAAATGCTTGTCATACTGTGCATGTCCTTCGGATGAGACTATAAACCGAGGCCCCGTGTGCGAACGCAGAAGAACATCTTGCGCACACGTTAAATCCTGTTCCGCTTTTCGAAAGAGTAGGCCATTGTGTGCCGGTGGGAACAGATGACAAAATTTACAAAACCGCATACACAAAGGGACTGGATGTAAAAAAAAAGCACATGAGTGCTTATTCCACTATCCTCGATATAAAAAAAAGTATTTAAAAAGTCAAAAAGTCAAGTGCATGTGAAGCGTTCTGTAGGCTAGTTTTGTCTTCGTCTGTGACAAGTTCCTCCTATGGCAACCTCTATCCTTCTATCACATAGAGGAAAAGTTATCTGAAGACGGAGTATGGTTGCCACATGATGAGGTATTTATGGGGGGCGGGGCCGGGGGGGGGGGGGGGGGGGGGAGGAGGGGGAGTCATAAACGCTAACTTATCAGCGGTTTGTATATGTGTTTGCTTTCACGGTGGTTTACACAGGCAACCATAAAATAGTTTAGATGACAGAGCAGATTGAGATTGTGTTCAAGAAATTTAGCATTATGCAAAAACAACAACAAAAACAATACCAAAACTTTTATCCAAACAAGAGCACTCGGTGACAAAACTCGGAAAAACCTTAATCTATCATTAGGTGTTAACATTTATACAGACGACGAGAAAAAAGTCTTAGATGATAGAATAAACGAAGTTTACGTAAAACAAATTAAGCATTTGTAAATTTTTATTTAAAAGTGATAAAATAACATAACATATAATAAAACAAAATTTAAAAAAACTACAAGAAGTAAGTCCCAAACAGCCAAACAAGAGAGCTCTCTGGCAAAATTCTGAATAAAAAGCCAACTCTCTTAGTATAGGTGCTAAAATCTACATTAAAAACACCAATACATATGACGCTTCACTATAGAAACTTCCTCTGAAGTCGGAGTATGGCTGCCTACATGGTGATGTTCTTCTATAAAAAAAAAATATATAAAAAAACAGAAATACACGCAAACTTCTTATCAGTCCAGTGCGTACTTCATATCAGTAATTCCCAGCCAGGATAAGTGAGTCAGAGTGCGCATTCTAGGTGACCCCCCCGCCCCCACGGTGTTAAGCTGGGGAACGCCCAACTGTAAAAAAAAAAACAACCCACGTATTTTCTCCAAAGAGTAAAGCTTCATTTTCCTGTATAGTCAAGTCAAATCAAGTCAAGTCAAAAACACTTTAATCAACCCATGAAGGGCAATTACAATACTGACAGGTACATTGATACTTATATTATCTCACAAGACACAAGAAAAACACAGTTCAGATTGTTATAAACATTCCAAGATAGCTTTAAAAAAATTATCATACACAAACACAAACCCGGGTGCGCGCGCACACACACGCACCGCGTACACACACACGCACACGCACACAACACACACACACACACGCACACACCACGACACACACACACACACACACACACACGCACACACCAATGTAGGAATACAATGTTGTAAAAACCATTGATTGGAAAAGATATAAACATAAGACATACATACTGCTGACACTGTTACAAGTATACAACAGAAAAGGGAAGGTATGGTAATGACGGAGGATAAGAGATGGGGGGGGGGGGGGGGGGGGGGGGGGAGGGGGGGAGGGGATGGGGGAGGGGGAAGTTGGGGAGGCAGAATTCTGCAGTGCTGGTACAGGTGCTGTTGCTGATTCATTTCCGTTCAGAATCCACTCCACCTTAATGCCCCCCCCCCCCCCCCCCCCCCCCACCACCACCACCCAACCCCCTTCCCTCTCTCCCCTCCACACACTCTCCCTCCAGTGTTCTTGCCCTCCCCCCCCCCCCCCTTCCCCTTCTCTCTCTAGAGGTCTGTCTCTGTCTGTCTCTGCCTCTGTCTGTCTGTGTCTATCTGTCTCTGTCTGTCTGTCTCTGCCTCTGTATCTGTCTGTCTGTCTGTGTCTCTGTCTGTCTCTGTTTCTGTCTGTGTCTCTGTCTGTCTGTCTGTCTGTCTGTCTGTCTCTCTCTCTCTCTCTCTCTCTCTCTCTCTTCTCTCTCTCCTCTCTCTCTCTCTTTGTCTCTGTCTGTCTGTCTGTCTGTCTGTCTGTCTCTCTCTCTCTCTCTCTCTCTCTCTCTCTCTCTCTCTCTCTCTCTCTCTCTCTCATACGAGCTGTCGGAGCTTTTTTTTTTTCATTTCATTTTATTCTTTTATTTTTTTCATTTCATTCTTTTTTATCGAGGATAATGGATTAAGCACTTATGTGCTTTTTTTTTACATCCGGTCCCCGTGTGTATGCGGTTTTGCACATTCTGTCATCTGTTCCTACCGATGCGTAGCCCGTCCCTCTCCAGGAGTAAGGTGCATGCATGCTGGGTATGCTCGCGTTTCCGTAACCCAAAGAATTACGATATCTTTAACGTCTTCATTTTACCTAGTGAATAATGATACTAATAATAATACTAATAATGATAATGACAATAATAACTATTACCATTATAAAAACAATAGTGCATGGATTTCATATAGCGCCGAATCTTGTAAACACAAACCAATCAAAACGTATACGCACCAAAGCAATCAAATCACTGGCAGACGTGCATTTCAAGTTCAAACCTTGTCCCTACGGGGTAACCCGCTACAGGGCAACCAAACATCTACTAACCCTTCCCTACTACGTGTCACCCACTCACTACTGAATTACGGAAGCACACAAACGTGCACAGTGCACGTGTACTGCCACAGAGGGATTCTCTCTCCCTCTAAGAGATCGTGGAAGAAGGAAAAATTCCCCACATGCACCAAAAAGCCGCTAGCCGAGATTGGAACCCACGACCCACAAGATGCAAGTCAACCAAGTCAACGTTCTATCCACTCGTGTATGGCCAAACTCTACATTGCCCCCCCACCCTCCTCCCACTCCCCCCAACGGCAATAAGCCAGACGTCTCTGACAAAGTAAACATGGCGGAAAGGAACAAGCATGGAGAGAGCTGTAGTACTGAGGTTTACCTGAAGAGTAGCAGACGTTGAGCAGGCAGCCCCGGTAACTCCAATTTATGTCGGTGAGTGCTCGGCCTTTTGAAGTGACCTAATTTTGTAATGCCTTTTTCCTGGCAAGGTTTTGTTTGAGGGAGGTGGGGCTGGGGTGGGGTGGGGTGGGGGGGGGGGGGGTGTGAGTATTGTTGTTCTAGGTTGGGGGTCAGAGATGTAATGAAAGTGTTTATATTGTTTATGATGAAAAGATTCGAATTATGGAATATATATATATATATATATATATATATATTCCATAATTCGAATCTATTGGGGGTGGTGTATGCGTGTGTGCACGCTCTCGCGTGTGGAGAAAAGACAGACAGAGAAGGGGGAGGGAGGAGTGAGACAGACAACAGATAGAAAGAGGCAGAGAGAGAGAGACAGACTGACAGACAGACAGACAAAGACAAAGATAGACAGAGAGAGAAGAAAGTGAAAAGAAACTAAATTTCCAAATTACTAAAAATCGCCTTTCCAAGAAGGGCAGCATCACCCAACACAGCATCCAAAACAACAACAACAACACTCAAACTCCCAACAAAATTTTTTTTTAAATAATAAACCCAATAACAACAAAATATTCCTACCATCACAAAGCCCACCCAAACTCAACCATACAGATGGATTGGCACGGCAGAAGGAGGGCAGAGGGAGACTAAGAGGTAAGTAAGCCAACAGGGAAAACGTCGTTCAAACGTCGTTGAAGAGAAGAGCAGAAGAACACACCAAGCGCTGAGGCCACTGCCAACACACAGTACAGCGCGCACACACCAAGGACAGTGTGATGCAGATGCACGTGCAGCGAAGCAGAATAATGAAGTTCCAACTCCAAAGCAAAAGCAAGATAGAAAATTCCTCTATAAAACCGTCTCAAAATATCAGGTTAGAATCGCAAGGTATTCATCTTTTCTATCTGTCTGTCTGTCTCTCTCTGTGTCTCTCTGTGTCTCTGTCTCTGTGTCTCTCTCTCTTTCTGTCTCTATCTGTCTCTGTCTGTCTCTCTCTCTTACACAATTGCAAGCACACGGGGACTGCATGTAGAAAAGCACATGAATGCTTATTCCATTATCCTCGAAAGAAAAGAATAACTCTCTTTCTCTGTCTCTGTCTCTGTCTCTCTCTCTCTCTCTCTCTCTCTCTCTCTCTCTCTCTCTCATCACTCTTCTCAGATCTTGACTGAGAAGATAGATAACCTGGATATCAGTATGTTTTAGCTGTAACGATATACTGATGTAACAGGTGCAAGTTGTTTTTGGTTTTGGTTTTGGGGGAGGTTGGTGCACGTAAAACAACCCATGGCAAGAATGATACATTGTTCTTGGAAAACTTCCAGAGGAAAATTCTTTTTTCTATCTAAAGAGTAAAAGATACAAACTGCAAGAAAACGAAAGTGTGGATCACTTTCATGGTTATGTTCTTTTTACCAGACAGAAGTCTGATGTTCACGCTGAGGACAGTTGTTCGTTGGGTGTTTTTTTTACTCGGGTAGAGCACCAAGGGACGGGATAGCTCAGTGGTCGGAGCACTCGCTTTCCCCCAGCCAAGTTAAGCTGCGTCGAGCGTGGTTACCAGTTGGATGGGTGACCGTTTGCGCGCCTTGGCTTCAGTACAGCTCCCCCAGTTCACCCAGCTGTAAATGGGGTACCTGCCCTCTTTAGGGTCAGGGAAGGTAAAGCAGCAAGGGAGAGGAGATGGGCGCCGCCCTCAATATGCTGGCCCCTAGAAAGTGAGGTCTCTGACGCCTCGTTCCCCTACGACCTTATAGGTTATGGGACTCCTTTACCTTTAGAGCTCCAAGGTTCACCAAAGGTAAGATGTTGTGCATGCCACTGTTTTAGCCCACCATGAAGGCAACAGCATTCTGACTTCGGGGATGGATTTTTTTTATAAATTTATATGGAGGATAATGGAATAAGCACTTATGTGCTTTTTTTACATCCAGTCCCCGTGTGTATGCGGTTTTGTAAATTGTCGTCTTTTCCCACCGGCACACAATAGCCTACTCTTACGAAAAGCGGAACAGGATTTTAACGTGTGCGCAAGATGTTCTGCGTGCGTTCGCACACGAGGCCTCGGTTTATAGTCTCATCCGAAGGACTTTTGGGGATTATGGAGTCAGCACTGATGTTAACTCCAGGGGGAAATATCCCCTTGAACGGGAATCGAACCCGGGTCGTCGGATTGCGATATGTATGTCGTAGTGATAAAAGTACTTGGCGTGGATATCATCAGATAAATGAAGGGCTGACGACATTCAAGGTTTTCAGAGGAAGCAGTTGAGCGAACCAACTCTGGAGGCAGTGTAGACAGTATGAAACTTCAGGCTTCGTGTCCTCAAGATACCATGCTCTCATCCCCTCAAAAAAAAAAAGTAAATAATCCTACTTGGAGACATCTCTGACTTGAGCATGAAGAAAAGAGCTGATAGCCACCAAAAGTTTTTGTGCACCAGATACTGCCTGTACACACACACACACACACACACACACATATATATTTATTATTTTTATATATATATATAATATATATATGTTGTGTGTGTGTGTGTGTGTGTGTGTGTGTGTGTGTGTGTGTGTGTGTGTGTGTGTGTGTGTGTGTGTGTGTGTGTGTGTGTGTGTGTGTGTGTGTGTGTGTGTGTGTGTGTGTGTGTGTGTGTGTGTGTGTTGATGTGACACTTTCTGGCGGGCGGCAGATGGACAGGACAGCAACGTTCTTTTTTCTGTTCGTTCCTCAGCTACAGCTCTTAGGTTCACCGGTGGTGAGATTCTGCGATCACGGCCGTTATTGCTCACCATGAAGGTAGCCGCATTCCGACTTCGGGGATGTATGCAGGGAATGTTCGTGTTTCTGTAACCCACCTGGCGCTGACATGAACTACGGTATCATTTAATCCTCTACATGTGTATAATATACACGAAGGGAATTAAGGCACTGGCAGGTCTGCACTTGATGTCGACCTGGGAGATCGTAAAAATCCCCACACTTAATTCATTAGACGTCGCCGAGATCCGAACCCACGACTTCATAGACCCAAGAGACTGAAGTCGAACGGTCTGAACCACTGGGCTATGGCGTCCGTGGCGCAAGTTCTAACCGCTAAGCCTCAGATGCATGTTGACGATACGTAGTTCGTACCGGCAAGGACTGGGATTCAAGTTATAGGGGAAAAATCAAGCCATTGAAAAAAATCTCCTTTGTCGATAGATTATCACGCAAAGTACATAAACGATTTTTACTTTCTTCCACGCACAGCAAACCCCAAACTATTAAAAAATCGGTTAAAGAAATAAATCCGAACAACAACCCGAAAAAAAGGAAACATGAAATAGAAACTGGACTGTTCGACTTTGTGCTCAAACTTTTACCGTTTATATAAAAACAACAAACCACCAAGTTTTACAACTTACACAGAAAACAAACACAAACAAGTCTATTCGATTTTTGCCAAAGACTTCACTTTGAAACATCTTTTTAGGGTGGAGAACCTGCTTACAAAACACAAAAACAGACATCTAACTGTTCACTTCTATTTCAAAATTAAGGCGTTCACTTTAGTTTTGGGACACACACACACACACACACACACACACAACACACCCCAACACACACACACACACACACACACACAACACACACACACACACTCACTCACTCACATACACACAAACACACCCACTCACACATATACACACACACACAAAAGAGAAAAAAACAATTACAACCAAATTGATTGATCACAGGTTTGTTTGTTTCTTTCTTTCTTTCTTTTTTTTCTTCTTTCATTCGCTTGTTTGTCGGTTGATCTCTTTTTCGCTTCTTGTTGTTGTCGTGCTATTATTCGCTTTCTTGTTCTATGACGAATTGATTTGACACAGTTGTTTATGTCTCCACTTGTTCGTGTTTGCACGAAACTTGCTTCCATGACAATAAAAAGATGTCCTAAGGTTTCTTTTTTTTTTTTTGGTTTTTTTTAAAATCAAATAAGAAAACACAATACTGCAGCACATAGAAACAACACAACCAAACAAATCAAATCAAATCAAATCAAAACAAACAAATACCGAAACAAAACAAAGAAACAACTCACTTCCCTGCCTGTTTTGATGAGGGAAAGTAAATTGTTTCTGACAACACTGTTTTTCTAAAAAACACACATACACACACAACTGATAAATTGCTGCAAAGGGTTTTTTTTTTTCACAATGCAGCAAAAGGCAAGGTGTAAAGAAACACTAAAAGCAAACAAGAAGAAAAAGAAATGTCTAAAATAATATATTTTATACAAAGACGCATACAAAAAAGAACCGAACACTGAACTCAGAAAAAAAATGAATTGAGAACCCATACAAGACAGTCTAAATTATGTAAGGTAAACAGAAGGACAGACAGACAGACAGTCAGGTAGACAGACAGACAGTCATGTAGTCAGACAGACAGTCAGGTAGACAGGCAGACAGATAGGTAGGCAGACAGAAATACAGACAGACAGACAGAAATAAGCTCCGATTGATTGATAGATTGATTGATTGATTGGTTGGTTGGTTGGTTGATTGATTGATAGAGAAAAATAAAGACGCTGATTGGCTAATTGATTAATTGATTGATTGATTAATTGATTGATTGATTAATTGATCGGTTGATTGACTGATTGGTTAATTGATTGACTGATTGATTAATCATATATTTAATCAATAGGTTAATCAGTTGATTGACCGAAAGCCAGTAATAAAAAAGAAGAAATGGAAAATCAAATGTTAAAAAAAGTCTTTCACACCCACACACTCACACCCACACACACAAGCACACACACGCACACACACACACACACACAAGCACACACAAGCACACACACACACACACGCACACACGCACACACACACAAGCACACACAAGCACACACACACACACACACACACAAGCACACACACACACACATACACCCACGCACACACACACACCACACACAAGCACACACACACACACACACACACATACAAGCACACATACACACACACAAGCACACACACACACACACACGCACACACACACACACATATACACACACGCACACACGCACACACACACACACACAATGACAGTAACGCAAGAGAAGGGAGGAGGGGAGGTAATTATCAGGACAGGGTGAAAAAGGAGGAGCAAGGTGCGGGGGTGGAGGACATGGAACGAAAGAGGCACACCGATACTGCCCAAAACACACACACACTACAAGGCAAACACTATCTTTTCAAAGACACAAAACGAAACAAAAACTCTGACAGAGAGAAAGAGGGAAGAAAACAGAAAAGAAAAAAAAAGAAAGAAGAAAAATGATGAAATTAACACAGAAGAAAGAAAAACTTTCACACACACTCACACACACACACACACACTGACACGCACGCAACTAAACTGCACAAAACAAGAAATACTGTTAAAAATATACACAGGTACAAAACTAAAAAAGAAAAAAAAGACAAAAGAAAGACTTTGAAGGAAAACAGAACAGCAAGAAAAGAAAGAAAGAATGAATGAAAGGACGAAAGAAAGAAAAAGAAAGGGAAACAAGAAAGAAAGACAGTGATGAAATTAACCCAAAAATAGGAAGAAACACTAAAACAAAACAAAAACATAACTGCATACAACAAGAAATACTTTTGAAATCTAAGCAGATAGAAAACGAAAAAATAGCTCCAACAAAAACCAGAAAAACAGCAGAAAACAAAAAAAAAGGAAGAAAGAAAGAACAGAACAGAGAAAAAGAGCATAAACTTCGACAAAAACTTTTTTTTTTAAAGGAAGAAACGAGGAGAAGGGAGAGCGACAGAGAGAGATAGAGAGAGATAGACAGAGAGAGAGAGAGAGACAGAGACAGACAGAGAAGAAAAAAGAAGGGAACAACAACAAGCAACATACTAAAATCAAGAAACAAACTACAGAGTTACACGACAGCTAGAAACATTCTAGAAGATAAAACAAAACAAAACAAAACAAAGAAATAAAGAACAAAAGTTTGAAGAGGGGAGAAGGGAGCTTGTAGAAAGGAGGTTGTTTTTTTTTAAAGTAAAAAAAAAATTTTTTTAACCCATGCAGACAAAATCTTCAACGAACGAGATCAGGCAGACTGTAAGACGAAAGGGATCTCTCTCTCTCTCTCTCTCTCTCTCTCTCTCTCTCTCTCTCTGAAAAAATGTCTTGGTACTTGTCTTACTTTCCTTAGAAAATGAAATTTAATACATTCTCTGTCTCTGTCTCTGTCTCTCTCTCTCTCTCTCTCTCTCTCTCTCTCTCTCTCTCTCTCTCTCTCTCTCTCTCTCTCTCTCTCTCCCTCTGACGCCAACATATTTTGTACAATGGTCCAAGGACGAAGTACAATAAAACTGTTCAGTGTTCAGTTCTCTCTCTTCCACACTCCCCCCCCCCCTCTCTCTCTCTCTCTCTCTCTCTCTCTCATTAAACACCCACCTGTTAAACACAACCAATACCACCGCAACCATCAACTCAAACCACACTATATACCATTACCCTACTTACAAAACAACACAACACAATATAATTCTATATACACATATACAATTCTTTACTACATCATTAACAGACATACAGCCCTATCCTCTGCATTCGTTAATTCTCACCTGAGATGTCCTGGTTTCTTGATGACTTGTGGGTGGTGGGTAATCCGGTGATTAATTCATGCAGGATTACTGAATTCATTATTGTAGAATAAACACATCTTTCAGGTTGGATATTTTATAAAGTGTGTGTGCGTGTTGTGTGTGTGTGTGTGTGTGTGTGTGTGTGTGTGTGTGTGTGTGTGTGTGTGTGTGTGTGTGTGTGTGTGTGTGTTGTGTGCTGTGCTGTGCTGTGCTGTGCTGTGCTGTGCTGTGCTGTGTTGTGTTGTGTTGTGGGTGGTTTGTTGTTTTTTTTATTTGTTTTTATTTTTTTATATCGAGGATAATGGAATAAGCACTTATGTGTTTTTTACGTCTAGTCCCCGTGTGTATGCGGTTTTGTAAATTGTCATCTGTTCCCACCGGCACACAATGGCCTACTCTTACGAAAAGCGGAACAGGATTTTCACGTGTGCGCAAGATGTTCTGCGTGCGTTCGCAACCGGGGCCTCGGTTTATAGTCTCATCCGAAGGACTTTTGGAGAGAGTGGAGTCTGCACTGATGTTAACTCCAAGAAAAAATATCCCCTTGAATGGGGGGGGGGGGGGGGGGCGTGAACTTGTATGTGTGTGCGTTTGTGTGTTGTGTGTGTGATTAATGCAGGATTACTGAAATCATTATTGTAGAATAAACACGACAGACAGATTAAC
>CM054134.1:120954260-120956760 GCA_028751875.1 Rapana venosa
CAGTCAATGATGGGAACAAGATGAAGAAGAGGAAAAGTGTTAGTCCCTTCAAAGAAGAAGTTTAAAGAGTTTTGAAAGTCGAGACAAATGATCTCTCTCTCTCTCTCTCTCTCTCTCTCTCCCTTTCTCAATGTTGTAGTAGGGCTTTTTCCCTTTTGTTGATAGTCCGTGATCAGGGCAAAAGAAAGTATGCGTATGCTTATATTATTCTGTTACCCCTGAAAACTTAAGATTCATTCAAAGATTCATTCATTCATTCATTATGTCCTCTCTCTCTCTTCTCTCTCTCTCTCTCTCTCTCTCTCTCTCTCTCAAACGCGCGAGCGCGTAAGCGTGTGTGTACGTTTGCGAATGAACAGAAGGGGAGGAGAAAGGGTTGATGTGGTGGTCAGATTTTGTAACATGATACATCTTTATTTCTTCGCATTGTATCGTTTTTTCTCTTTGGTTGTTTTTTTTGTTGTTCTTTTTATCTTTTTTTTTAGGTCTTGTTTTTGTGTTCTGATTGTTTGTTTGTTTGTTGATGTTGTTTTTGACATGATTTTTTTTCATGTAAAAAAGTGCGTTGCTTATACAAATCTCATCTCATCTGCTCCCATAAGCCCCTCCGGGGTCGTAGGGGCACTGCAGTGACGAACGTTGCACCAGCTGGCTCCATTTGCGGCGGTTGTGGGCAAGTGCCTGGGTTGTGGAGAAGCTCTTCCCATATTTTTATTTCGAAATGGTGTTTGTATAAGGAAGAGCTTATGCAAATATCATTTCGAAATATAAAACAATTATTAATCTTAAACTTCGATACCAGCACGCACACGAGAACGCACACACACACACACACACACACACACACACACACACACACAACACACACACACCACACACACATACATTTTACCACCACAATATGGCAAGCAGAAGCTATTGATCTCCACGCTTTGAAAATGGCAAATTCTGCACGTTTCTGAGCTTAGGCAATCCTCTAAAGAAAACAGTTCAGCAAAATCATAATAAAACAATGCTCTCTTTCCTTTCCTTGTTCCTTTCTTTCTTTCTTTCTTCCTTCCCCCTTTCTTTCTTTCTTTCTTTCTTTCTTTCTGTCTCTGTCTCTCTCTCACTTTCTTCCTTCTTCCCTTCCTTCCTTCCTTTCTTTCTTTCTTTGTTTCTTTCTTTCGTTCTTTTTTTCTTCCTTCCTTCCTTCCTACCTTCTTTTCTTTCATTCTTTCTTTCTTGTTTGTCTTTCTTTCTTTCTTTTGATCTTTCAACATACTTCAGCAGGTGTTTTCAATCTCCGATGACATTTTCATCTTTTTCGATTCTGATTATTCTTCCTGCCCATTGTCGTCCTCTGTTTTTCCCCAAAGCTCTGAATAAACTCGAAAAACAAACGGATAAAATGCACAAGCACACGTGTGTGCAGGCACGCATACACTCAGAGGTTGGGGTGTGTTGTTTTTCTCTCTCTCCTCCTCCCCTCCCACCTCCCTCCGCTTCTATGTCACTATATATTGTTTTCTTTCTGGTTTTTAAGCAGTGGTAGTGTAGTCGTAGTATGTGTGTGTTTGTGTGTTTCAAAATCAAAGTCAGTGAGATTGTATGCGTAGTGTGTGTGTTCGCGCGTGCGTGCGTGTGAGCATTCGTGTGTGTGTGTGATGTGTATGTGTGGTGTGTGTGTGACTGTTTGTATGTTTGTATGCATCTGTGTCTACGCGTCTGTTTATCTGTATGTGCATGCTCTTGCTCTTGCACACGTGTGTACGCGGTTGGTACTTTATATAACCCTTTATCTACACCTCTAAAAACACAATCAAAGGATTTGAATCCAACATTTTCAACACAACATAGTCCACCTCTCCCCCCCCCACCCCTCCTACCCCACCCCTCCCACCCCCCAAAAAACAACAACAACAACAAAACACCTCACTCAATTCCTTTTCAACCGACATAGACAAACAACAACAACAACCGTCCGTCACCGATCCCTCAGATTCCGAATCCTTTAAGGCGCCTTCGAAACTTTGTCAACCACCTTTCTCCAGTCCTCTCGTCTCTCGGCCGCTCTCAGGGTGTCTCTCAGCTCCATGAGAGAGCATTAACAAACAACAACAACAACAACAAAAATCTGCAGTGCTACATCAGCCCGCGCTCAGCTGGCCCCTGAGCAAATATTACACACAGACAGACAGACAGACACACACACAGACAAACAGACAGACAGACAGAAAGAGAGACAGACACACAGACCACACGGTAGAATTATAGTAGCCCTCCCCACTGCTGCGGTTATGTACAAGGCTGTTCACACACTAGGCCTAGTAATCGGTTTAAGGGACACCCCTGGCTGTCGACCCCTGCCAGACCCTACAAGGTACAAGCCTCCCAGACCGCTAGTGGCTCCATCCACACACAGCTGCTGGGGGGGTCAGGGGAATGCTGCTGATGGGCGGCAAATTGAACCGTCTGTCTATCTGGCTGGCTGTCTGTCTGGCTGTCTGGCTGGCTGGCT
>CM054134.1:120964260-121001760 GCA_028751875.1 Rapana venosa
GGCTGTTGGCTGGTTGGTTGGTTGGTTGGCTGGTTGTTGGTTGGTTGGTTGGTTGGTTGGTTGGTTGGTTGGTTGGTTGGTTGGTTGGTTGGTTGGTTGGTTGGTTGGTTTGGTTGGCTGGTTGCCTGCTTGGTTGGTTGGTTGGTTAGTTGGTTGGTTAGTTGGTTGGTTAGTTGGCTGGTTGGCTGGTTGGTTGGTTGGTTGGTTGGTTGGTTGGCTGGTTGCTAGGTTGATTGGTTGATTGGTGTCTATTGCTGTTACATTTATATATATATATGATTTTCAGTCACAGCATATTCCTCTGCCAAAAATTCGGACTGCTGTCCACGGAGAACGCGTGTCACCACAAGAGCTGTCTGCAGTTAAGCCCACAACAACAACCAAAATGCCTCGTCTCTTTCCTCTAACGATTGCCTGGAACAACTCTTTTTGTTGTCTTGCGTTCTTTCACGTGTGCTAATTCTGTGTTAGAACACGGTACCCCCACTCTATCGTCTCATTCAAAAAGACTACTTCCCCAACCCCCCCCCCCCCCCACTCAAGGTAGAAGTGGATGGGGAGAGAGAAAAAAAACTCAGGTCCAAACGGAGATTCGAACCCGCAACACTTCGCTTTCTAGACTACTGATTCACTTGGGTAGAGTGGGTGGGTTGAGGTGGGAGGTTGAATAGTTGCTTTGTTTGTTTGTTTGTCTACTTCATTTTTCTCTTTTACCCCGTGGGGATACCAGGGACCTGTCGTTATAAACAGCATCCCCACCTTCTGGAAATTCTGTGCTAGGAATTCCCTCTTTCCTATCACGCTCCTTGTTTCTGCCTTGTTCCTTTTCTTCCTGTCATCACCTTCTGGTCTTATTTTCTGCCTTCTTGGTCCATTCTCCTGCCGGGGTTTTTTTTCCCAAGAAAAACTTAAGAAGATAACAATTATTCTCTCTTATACCGAAGTCGGATGCGCTGGGTCTGACTTGTCAGGCGCTTAACGGCAGCGTGACGCATTTTTCGCTCATATAAAAGACAACAAAAGTTGGTGTTAGAGCGTTCGACGAAGAAGCAGAATCGTTCTCTGTCTTTGTTTCTTCCTTTAATCTTTGTTTGAGAGTGGTGGGGGGTGGGGGGGGGGAGAGAGTGGTCGTTGAATATTTGCTTTTTTTCTTTTCTTTTTCTGTTGCTTTATTGGTCTGTTCCTTCGTTTCTTCCTTTCATCTTTATGTGAGGGGAGTGATGCGCACGCTCCGCTGAGTTCAACTTGTCTCAGCAGATCTCCTGCATGAAAGTTTCAGTGTTGTCCACCATTAACTGAGCATTGACTGACTGAGTCATCTGGCGGGAGACAGACAGACAGACAGACAGACAGAGATAGACGAACAGAGAAGGATAGAGAGAGCAAGAAAGACAAAGATGAGACCGAGAGACAGAGAGGGACATAAAAAGTAAGAGAGACATGCAGACAGAGACAGAGATGGACACTGTCACAGAGAGAGAAGGTAGAAAAACAGAGACAGACGAAGAAGAGAGACAGACAGACAGACAGAGAAAGACTGAAAACTGAGAGACTGATAGCAGACATAAATAACAGACACACGTCTAAAATTCACAGCTGAGAGAGAGAGAGATCAATTGACTGATTGATTGATAATCACAGAGAGAGAGACACACACAGATATATACAGAGAGAGACAGACAGACCGACAGACAGACAGAGACAGAGACAGAGAACACATGTGGAAATTTACTTTTGTTACACATCTCAAAGAAAGACAAGCAATCACAGCCAAGAGAAAGAGATGAAATAAAAGGAAAAACGGTATGAATAAAAATAGGCAAAAGGATGAGAGAGAGAGAGATTCTATTATATTCTACTCTTTTATATCGAGGATAATGGAATAAGCACTTATGTGCTTTTTTACATCCAGTCCCCGTGTGTATGCGGTTTTGTAAATTATGTCATCTGTTCCCACCGGCACACAATGGCCTACTCTTACGAAAAGCGGAACAGGATTTAATGTGTGCGCAAGATGTTCTGCGTGCGTTCGCATACGGGACTTCGGTTTATAGTCTCATCCGAAGGACTTCTTTAGGAGAGAGAGAGAGAGAGCCATTGACTGATTGATTGATAATCACAGATAGAGAGAGACAAATATATACAGAGAGACAGACAGACAGACAGAGACACAGAGAGAGAGAGAGCACGTGTGAAAATTTACTTCTTTTACCCTTCTCAAAGAAAGCTCAGAGAGAGAGAGAGAGAGAGAGAGAGAGAGAGAGAGAGAGAGAGAGAGAGAGAGAGAGAGAGAGAGAGAGAGAGGAGGGATTTTATTGAATATAGGCAGTCAGAATCCTATGACCCTCCCCCCCACCCTCACCCCCATCCCCACCCCTAACCCACCACCACTAAACTGCCGCTTTCCTCCTCCCCTCTCCTCCCCTCCCCATCCCCTCCCATCCTCCCTTCCCAGTCTAGCATTATGTTATCTGGCGTTAATTTCGCAATCCACAAGGAAAATGGAGTACATCACGTCCTCAACGATTGTTCATTGACAAACAAAGCAGCAAGCAATTTCTCTGCTAGCAGAAGCAATTAGTAGTCAGTAGTACGATGGACTAGGTTCCGACCGAACCTGTGAGCTATCGTAACTACTGTGACTGCTGTAGCTATTTGTAGCTATCGTAACTATTGTGACTATTGTAGCTATTTGTGACTGTCAGCGCCATGGCTGAAAATGGGTGCACTATCAATATACCTGATAATCATATCACTCCCTTGGACTATTGACCTAAAGAAAACAGAACTAGGGAAAGGCTTTTGGTTTTTTGGTTTCTGTTGCTGCTGCTGCTGTTGTTGTTGTTGTTGTTGTTGTTGTTGTTGTCTTTCTTTTCTTCAGTATCAGTATTTTCTTCTTCGCCGTCTTCTTTGTCGTTTTCTTTTTCTATCCTTTTTTTTTTTTGTTCTTCTTTTTCGTCGTCTTTTTTTTGGGGGGGGGATGGTCTTCTCCTCCTCCTCCTCCTCCTCCATCTCCTCTTTCTTCTTCTCCTCCTCCACATCCTTCTTCATCTTCCTTCCTTCTTTTCTTTTAACTTCTCTCTCCTCTCTCTCTCTCTCTCTCTCTCTCTCTTCTCTCTCTCTCTCTCTCTCTCTCTGTCTCTCTCTCCCTCTTTCTTCGTGATCTTTCTTTTCTTCTTTCTTTCCTTCTTTCTTTTTCCTTCTTTCATTTATAGATCCTTTCTTTGTATTCCTTTTTTGTGTCACTGACGCATTTTTCTAACCTCATTGGGTGTCTAAACAAATCTGAAATCTAGTTCTACTTGGCGTTTTGTTTTTGTCTTTTTTATTCTATTTTAGCAAAGATCTTTTATGCATCGAAACAGACTCCCATACTCAGAAACGGGTACACTATCAAGATTTGAACCCGAGGCCTCACACACTGTTGAAGCAAAGGGCCCGAAACCTAAACTACACGACTATCACGATGTTTAACCAAAGCCCTCATAAATCGTGGACCCTGAAAGGAAAATGGCGGGGCAGGCGGCGTATACTGTCCTGCCCAATTGTCTGCAACGGCAGAGCTGTCAATTAGAGTGCTCGTTACTGTCTCCTGCCGCTGTGTCTATCGCTCATTTCCGGACAGAGCTCTTTGTTCGGGCAGCAGTTACTGGCTCATGGCTTTGTTCCTGCAGCAGTTACTGGCTCATGGCTTTGTTCCTGCAGCAGTTACTGGCTCGTCTCTGTGTTCTTGCAGCAGTTACTGGCCCATCTCTGTGTTCTTGCAGCAGTTACTGGCTCATCTCTGTGTTCCTGCAGCAGTTACTGGCCCATCTCTTTGTCCTGGCAGCAGTTACTGGCCCATCTGGTGGATCGGTGGTCTAGAGGTAACGCGTCTGTCTAGAAAGCGAAAAGTCCGGGTCTGAAGTGCGCGGCGGTTCGTATCCCGTTTGGACCCGAAACTTTTTCCCCATCCATTAGATCATGAGTGGTGGTCTGGGCGCTAGTATTTCGGATGAGACGATAAACCGATGTCCCGTGTGTTGCACATAATTATTTAGCGCACGTAAAAGAACCCACGGCAACAAGAGAGTTGTCCCTGGCAAAATTCTTAGAAAAAAGCCACTCTGATAGGGAAACAAAATACTGTTGCAGACAGGAAAAAAATGGGTGGCGCTGCTCTTGTGGCGACGTGCTCTCCCCGGGGAGAGCGGCCCGAATTTCGCGGAGAGAAATAAATAAATCTCTTTGTTCGGGCAGCAGTTACTGGCCCATCTCTGTGTTCGGGCAGCAGTTACTGGCCCATCTCTGTGTTCGGGCAGCAGTTACTGGCCCATCTCTGTGTTTGGGCAGCAGTTACTGGCTCGTCTCTGTGTTCTGGCTGATGGAAGAGGCTCCCTGCTTCAGCAGCCAAGATACACTAGGGGGTTAGGAATGGTTTGTTATGGTCCTGACTCGCGCCAGCTTAGGAAGGTTTTCGGTTTTCATCTGTTTCAGTTCGTTTAGTTTAGAGAAAGCTCAGGTGTACATGGTGGCTTTGGTAATAGCCAGGGTGTTGCGTGTCCTTGACTGTAGAATTCGTATACTGTGAATTGTTTGTCTATCAGTAAGGGCAAGGAAAAAGAAAGAAAGAACGAAAGAAAGAAAGAAAAAAGAAAGAAGGGCAGGTGGCTGGCTGGCTGGCTGGTTGGATGGATGGATGGGATAGATAGATAGATAGATAGATAGATAGATAGATAGATAGTTAGATAGATAGATAGAGATAGATAGAGATAGATAGATAGATAGATAGATAGATATAGATAGATAGATAGAGATAGATAGATAGATAGATAGATAGATAAATAGATAGATAGATAGATAGATAGATAGATAGATAGATAGATAGATAGATAGATAGATAGATAGATAGATAGATAGATAGATAGATAGACGGACAGACGGACGGACAGACGGACGGATGGACAGACAGACAGACAGACAGACAGATATATAGTAGATATATATATAGAGAGATGTAGAGATAAATATATAGATAGACAAAGAGAGAGAGAGAGAGAGAGAGAGAGAGAGAGAGAGGGGGGGGGGGGGGAGGAGGAGGAGAAGGAGAGAGAGAGAGAGAGAGAGAGAGAAGTGAGAGAGAGACGGAAAGAGAGAGACAGAAAGAGAGAGACAGATAGAGAGGCAGACAGAGAGGCAGAGAATAAACAGAGTGTATATATTTGTCTTACATCACACAACAGACAGAGAGACAAACAGATGGAAATACAAAGAAAACCCCCCAAATCCCCCAAAACTGTGTAGAAAAGGTAAATTGAAGATATGTGACAAACAGACATCTTTTTCAGGACATCTTTTTCAGGCTTTTTTTTTTCTTTTACTCTCCTCTGGCGTTGTTTAAGTTTGCATCTATTTTCCGGGCTACCACAACACAAAAAGACCACAACAGGTTGTGAGTAATCGTCAGCTGACAAAACAAGGTGTCAAGCAGTTTCCTTGCTGGCAGAAACAATATCTTGTCAGGACAACAAAAGGTCAGAAACCCAGTCTTTGAACTATGGCCACTGTCAGAATCTGCTGATGTAATAAAAAAAAATTTCCAAAGAAAAAAAAGGGGGAAATGCAAAAAAAGGCTGAAAGCATTTATTTTTCGTTTTGTATTTATTTCTTTTCTTTTTTATCATCTCCTCCTTTCTTCCTTATCTTCTCTCTTTATTTCTTCATTTGTTACATTTTGCATCCAATATTTGTTTCTGTTCCTCAGCTAGAGCTGTGACATTCACCAATGGTGAGATTTTCCGTATGCAACCATTTTTTGCCCACATACAACGAAGGGAGCCGCATTCCGATTATTAGAAGAAAAAGAAGAAGAAGAAGAAGAAGAAGAAGAAGAAGAAGAAGAAGAAGAAGAAGAAGAAGAAGAAGAAGAAGAAGAAGAAGAAGAAGAAGAAGAAGAAGAAATGGAACTTATATAGCGCTATATCTTGCAAAGACAAATCAAAGCGCATGCATTATGGGGATTATGTTGGGTATATTCGTGTTTCCGTAACCCACAAAATGCTGACATCAACCACGGGATCTTTAGTATGCATATTTTAATCTTCTGCATGTGTATATACATGAAGGGCATTAAGGCACTGGCAGGTCTGCGCTTGAAGTTTACTTGGCAGAGCATAAAATCCCCACCCTTAATTCACCAGACACTGCTGGAATTCGAACCCACGACTTCATGGACTTATGGGATGGAAGCTGAACGAACTTAACCACTCAGGTAAGGCGCCCGTGGCATCTAATGATCACGAAAATCTCTGAAAACTACTGGCACCTGACCGATTTAAGGTGAGGGACATTTACCTAGTGCATCAGTCTCTGTTCTTAGTCACTCACACACAATGAAGATTTGAACCTAGGACCAGACACAGGGTAATGGTTGGCGCCTATGATTATGTTTTAGCCACATGGCCATCACACTGGCCTAAGCTGAACTGAGCAACACCTTCCCTCAGCCTCCCTCCTCCTTCCAGAGAGGAAAATGGTTGGCACTGTCCTGCTAAATGGTCTGCAAACAGCGGAGCTGTCAATTAACGTGACTATTACTGTGTCCTGGTTCTGCTCTCTCTCTCCTCTCTCTCTCTCTCCTCTCTCTCTCTCTCTCTCTCTCTCTCTCTCTCTCTCTCCCTCCTCCCTCTCTCTTCTCTCCTCCCTCTCTCTCCTCTTCTCTTCTCTTCTCTTTTCTTTATCTCTCTCTCTCTCCTCTCTCTCTCTCTCTCTCTCTCTCTCTCTCTCTCTCTCTCTCTCTTCTCTCCTCTTCTCTCTCTCTCTCTCTCCTCTCTCTCTCTCTCTCTCTCTCTCTCTCCTCTCTCTCTCTCTCTCTCTTCTCTCCTCCCTTCTCTTTCGCTCGCTCGCTCTCTCACTCCCTCCCTCCCTCTCGCTCGCTCTCTCTCTCTCTCTCTCTCTCTCTCTCTCTCTCTCTCTCTCTCTCTTCTCTCTCTCTCTCTCTCTCTCTTCTCTTCTCTTCTCTTCTCTTCTCTTCTTTCTACTTCTCTTCTCTCTCTCACACACACTCCTTTCCCATACAACTCTTTGTTCAGGCGGCAGTTACTGGCACATCTCTTTGTTCTGGTTGACAGAAGAGGGCCTGTGCTTTAGCTGCAAAGATAAACTGGAGGGGAAATGGTGTGTTGCTGGTTTTGACATGATCGCATTGGCAGCTTTCAGTTTTATTTCAGTTTATTCCATTTTGTGGTTAAAAGAACTGTAAAGTGTGAACTGAGATTACTGTTATGGTGAGACTGTTTACAGTTCTTGTCTGTAAAATTGGCAGAAAATAAGATTGATCTTATATTTATATAAAGTGTGTGCAAATTCAAATAAATTACCACAATCATTTGTTTTTATTTTAATTCTTTACTACAAGGTATAGAGAATACTGAAAACAGTTTTGAACACAACACATTCGTGTTAAGATAATATCATTAAGGTTTTTTTTAAAAACATTTCATAGAACGTTTCTGAAATCACCTACCATAAAAGTACACAGTAATTGCATCTACCATCTACAAGATAAGGTTACCATTGACATTCATTTGTTGGATGTCTTCAAGTTTGTATGAAATTATTTAGTTTTTCAATATTGGCTTTTACCGCAAAAATAGTTGCTCTTTTAGTTTGAAAAAAATATTTCGATACAAATTTACAATTTTCAAACACAAAATAGAAAAATACTGCCAGGAACAGAAATATTCTACTATAGAGAGAGTATGTAGAGGTGGGTTTGTTGTTGTGGGGTTTTTTAGGGAGGGGGGTCTAAAATAAACTTAGATTTCAATACATTTGGACTTGTCCAACAAACCTTCAATAAATATCTTTTTTCTTTCTCTAATAAGTTAGGACAACTGAAAATACCTCTACATTTCATCCTCGATTTCACAAAATCCACACTTCCAAAAAACAAAGTCTCCAAATGGGATATGAACCAAAGATCTTCCACAGCGGCTGAAAGTTCCTATCTATAACATGTAGTAACCCCAGAGTCATTACGCTCACCCAAGCCTAATCAACCCCTCACGAAGCCTCACCCCAGAAGGGAAAGACAGTTAGCACTATGTGCTGTAGTGACTGTGGGCAACAGCCGAGCTGTCAATTAGCGCGGCCACTACCGTCTCCTGCGGCTGTGTCTATGGCTGCCCATTTCCTGCTGGAGCTCTTTGTTCCGGCAGCACTTACTGGCTCATCTCTTTGTTCTGGTTGAGAGAAGAGGCTCCCTGCTTCAGTGACAAAGATAAACTGGGATGGGGATGGGGATGGGGAAGGGGGGGGGCAAGTTTGTTAGGTTCCTACGCCCTGCTGGTCTTGATATGTCCAATTTGAAGGTTTTCATTTTCATTTGTTTCTGTTTACTCCATTCTGCTGTGAGACAAATGTCAGGTGTGCTGTTGAGACAAATGTCAGGTGTGCTGTTGAGACAAATGTCAGGTGTGCTGTTGAGACAAATGTCAGGTGTGCTGTTGAGACAAATGTCAGGTGAAATGAGACTGTTTCATTGTCTTGTTATCAAAATTATGTTGTTATCAAAATTAGTTTCAAATACAATATGCTTTTTCTCTAAAGCAAATATTTCAATCCAGTTTGTTTTTTTGGTGGGGTTTTGTTGTTGTTGTTGTTTGTTGTTGTTTTTTTTGGGAGGGTGTTCTTCAGCTCGAGCTCCTAGGTTCATTTATCAATGGTGAGATTTTGCGTATGCAACTATTTTTGTCCGTTACAAGGTAGCTGCATTCCGACCTCGGGGATCAATCTTGTTTTAAAACTGATGATGGTCACACTCACCTTCACTGCTGTTTTGAAGGTTATAATACACACAACTAAGCAATGCTTCAAGATAGACAAAAATTTTAATAAAGCTAATGTAACTGTTATGAGAATTTTTCCATAAACAAACCTTCTTTCGAAGGGGGCAGTGATAACTGTAATTTGTGTTATCCTCAAGGCTTCAGTAAACAACTAAGCAATGCTTGAACGCCAAAAAATGAACTCAAATTAAGCTAATGTACCTATGACGATACTATTTCCATTAAAAAATAACCTTCTTTCCAAGTGTACAAAGATAACTGTAATTAATGTGTTATTCTGAAGGTTATAATAAACAACTAAGCAATACTTAAACATCAAAAATGAATTCGAATAAAGCTAATGTACCTATGATGATAATATTTCCATTAAAAAATAACCTTCTATCAAAGTGTGCAGAGAAAATTGCAATGTTACTAAACAGTGCTTGCGCTTAACATCAACAAGACAGATGTAAAGTTGACAGGGTTTTAATAAGACATGTCCTTCAATTTTACCTGTGTTGATTCATCATGTCCCTGGTCATTCTCTGATCTGACCACAGAAACAAAGCTGTGTGTGTGCTGACCACAGGAAGTGTCCAAGAGCAGCCCACACCACGCTCCAGTGACAAAGACAATAAGCAGGCAGGCAGGAAATGGTCTGCCACAGTTCAATGCCCACAGGACCCCTGCAAACTGTGCAGTCTTGGATTGGATTGTATAGTGTTGTGTTGTATTGCGTTGCGTTACATTGTGTTGTGGTGTGTTGTTTTGTGTTGCATTGTGTTGTATTGTATTGTACTGTGTTGTATTGTATGCTACTTTCAGTCACGTCAGCTAACACTACGTGAAATTCGAGTTACTCTCTTCAAGCGTGTCGCCACAAGAGCGGTGCCACTCATTTCCCGCCTGCATGTGTATTTGTTTTGCTATGAGAATAGCTTTTTGTACAGAATTTTTTTCCAGAGCAACTTTTTTGTTGCAATGGGTTCTTTTACGTGTGCTGAATGCACATTTCACACAGGACCTCGGGTTTAAAGTCTCTTTTATTTTTTTAAAAAGCCTAGTGCTCAGACCACCACTCAGGATCTAAAGAACGGAGGAAGAGCAATGTGTGTGTGTGTGTGTGTGTGTGTGTGTGTGTGTGTGTGTGTGTGTGTGTGTGTGTGTGTGTGTTGTGTGGTGTGTGTGTGTGTGTGTGTGTGTGTGTGTGTGTGTGTGTGTGTGTAGGGGGTGGGGGGCTCGAGCTTAAAAAGGAATCAAACCCGCACTTCTTGCTTCCTACAAATGTGCGTAACCTCTATGCCAGCGATGCACCATGTCCATGCTTTGTGCCATTGTTTTTTGCTGCCATTCCTTCCTTCCTTTCAGTCTGTAACGTGCTGCTGCTGATCCAAGCTGCACGTATCTGTCAGTGGAGATGGAATCAGGGCACAAAAAAGCAAGAAAGAAAAATTAAGAGATGCAACGAAGAAAAGAGCAAAGAACTAATGAAATAAACCACCGTCTTGAGTGACTTACAAAGAGACATCTCTCATCTCATCTCATCTCACCTCATCTCATCTCATCTCATCTCATCTCATCTAATCTGCTCCCATAACCTTCTCCAGGATCCTAAGGGCACTGCAGTGACGAACGTTGCACCAGTTGGCTCCATTTGCGGGGGCGGTTGTGGGCAAGTGCCTGGGTTGTGGAGATGCTCTTCCCGGTCCATTCAGGGACAACAACACAGAGACCACAACAACTAAAAAGGAAGGGTACCGTACTAATGAAAACAACCTTTCTGACTTAGATTGCAACAAAAAACCGGTCACCATTGGCTAATAACATCTTCGGTTTGAACCTGGACCCTTCTAAACCCTTAGGAGTTACAATTTATTTTTCTTACATCTTTGTCCGTTTATGTGTTTGCCTTTTTCCCCAAGGGCTGGGTGTAAAAAAGAAGAAGACTTGCACTTACTCTATTGCCCTCTGAATGCAAGATTTCGTCATCTTTCATCATCACCTTAGCACTGGCTGTTTTAACCACTTCCGTTCTCACATTCCTACCAACCTAACCAACATTACGAAGCTGTTAACCCCAAATGGAAAAAAACCATACACAATGCCCTACCAACATCACTCCCCACCGACAGGCTGACAATGAACGTGTGACCATTAAGGCTGACAATGAACGTGTGGCCATTAAGGCTGACAATGACCGTGTGACCATTAAGGCTGACAATGGACGTGGGACCATTAAGGCTGACAATGGACGTGTGACCATTAAGGCTGACAATGACCGTGTGTTTCCATTAAGGCTGACAATGAACGTGTGACCATTAAGGCTGACAATGACCGTGTGTTTCCATTAAGGCTGACAATGAACATGTGTTTCCATTAAGGCTGACAATGAACATGTGTTTCCATCAAGGCTGACAATGACCGTGTGCCCATTAAGGCTGACAATGACCGTGTGACCATTAAGGCTGACAATGAACGTGTGACCATTAAGGCTGACAATGGACGTGGGACCATTAAGGCTGACAATGGACGTGTGACCATTAAGGCTGACAATGGACGTGGGACCATTAAGGCTGACAATGGACGTGGGACCATTAAGGCTGACAATGACCGTGTGACCATTAAGGCTGACAATGGACGTGGGACCATTAAGGCTGACAATGGACGTGTGACCATTAAGGCTGACAATGACCGTGTGTTTCCATTAAGGCTGACAATGAACGTGTGACCATTAAGGCTGACAATGACCGTGTGTTTCCATTAAGGCTGACAATGACCATGTGTTTCCATTAAGGCTGACAATGGACATGTGTTTCCATCAAGGCTGACAATGACCGTGTGCCCATTAAGGCTGACAATGACCGTGTGACCATTAAGGCTGACAATGAACGTGTGACCATTAAGGCTGACAATGGACGTGGGACCATTAAGGCTGACAATGGACGTGTGACCATTAAGGCTGACAATGGACGTGGGACCATTAAGGCTGACAATGGCCGTGTGACCATTAAGGCTGACAATGACCGTGTGTTTCCATTAAGGCTGACAATGAACGTGTGACCATTAAGGCTGACAATGGCCGTGTGTTTCCATTAAGGCTGACAATGAACATGTGTTTCCATTAAGGCTGACAATGAACATGTGTTTCCATCAAGGCTGACAATGACCGTGTGCCCATTAAGGCTGACAATGACCGTGTGACCATTAAGGCTGACAATGAACGTGTGACCATTAAGGCTGAAAATGAATGCGTGACCATTAAGGCTGACATTGAACGTCACCATTAAGGCTGACAATGAACGTCACCATTTAGGTTGACAATGAACGTGACCATTTAAGGCTGACAATGAACGTCACCATTAAGGCTGACATTGAACGTCACCATTAAGGCTGACAATGAACGTGGCCATTAAGGCTGACAATGAACGTCACCATTTAGGTTGACAATGAACGTGACCTTTAAGGCTGACAATGAACGTGGCCATTAAGGCTGACAATGAATGTGACCTTTAAGGGTGACAGTGAATGATTGTAACCATTCTTTTTTCCCCGTACTCTCTATCTTTTGGTCATTCCCCATACAATTCCTGTGTTTTTAAAGCTGACAATGAACGTGTGACCATTAAATCTGACAATGACCATGTGACCATTAAATCTGACAATGACCGTGTGACCATTAAAGCTGACAATGGATGACTGTGACCATTCTTTTCTCCCCAGTGCTCTCTCGATCTTTTGGTCCTTGCCCATAGAATTCCTGAGTGCTTTTCCTGGTCAAAGCTGTGAACTTTTGTTCCTCTGGCCGCAGAGAAAGAGTATGTATACTGGCTATAGCTAGCAGAAGAAAAAAGACGAGGGTGGGAGGGGGGAGAAGAGGGAGAGGGAGCAGGACGATGGGGGCGGGGGGGGGGGGGGGGCAAGAGGGGTTAATATAGTCTGCTACGGTTCAACGCCCCAGCTGACCTGGTCACCTCAGTGGGGCCAGTGTTGTTGTTCTTTGTTGTGGTTTCACGTCGTTAGGTCAAGCTTGTGGTGACGTCCAGAAGAGTGCAACGGGAGCTGTTGTTATTGTAATGGGGTAAAAAAAAAATCCACAACTATACAGGTGACCTGGGGAAATGTGAAATGGTGGTAGGAAGAAAGAGGAGAAAGGGAGATTGGGTGGGGATAGGGGGTGCGGTGGGGAGGAGGGGGGGTGCGGAGAGAGAGCTGGTTGATATGGGGGAAAAGCAAGTTAAAAAGCAGACGCTAGAAACAGACAACAAAACTGACCACGTCTGTTGTCAGTGCAAAATGGAAATTGGACATAAAGAAAAGCACACAGGCCTCGTGGGCAAAACAAAAGCAAACAGCAGGGGAACAGGAATGATGGTCAGTAGATGGACGACTGTGCGCGCATTGCTTCAGGCATCCTCCTTTCTCTGTCCTGCTTCATCAGCAGATCTCAAGGTTTTCTGTCAGGTTTTAATCAGGCTTTGAACAGAAATATGAAGGCCATGCTTAAGCGTCACTTCACTTATTCATTTAAGCAGATATTCTATATAAAAAAAATTTTAAAGAAAGAAAGAAAGAAAACCTTTAACAGCATAACATGATAGGTTATCAAACTAAACAGCTTTTTAAAAAAAAAAAACCTAGTCTAAAAAGCAGACACAATACTGGTCATCCCACCCCCTAAAAATATCAAGAAGAAGAAAAATCGAATCCTTACACCCCCACCCCTTCTCCCCCCCCCCCCCCCCCCCCCCCCCCCCCCCCAAAAAAAAAAATATATATATATATATATATCAAGAAGAAGAAGAAGAATGAAGAAGAAAGAAACCCCACCACGAACAACATCAACAACAACAACAACTACACAGAAATAGACGAAGACAAAAAAGAACAAGAACAAACTTGCCAAACTACTCCCCATATACTCAATACACTCTTCTCTTTTTTTTCAATGTCATCATCGCGCTGAATAAGACTCGATCCTCGACCAAGTTCATTGTAACCAACAAAACTCCCATAGAACATTCATTCCGTTCAACACATATCGATCTATTGACAGACCCGCAGTACAGTCTGAAAGGAGAGCGGTCTGGTTGGAGTAGTTTTCACACCAAATAACACCGCACTACTTTCAGGTCTCATGAAAAAAACAATTTTTAAAAGCTTTTTTTTTTAAAAAGGGCCAGAAGAGAAAGTATGGACCAGAGAAGAAAAAGAAATCAATGAATTTGTCGTTGTCAGAAGTGTGGGCTGCATAATTATCCTGTATATTATTATTATTATTATTATTATTATTATTATTATTATTATTATTATTATTATTTTCTGTTCTGGGAAAATAATTGCTTTTTTCTTGTGGTCCCATTCCGGTTCTGTAGGTTTCCGATTTGTTGGGGGGGGGGGGGGGGGGGGGGGTTAAGTTATCGAGATTCTTTGAGAGAGAGAGAGAGAGAGAGGAGAGTGTGTGTGTGTGTGTGTGTGTGTGTGTGTGTGTGTGTGTGTGTGTGTGTGTGTGTGTGTGTGTGTGTGTGTGTGGTGTGTGTGTGTGTGTGTGTGTGTGTGTGTGTGTGTGTGTGTAAACCGATGAATCTAGCAGCTATATGGTTTGGATCTGCGAATAAATCCTGCTACTCTTATTAACACACACACACTAACCCTTAGCAACCTAAATCGTAGACTGTTATGTTTCCCTGTGTGTATGCGTATGCGTGTGTGTGTGTGTGTGTGTGTGTGTGTGTGTGTGTGTGTGTGTGTGTGTGTGTGTGTGTGTGTGTGTGTGTGTGTGTTGTGTGTGTGTGTGTGTGTACGTGCGTGCGTATGCCCGCGCGAGTATGTATGTCCGTGTGTGCTTGCGTGCGTCTGTGGGTGGGTGATATGTTTTTTTTATTCAATATTCATGCATTCTTTAACTTCGAGGAACATTGAGTGCATGCGCGCGCGCGAATGTGTGTGTGTGTAGGGAGGGGGGGTTGAAGGGGGCAGGAAGAAAAGAGCAGTATGAATGTGTGTTTGATAACCGCGTTCTCTCTCTCTCTCTCTCTCTCTCTCTCTCTCTCTCTCTCTCTCTCTCTCTCTCTCTCTCTCTCTCTCTCTCTTTTTTGTAGAAAATATCATGGTGTGGATGTTACTGCCAATGATCACACGATTTTTGCTTCAGTTGTCCTTCCTCTTCAATCCGAGTAAAGTAAACGTTACAGCAAGAAGAATCCAGGAAAGCGATAGCTGAGACACACACACACACAACACACATACACACACATACCACACACAAGCACACACATACACACACATACCACACATAAACACACACCACACATACACACACATACACAAACACACACAACACACACACTCTCTCTCTCTCTCTCTCTCTCTCTCTCTCTCTCTCTCTCTCACACACACACACACACACACACACACACACACACACACACACACACACACACGTGTGCGAACCTACATCAGTACTACGCACTACGTGCTGTGTATGCGTGGTGCGTGGGTACGTGCGCCCGCACGCGTGCGTTAAGTTTGTGCGTACGTGCATGAGTATACGATGTTGTAATGTGGGAGGGTGGGGTGGTTTTAGGTGGGAGGTTTAGAAATGATGGAAAGATGGTCAGTGGGGAGAGTGGGTTTGAGCGTGGCTGTCCAGAGTTATGCCTTTGTCTTTTTGTTCGGCATTCTGTATAATAAATATTGTTTGTATCACGCTTTTAAGCGCTAATAGCGTTCATAAGAGAGATAAGGCGAACAAATAGAGATTAGTGCGAGCAAAATATCCTCACTCACGTAGAAACACACACAAACACAGATAAATACACACAAATACACACACACACAATCACACAAACGCACACAATCACACAAACGCACACAATCACACACACATACACAACACACACACAACACACACACACACACACACACACACACACCACACACACACACACACACAGCAAATCACTGCTTACTCAATATACATATGAAAATAAGAATTTGACATTGACTTTGACTTTCATTCACTCATACACACGCGCGAGCGGCCCCCACCCCCTACTCCCCCACCACACACACACACAACACACACACACACACACACACACACACACACACACACACACACACACACATACACAGCAAATCACTGCTTATTCAATATACATCTGAAAATAAGAATTTGACATTGACTTTGACTTTGACTTTCAATCACACACACACGCGCGCGCGCGCGCGCACGAAAATCTTTGCTTATTCAATATATCATCTGGAAATAAGAATTTGACACTGACTGACTTTCACACACACACACACACACAACACACACACACACTCTCTCTCTCTCTCTCTCTCTCTCTCTCTGTGTCTCTCTCTCACTGTCTCTCTCTCTCGCTCTCTCTCACTCTGAAGAACAATAGATTTCTGAAACTTGATGTGATAACGCTTTCTCTTAATCCTCTTAAGGCTCAGAAACACCCACATACTTGGTTAATCTCTTCGCGTGTTCACGAAGCAAGAATGCTTTGTCAGCTGAACTCTTGGAAGGAAAAAAACCCAAACATTAATTAACAACTAAGCAGAGAACACGACAGAAAACCCGACGTTCGCTATGCAACAATATCCTTACATATTTCCTCTTCTTCTTCTTCTTCGACGTCGTCGAACGCTCAGACAGCAACTGTTGTTGTCTGTCCTATGAGCGAAAATGCGTTCCGCTGCCGATAAGCACCTGACAAATCAGGCCCAGCGCAACCGACAGCGCAGCCTTCTTTACAAGACATATTCTTCTACGCTTAAATAAGATATCCGACACATTTTGCACTATGAATATTGTAATTTTGGGACGAATGCTTCAACGAAACTTCAGTACTTGTAGGGAAACAAATACACATGCAGACACGAAAAGAAAAAAGCAATGGGTGGCGCTGCTCTTGTGGCGACGGGTTCTCCTCAGGGAGAGCAGCCCGAATTTTATGCAGGAAAATCTGCCTCGACTTAAAGTGGCATATAAATTATGTACAATTAACCTCGAAAAAATAATAACAGCACTTGAAAACAAAACAAAAAATGAAAAACTCCAAGAAACTATTGCTCTGACTCCTATTGCGATTTTTTAGCCAAAAAAGTTCAACAAAAACCCGATACAAATCTCCTTGAGAAAATAATAAAAATTGTAAAACAAACACGGGAGAACTTTTGCTTAAACTGATATCATAATTTGTGACCGAAAATGTTCAACAAAAATCCGATACAATATACCTTGAGAAAATAACAACACTTAAAATAAAGAACTCGGGAGCACTTTCGGTATAACTGATACTTCAATTTTTTTTTTACAAATGTTCAAAGACAATCTAGTACAATCAACCTTTAGAAAATAACAACAGCACATAAAAACCCAACCGTCAAAGTGAGAGTGATTCTGGGTGCCTTCCAAGAGATTCACAGATAGAGGAGAATTCCTGTACCTCTACTACTACTGCTGCCCCTGCTGCTGCTGCTGCTGCCCGCCCCTTCCCTCCCAGATGCAGCAGTATGATAGAAGCAGAGACAGGCAGCAGAAGAGAGTACCAGTGTTCTTCTTTTCTCGCCCCAATCTCCAGGGATCGTGATAAGACACAGAGGTGTTAGTTCTTCTGTCTCTCCTCCTCCTCCTCCCTTCTCTTCTTCTTCTTCTTCGGGTCTATCTTCTTCTCTCCCTCCTCCCTTCCACCCCCTCCTCTATTTTCTTTTCCTATTTATCACTCTTTATCAAAGTCTTTCTGGAGTGTTTTTCTTTGTGGTTTGTTTATTTTCGGGGGGAGGGGGGGGGGGTGGAGGGGGTGGAGAGGGGATGGTTGTTTGCTTGGGGTGGGTTTTGTTGTTGTTTTTTTGTTGTTGGTTTGTTTGTTGTTGTTGTGGTGGGGTGTGTTTTTTTTTGGAGGGGGCTTATTGTTGTTGGTTTGTTGTTGTTACTGTTCTTTGGTGCTGTTTTCCTTTTTTGTTGGGGGGGGGGGGGGGAGGTTAGGTAGTGGTTTTTGTTTCAAGTGAGTGTGTGTGTGAGGGTGGGGGGGTGTTAGTGCTGTTGTTGTTGTTGTTGTTGTTGTTGTTGTTGGGTTTTTTTGGGTGGTACTAGTAATGTGGGTGACTGTGTGTGTGTCTGTCTGTATTTGTGTTACAGTTGTTGTTGCTGTTGTTCGCTTTCTTCTTCTTCTTCTTCTTCTTCTTCTTCTTTTGCTCCTTCGCCTTCTTCTCCTCCTCATCATCCTCTTCCTCCTCCTCCTCCTTCTTCTACTTCTTCTTCTTCTACTTCTTCTTCTCCTCCTCCTTCTACTTCTTCTTCTACTTCTTCGTCTCCTCCTCCTTCTTCTCTTCTCCTCCTCCTTTTACTCCTCCTCTTCCTTCTCCTCTGCTCCTACCCCTCTTTCTCCTCCTCCTCCTCCTTTCTTCTTCTTCTTCTTCTTCCCCACCAGAAATCGAGCACTTCCTCTTCCCCTTCCATCTCTCTCAATTGAGAAAAAATGGAAGATTGTGAGCCTGCATAATTATTTCAAACTGATGGACCGAGAGAGAGAGAGGAGTGTGTGTTGTGTCGTAAAGTGGTTTGTTGTCATAAAGTGGACAGGCTTAACGTAAAGGCCAGAAACTTCTCCCTGGGTCTGAAACCTTCCTGTGGAAACTTGACCTTCTCCCGTCCTTCACCAGGTGGGTTGCCAATGCACAGACTGCAAATCTCAAGACAAACTATTCCAGATCTGACAATTCCTCTTGTCTTTGAGAGCGTGCAGATCGTTAAAAACAACAGAACATCTTGCACATGTGTTAAAACCTGTGCGGCTTTTCGAAAGAGAAGGCCATCGTACGCCGGTGGAAACGGATGACAATTACAAAACTGCATGCACACGGGGACTTGATGTAAAAAAAATTTTAAAGCACATGAGTGTTTATTCCATTATCCTGGAAATAAAAAGAAAGAAAGAAAGAAAGAAAGAAAGAAAGAAAGAAATCTTCCTGCCAAAGTTAGGGAATACTCGTTTTAAACCCACAGTTTTGCTTGAGTATTATTTAAGTAAAATCTATTTAGGTTGCCATCTTTTTAGTTCACGTTTTAACGTGTGCTGATCAAATAAATAAAAATAAACCGATGTGTTAAGCAGTTTTTAAAATAATTTTCAGTTCCGTTTGGACCGGGTTAGCACAGTTGAAGGCTTCAAATCCAATTAACGACAAGATAATCGTTTAAGGACACCGCAATCGTGGCCATTAGTTTCAGTGCAGACCATGGAGCATCCGTAGCAGGCAGCTGCTGTATTGTTTATCTACGCCGGGGTGAGGCAGATAACACACAGGCGGTGGTGGTGGTGGTGGTGGTGTGGTGGTGGTGGTGCTGTGAGGATGGGGAGGCTGAAGGTGGGGTGGAAGTTGATGGAGAATCGTACACATGGTGTGGGAAAAGGTGTATTTTTATTTGAACTGATTTGTTATGTACTTTATTTATCTCTTCTTTTAATTTCGAGGATAATGGAATAAGCACTCATGTGCTTTTTCTTTTTTTTAACATTCAGTCCTCGTGTGTAAGCATTTTTGTAAATTATGTCATCCGTTCCCACCGGCACACTATTGGCCTACTCTTCCGTAAAAGCGGAACAGTTTTTACGTGAGTGCAAGATATTCTGCGAGCTTTCGCACACGGGACCTTGCTTTCTAGTCTTATCCGAAAGACTCATGACATGGTCAAATGGTTTGGGGAGTTTTCTCTAAGAGAAGAGAAGAGCTGCTAACACACACATAATTATTGTGTGATCTGTCTTGTAGGTTAATATTCAGCATTTTCCTCTGCAGTGTCCAATGCGTGATGTACAGACAATCCTTCTGCTGGGCTCGTTGTGAGGGACCATGTTTGTAGCAAGCACGATTATGTCAACACTGGGAGAATGTTATTAGTTGTGGATTTCTTTTTTGTCTTGCCATTGCATTCTCTCAGAAAGCATCACCCGTCAGTATACCTCACCTTTGCTCTGAAGTCGGGAGTGTGGCTGTCTGCCTATATGGCGAAGTACTTAAAAACAGCCGTACACGCAAACTTCTCATTCAGTGTGCAGTTTCAATCTCACACTAGTGATTCCTAGATGGGATGAGTGAGTCAGAGTGCACAGTCTGGGTGACCCCCAAGAGCGTGAAGCTGGGGAACACACAACAATAACAACAACTATATCTCATACAAAAAAAAGATTACAAAGTACAGAAAACATTTTATCCACACAAACAAACATACAAACGTGGAGCTAAGCATACTCAAGCTTTCTTGGTAAACGACCCAAGTCTGTAGAATTCATTGAAGAAAATTATTTTATCAAAAACCTGATTTTTTTAAATTCCTCGGCTAGAGCTCCGAGGTTTACCAATGGCGAGATTTTGCGTATGCGACTAGGATTTTTTGCCCAACCATTAAGGTAGCTGTATTTCGCCTTCGGCAAGGGGTGGGGGGGATGGGAAGGAATATTGAATTGATTTGAAAAGAATTTTTTTTTCTACTTAGAGAATAACAGCACTGAATTTCAACACATTCCCTCACACTCGCAGAAGGATGGCAGAAGCAACAAGGACCACACTCAACTACTTTTCCCGTCATGGCATCTCTTGCAGGGGGGGCCAAGATAAAGCACACTAGAGGTGTTGGTTAGTTAGTTAGCCCTCTTCCCTTCAACCCCACCCCCACCCCCACCTTTCTTTTCCTTTCAGCAGGCTTCGTCAGATTTGTTTTTTTTCAGAAAGCAATCTGTGCCCGTGTCTGTCTGTCTGTCTGTCTGTCTGTCTGTCTGTCTGTCTGCCTCTCTCTCTCTCTCTCTCTCTCTCTTCTCTCTCTCTCTCTCTCTCTCTCTCTCTCTCTCTCTCTCTCTTTAATCCCGAGTTCCTGAGTTCTGTGTGTGTGTGTGTGTGTGTGTGTGTGTGTGTGTGTGTGGTTGTGTGTGTGTGTGTGTGTGTGTGTGTGTGTTCTGTCTGTCTGTCTCTCTCTCTCTCTCTCCTCTCTCTCTCTCTCTTCTCTCTCTCTCTCTCTCTCTCTCTTTTTTTTTTTTATCCGAGTTCCTGAATTCTTATAAGTGTTGTTCTGTTGTCTGTGTCTCTCTGTCTGTCTGTTGCTCTCTCTCTCTCTCTCTTCTCTCTCTTCTCATCTCTCTTCTCTCTCTCTCTGCTCTCTTCTCTCTCTCTTCTCTGGCCAGCAAAGGTTATCTTCCCATTCTCTCGTTGAGGGATATTGTACCGTAAAGCATTGTATTGTTTTGTTTTCTTGTTTCGTTCTTGTTTTAATAATGTATGGAATTTATATAGCGCTGAATCTCGTAAAGCTACAAATCAAAGCGCTTTTTAAATGTATGCATGTGTATGCGGTTTTTTTAAATTTTGTCATCTGTTCCCACCGGCACACAATGGCCTACTCTTTCGAACAGCGGAACAGGATTTAACGTGTGCGCAAGATGTTCTGCATGCGTTCGCACACGGGGCCTCGGTTTATAGTCTCATCCGAAGGATAAGTTTTGACCATTAACCTATAGTATCGCTTTGTATTGTATTCTTTTCTTCCTCTCTTCTCTTCTCTTCTCATCTCTTCACATATCTTCTACCTCTACGTCAAACAAGAGCATTCCTCCAGCTTCCCCTGATGGTATGGTACGGTACGATAAGAAGAAGAAGAAGAAGAAGAACGATAATAATAATAATAATAATGATAATAATAATAGTAATAACGGTAATAATAATAATAATAATAATAAATGGAATTTACATAGCGCTATATCTCGCAAAGACTAATCAAAGCGCTTGCATTCATCCTACTCTAACACATGCAACAAGTTACAATTAATAGTTTTTACGAATTCAAATGTATACACACACGCACCCACGCATACCCCCGCCCTCCGCGCGCACACACACACACACAAACACACACACACACACACACACACACAAGAACACACACACACAGAGGTTGTTCACCTTGGCAGGGTGATGGGGGTTTTGGCTGTTGAGGGCAAGGACAGAAATGAGATGAAACAAGAGCGGAAAGTCTTAGATTTGAAATAAATGTGTTTTGAGGCTGGATTTAAAAGCGTCATAAGAAGGCTTTTGGCGAAGGGAGAGAGGGAGGTCATTCCAGATCGATGGACCAGAAATAGAGAAAGAGCGACGGCCAACTAGTAAACGGTGGATTGGTTGAATCTAGATATTCTTAAGCACAGGTATCTGCAGCAGAGCGGAGGGAACGAGAAGGAGTGTACAGGTGAAGACATTCACAGAGGTAGGAAGGTGCAGTATGGTACAGTACGGTACACCATTTACAGTCACAGACATGATTTCACTGGATAAAATTCTAACTGCTCTCCCCACAATGAGAGAGGGTCGCCTCGAGACCAGCGCCACCACCATTTATTTATTTTATTTTTTTTTTTTGGTTGAAATATTCTAGTTTGCGAGTGTCACATTGCTCCCCTACGAAAGCAACTTTGTTTTTTCTCGTGAATTCTTGTATGTGGTAAACATATTCTGCACACAGAAACTCCGGCTTATCGTCACATCAACAAAATAGAATTCTTCTTCATCGAACGCCCAAACAGCAGCTGTTGTCGTCTGTCATATGAGCGAAAAATTTATGCGTTGGGCATCCTTAAGAGCCTGACAAGATAAATTTTCATTCTATTTTTCTTTTATTTCGAGGATCATGGAATAAGCAATCATGCGCTTTTTTACATCCAGTCGCTGTGTTTATGCAGTTTCGAAAATTTTGTCATCGGTTCCCACCGGCACACAATGGCCTACTCTTCCAAAAAGCGGAACGGGTTTTGACGTGTGCGCAACATGTTCTGCGTGCGTTCGCACACGGGGCCTCGGTTTATAGTCTCATCCGAAGGACTTTTCTCGGGGAGTAAAGTCGGCACTGATGTGAACTCGAGAGGAAAAAAATTAATCCTCTTGAACGAGATTCGAACCCGGGTCAGCAGATCACGAGCGCAATGCCCATCACTCTAACCACCGGGCCATTCCGACCAACGTCCCGCCCAAACACCAAGCTATGGGAGACGTGTCCGCAGTCAGAGGGGAATCGAACCCGCAATCGCTCATTGTTTGGACAGGTGCCTAACCACTTAGCCCACAGGTTCAGCACTGTGTGTGTGTGTGGACTGCTGGTGGTTGGCTTTTAATGTGGTAGTGGATGTAGGAAGAGGGGGGGGGGGGAGATGGAGGGAGAGAGGGGGGGTGGAAGGCCTCATCAATCCAGACCACTGACCACTGGTCAGGAGCCCAGTTGTTTATCAACTGCACACAGAGGTTACTGAGAGTAAGAAGTGGGGGTGGTTGGGGGGGGGGGGGGGGGGGGGGGGGGGAGGGAGGGGGGGGGTTCGGGTGGGGTGAAGGTCATTTAGAGGATAGTGGTGGTGTGGTGTGGTGTGGTGTGGTGTGGTTGTGTGGTGGTGTGGGTGGTTGTGGTGTGGTGTGGTATGGTGTGTGTGTGGTGTGGTGTGATGTGGTGTGGTATGGTGTGGTGTGGTGTGGTATGGTGTGCGGTGTGGGGTGATGGTGTGTGGTATGGTATGGTGTGGGTGTGGTGTGGTGGGTGTGTGGTATGGGATGGTGGTGTGTGTGGTGTGAGGTTGGTGTGGTTGGGTTTGTATGGTATGGTGTGGTGTGGTGTGGTATGGTATGGTGTGGTGTGTGAGTGGTGTGGTATGTTGTATGGTGTGGTGATGGATGTGTGGTGTGGCTATGTGGTGTGGTGTGTGGTGTATGGTATTGTGTGTATGTGTGGTTGGTATGGTATGGTATGTTGGTGTGGTATGGTATGTTGGTATGGTATGGTATGTGTGTGTTGGTATGGTTATGGTATGGTGATGGTGTGGTATGGTATGGTATGCTAGGTATGTATGTATGCATGAGTATGGCTATGGTATGATGTGATGTATGGTATGCTATGCTATGCTATGTTATGCTATGCTATCCTATGCTATGCTATACTATGCTATGCTATGCTATGCTATGTTATGCTATGCTATGCTATGCTATGCTATGCTATGCTATGGTGTGGTATGGTATGCTATGGTATGCTATGCTATGGTATGCTATGGTATGCTATGGTATGCTATGCTATGCTATGGTATGCTATGCTATGCTATGGTATGCTATGCTATGCTATGCTATGCTATGCTATGGTATGCTATGCTATGCTATGCTATGCTATGCTATGCTATGCTATGCTATGCTATGCTATGGTATGCTATGGTATGCTATGCTATGGTATGCTATGCTATGCTATGCTATGGTATGCTATGCTATGCTATGGTATGCTATGCTATGCTATGCTATGCTATGCTATGGTATGCTATGCTATGCTATGGTATGCTATGCTATGCTATGCTATGGTATGCTATGCTATGCTATGCTATGCTATGCTATGCTATGCTATGCTATGCTATGCTATGCTATGGTATGCTATGCTAGGGTATGTATGAGTATGTTGCTATGCTATGCTATGCTATCTAGAGTATGCTATGCTGTATGCTATGGTATGCTATGCTATGCTATGGTATGGTATGCTATGCTATGCTATGCTATGGTATGCTATGGTATGCTATGCTATGCTATGCTATGCTATGCTATGCTATGATAGCTATGCTATGCTAATGCTATGTCTATGCTATGCTATGTATGCATGCTATGTATAGTATGCTATGCTATGCTATGGTATGATGCTATGTGCTGATGCTATGCTATGGTATGCTATGCTATGTATTATGCTATGCTATATGCTATGTATGTGCTATGCTATGGTATGCTTATGTAGATATGCTATGCTATGGTGATTGCGTATGTGCTATGGCTATGCTATGCTAGGGCTATGTATGTGGTATGCTATGCTATGCTATGTATGCTATGCTATGTATTGCTAGTTGCTATGGCTATGCTATGCGTATGTGCTATGGTATGCTATGCTATGCTATGCTATGGTATGCTATGCTATGCTATGCTATGGTATGCTATGCTATGCTATGGTATGCTATGCTATGCTATGCTATGCTATGCTATGCTATGCTATGGTATGCTATGGTATGCTATGCTATGCTATGCTATGGTATGCTATGCTATGCTATGCTATGCTATGCTATGGTATGCTATGCTATGCTATGGTATAGTATGCTATGCTATGCTATGCTATGCTATGGTATGCTATGGTATGCTATGCTATGGTACAGAGGGATGAGATGTGAGGGTGCTTTAGAGCTGTTAAAGTGAGGCATGGATGGGAGGTGGGTGGTGGTGGTGGTGGTGGTGGTGGTGGTGGTGGTGGTGTGGTGGTGGTGTGGTGGTGGTGGTTAGGGTCTCTCACTGTTATGAAGGTAAGGATGGGGGACTGGGAGGGATGCGGAGAGCGAGGGAGGGATGTGGCAGTCAGGAGTTACTGGAACCAGAAACTTAGGGTGGAAGAGGGAAGTGGGGGGAGCGTCTGTTAGAGTTTGTGAAGGTTCAGGAGGGTGGGATGTGGAGGATAGGGATCTTTAAGATCTGTAGTAAGGGTGAGGGGAGGGGAGGAGTGGAAAAGTGGGGGGTAGGGGTGGGGGTAGAGCCCTGTGCACCAGGAAGAGAAGAGTGATCGTTCTTGGCCTGTTTAACTGATGTGGTGAATGTTCAATCACTTCCTTGTTTCAGAAAACTTAGACACACACGCGCGCGCGCGCACATGCACGCATGCATCACCTAAGCAGTGGTTGGGGAGTGATGTGTCAAAGACCTCAGCGTCTCCAGGGCCCAGCATTTAAAGGCGATACCAGTCTTCTCTCCTGCGCTGTTTTACCTTCCCTGTCATTAAAAGGGGCAGGTACCCTTGACTGCTGCGTGAACTGGGGGGGGAACTGTACTGAAACCAAAGGTGCACGAACGGTCACCCATCCAAGAGGCAGCAACATTCAACACTGCTTATTAACCTTAGCTTGGGGAAAGCGAGTGCTCTGACCACTTGAGATACCCGTCCCTCACCCTCACAGACAAGTAAGTGAACAGGCAGAAAAACAGACTGAGAGAAACAGCGCGATGTACACCCCCCCCCCCCCCCCCCCAACCCCCACCCCCCACCCCAATACTTCCAAAATAACCAAACCAAACAGAAAAAACCCACAACAACGGCTTTTCAGTTAAGATCTCCGCGAATTAGTTACAGCAAAACAAACTGTGGCCTGTGCAGTAGAAGGCACACAGATCCCTCACTACATAACGCGGTCTTTCTGTGATGCAGTCATGTCACAGATACCTCACTATATAACGCGGTCTTTCTGTGATGCAGTCATGTCACAGATCCCTCACTACATAACGCGGTCTTTCTGTGATGCAGTCATGTCTGGAATCTCCCTGATAAAGGGCGAAACCCTGGAGTGAAAGAGCGGTCTTTTCCAAACCTCTCGTTTGTTCAACGATTGCAGAATTGAATTACACACACTGCTTGGCAAGCAAGTGTGTTCTGTAGTAAAATCTGCGTAGCATAGATTGAAAGCAATAAACCTAACACCGCGAAAATACACGCGTACGTGCATATACACACACGCGCGCGCACACACCCATCAACAAGTCCCCCCCCCCCCCCCCCCACCACACACACACATTTTAAGCTCATAAGTCTACGTAAACATGCACACGCTCATGCACACACACGCATGCGCGCGCGTGTGACTGCACACTTAAGCGTGGTTGCACACGTTCAAATACCTCGCTGTTAGGGCACTGCAATTAATTTTTCAGGCTGAACCTGGCGGAGTCCACTCTCCTTAGATAGCAGGATGCATGCTGGGTATGTTGGTGTCACCCATCCCACTGGCCATAACTGATTTACTCTGATTTACTCTTCTACAGATGATGGATACGATTTTCAAGTGTGCACAAGATGTTTAGCATGCGCTTGAACACGGAACATCTGTTTACAGCTACATCTGAAAGACTGACGGGGGAGGGGGGGGGAGTCAGTATCAATGTTAACTCCAGGAGGAGGAGAAGGCACCCCAGCAGAGACTCAGTTATCTTCTGATCACTCATATCCCTGAAGTCGGAATGCGGATACCTTGATAGTGGGCAAAAAGAGGTCGCATACATAGCAACCTCACCATTGTCAACCTTGCAGCTCTAGCGAAAGAACAAAAGGAAAAACAAAACCTCTAACTATTACTACATTCTTACTTCAAGAATTATAACACTGAGTTTCTTTTGCTACGTGGATTCTCTTTTTGTTCATACTTCCTCATTCATTGAACATGATTTTAAATGCAGAATGCCCACAACAACAGCATCAACAACAAACAACAAAGATGACTTGCATCTTCTACATCATAACAGCGGAATGACAAAAACGGTTAAAGCGTAGATGCTCACAACACACCGCCTGCAAAACAAACACACACAAAATCAGTGCAATAATGCCCTACTGACTTTTTCAAGGAGTGAAGGATAACATCAAGTTCTTCGTTATAATTATAATTATGTCTCTGTTCTATTGCATCTCAGCTAGCACCAGGTTGCTGTTACAATAATCACCGCTTTCATCCTGCCTTCAGCGCCTGGGCTTTACCACAGTTCTTCATTAAACCATTGACGCTGGGGGCAACAGCAAAGTGAGAGGCTGTATGACCAGTGGCTGTCTTTCGCACCCATGGAATTTCACTTTACAGCTTAGTCTTCAGTGATCGACTAGCCTATGACTCTGACTAGAAGGCTTGACTTGCACAGTCCTTATGTGTTGCAGCCCTGGGGGCTGGTTGGTCTTTAAAGAACATCTCCAACGCTGACTGTCCGTATGCCCACTTGGCCGAGAGAGTGGGGATGTGCTGTGGGCAAGGCATCTCCACTATAATCAAATTTTTGCCTAATTTCCGAAAGAGCATCTGCCTCCTCTGCTGTTTTGGAGGTCATCGTGGAACAAGACGGACAAACATGGGGCTTTGATCAGGAATGCTTCATCCAGTCATTGAAATACAAGGCAATACAAAAACCTGGTAAACTGTTGGCAATGACCTCACTAGTTCTAATCCTCCAGTGGGGACTGGTTGTGGGGAAAGTGCATGGGTGCTTATTCACTGTCCTCACAATTCAGATTTTTACCTCGCAAAAGAAAAAAATCTAATCCTCGGACAGCGGCGATTCTGTTGCCAAATGAACTGTGCACTGAGTCACTGCACAAAAACCGGTTTCTGTCTGCGCAAAAACCGGTTTCAATCTGGGGGGAAACCGGTTTTAATCTGCACAAAACCGGTTTTAATCTGCACAAAAACCGGTTTCCGTCTGTGTAAAGACCGGTTTCAATCTGCACAAAACCGGTTTTAATCTGCACAAAAACCGGTTTCCGTCTGCACAATAACCGGTTTCAATCTGCACAAAACCCGGTTTCAATCTGCACAAAAACTGGTTTCAATCTGGGGGGAAACCGGTTTCAATCTACACAAAAGCCGGTTTCAATCTGTTGTTGTTTTGTTGGTGTGGGGGTTTTTTTTGGTCTTTTTAAGAAAGTCACACGGAGTACGGAATATCCCCACCTCCTCTACCCAACAGTGCTCATAAAATCTGAATGCCTCACCAGTTTCGTGAGTCAATATGCTTAGTGAAGCTTGGGATGCATGCTGGGTAGGTTGGTGTCATCCATTCCACAGGTCATCTCTGCTCTACTCTGTGTGTGACAGATGAACGAGTGTATGTGTGTAAAAAAAATATATAGATGTGTGCGTGTGCGTGAGTGCGTGCGCGCGCGCGCGCGTATGTGTGTGTGATTGTAAGTGTGTGTGCGTGTGTGTGGGTACGTGTGTGTGTGTATGTACGTGTGTGTGTATGTCTGTGTCTGTGTGTCTGTGCACGGGCACTTGCATATATGTTTGTCTACTTCCGATTTCCCCATTCCCCACAACACACGCGCACACACACACACACACACACACACACACACACACACACACACGCACGCACGCACATACACACACACACACATCCACACACACACACACACACACGCACGCACACACACACATACACACACACACACACACGCACGCACGCACGCACACACACACACACACACACACACACACACCCTCCCTCGCTCCTTACCCCACCTCCACTCCACATCCACAGGTTTCACTCTCACTACAGCCACTACAACAAAACTTTTCAACTTTTGATGACCCCCAAACTCATCCCTCCCCTCCCCTTCCCCCTATCCTTCCTCTTCTTCTTCTCCTTCACACCCCCCCCCCCTCCTCCCTCTCCCCGCCCCCAAGCTATGCAACGGTAAAGCACACATCTTACTTCACCCCCTTCATTAAAACGACAGAAACAGGGCCCCGACATGGGAACCTTGTACATCAATGTCACAGCCATTTTTCATAAACCACACACACATGTACGCTTACACACACACGGACATGTACCCCTACACACATACTCTCCCTCTCTCTCACACACACAAGCGCGCACGCACATACACACACACACACATGTGCGCCTACACACACACATTTCTCCACCACACGCATGTATGCCAACACACAAATGTATGCAAACACACACACACATTTATCCACCACACGCATGTATGCCAACACACACACACATATATGCAAAACACAAACCACACACACATGTATGCAAACACACACCACACACACACACACACACACATTTCTCCACCACACGCACGTATGCCACACACACACACACACACACTCATACATGTATGAACACACACACACATACACATTTCTACACCACACGCATGTATGCCAACACACACATTATGCCAACACACATACACATGTATGCAAGCACACACACACTTGTAGAACACACACACACACACACACACACACACACACACACACACAATTTGTACACACACACACGCATGTAGCATGTATACACACACGCGCGCACGCACACACTGCAAGTGAAAAAACACAAACTTTCAGTAACACACAAGCATCTGATTTTCTCCTTTATCCCTCCCTGTCTGTCTCCTTTTTCTAATATCGCTAATAGAAAAGATATTAATACCCAAAAAAACGAAGAACGAACTAACACACACACATATACACACACACACACCACAATTTGTGAAAAGACATTAAATGAATTTGAACGCACACACACACACACATATATACACACGTATGTATTCCAACACACACACACACACTCACATACGCCTACACCTACACCTATACAAACATGCACACCTAAAGCTATACACACACAGACACATGCACACACACGTGTAGCGCCCCCCCCCCCCCCCCCAACGCACACACACACACATATATACACACGTATGTATTCCAACACACACACACACACTCACATACGCCTACACCTACACCTATACAAACATGCACACCTAAAGCTATACACACACAGACACATGCACACACACGTGTACCCACCCCCCCCCCCCCCCCCCCCACCCCCCCCCCCCCCCCCCCCCCCCCCCCCCCCCCCCCCCCCCCCCCCCGTCCCCCACCTCCCTACACGCACACACTCACATGTATACCAAGCCCCCCTACACACACACATGTAATCCCCCCACCACCACCAACCCCCCCCCCCCCCCCCCCCCCCCCCCCGCCATCCACCCCCTCACCCCCCCACCCCACCCCCTCCACCACACCACACACACACACATAACCACCACGAGTTTCTCAATAGTCTTTCAGCGGAGTGAAGCCTTTACCAAACAGAGGACTGTTTGCTAACAAATCAAGCCCTTATGAGTAGTGAGCTTCCTCAGTACCCCCCCTCTCCCTCCTCCCCCCCCCCCCCCCCCCCCCCCCCCCCCCACCCCCGATTTAATGACGGCATAATCAGTGTACCCGTAAGTGGTTTTCACCTGTATTGGCAGGACTTAGTATTGGAAAAATGATTGATCACCACTGGACTTATTTTGTTATTATTATGATGGTACTGTTGTTGATGATTTGTATTATTATCATTATTATTATTACCATTATGTGTGAAATACTGCACTGTATGTGTTTAAGATACAGGCAGACCTTTTTTTCATTAAAGTAAAGATTACTGTACTGAGAAGTACTATGATTATATGTGTGTGTGTGAGTGTGTGTGTGTGTGTGTGTGTGTGTGTGTGTGTGTGTGTGTGTGTGTGTGTGTGTGTGTGTGTGTGTGTGTGTGTGTGTGTGTGTGTGTGTGTGTGACTTTTCCGCATTTCTTTTAAGATTTTGTGTGTTTGTTTGTTTGTTGTTGTTGGTGGTGGTGGTGGGGTTGTTGTTTTTTTGGGGGGAGTGTTTTGTTGTGGTGTGGTATGGAGTTTGGGTTTTTTGCCTTGGTAGGTTTTTTTCTCTTTTTTTTTTTTTTTTTTTTTGGGGGGGAGGGGGGGGGTTGTGGAGGGGGATGGGTGTTTTGCTTTATGTTGGGGTGGGGGGGGGGGGGGTCCTTGTTGGTTGGTTGCTTGAGATTTTTTTTAATATTCTTAAAAGTATGTTGCAGTATAGAAGTTTACAACATGCTCGGTGTACTGTATAGCTGTAGAAACAAGAGGACAGCTAGAAATCTCGAGACAAAGACCAAAGCAAAACAAAAAACACAAAAAAAGAAAATGATTTCAAACGGCCAAATGTCAGTCAAAATCTAACAAGCTTCAGCACGCAACACATGCCACAGGTAAAAGCCAGGGCCAACTTTTTTCTTCTCTTTTTTTTCTGGCCTCAAGTTGACATCAGAGCTTCAGCCAAAGTGGGACAGACAAGGCTACACACCACCTTCAATTTTTGTACCTCTTTTCCTTCTGTTTTCCTATATCACTCTCGCCTTCATATTGCACAATCTAAGGGATTAACTTTTTTTTAAACAAAAGTTTTTTTTGTAAAATACTAGCCTCTGACACTAAACTCATATAATTTTGCTAAAATTTGGTAGGTTTGCTTTTCTTTTCCAGCGAACACTGTACCCCCTCAGTCCTTTGCTGTCTGCTAGCTTCCTTACAGCAATATGCATGTGCCGGGTCAACACTGTAGGAACACGAGCAATCCTCATTTGATTATCTTTTCCCCCTTTTTCATGTCGCACTATGTCCTTATGCCATAAACAAATACAAAAATCATTTCGAATCTTTCAAAAAAATATGTCAAAAACCAGCAGAAATCTTTCTTACTAGCACTCTGTAGAAGAATCAACATTACCCAAATGCTAAATGTGGAGTGTAGCCAGAACGGTAGAGGACAGCTTTATCTTTCTCTGAAAGAAAAACAACAGAGAGAGAGAGAGACAGACAGACAGACAGAGAGAGACAGAGAGAGACAGAGAAAGACAGAGAGCAATACTTGAAAGCATTCTATTTCAGTGTCTGCTGTCACTTGGGTATGAGATATTAAACGTTGTTCTTTCAAAGTAACATCACTTCAAACAAAATATAGAACAACATCATGGAAATGGAGAGGCGGAAAGGGGAAAAATTACAGATGGAAGAAAAGGGGTAAAAATGTAGATAAGAAAGAAATTAAAAGGAAAAAAAGAATTTTAAATAAATTTTAAAAAACTGAAAAAAATATCTTAAATTTTTCTCCCAAACCTTTAAAGACTGTAAAATAAGGCAGTTTTCTTCTACTAAGGGTATCTATTCCATTTTCAGTTTATCCAAGAAAGTTTTACAGCGAACAGGATCATCCATACACACAACGCTATGCCAGCTAACATATTCAAACAGCAAACATCCAACAGCCCCATGCATGTGTGAAACCTCAGGCATATGCTGAGTAATTAATAATGCCATCCATGCCACCAGCCTTAACTAGTCTACTCTTCCATGAAAGGTGGAGAGTTTTGTTTTCAATGTGCACAAGATACTAGTGTGTGTTTGTGCAGGGTGCTTCAGTTGACAGTTTCTGTGTTGTTTTTCATTCCGTGGCTAGAGCTCTGAGGGTGAGCTAATGAGTTTTGCCATTGCAGCCATTTCTCCCCACCATAAGCTAGGTGCCTCCCGACTTCAGAGATGTATGCTGAGTGTGTTTGTTACCATAACCCACCAAACACTGACATGAACTTACAGGATCTTTAACGTGTGTATTTCATCTTCTCCTCATCTTCATCTTCAAGTCCTTCGGATGAGACTATAAACCGAGGCCCCTAGTTCGAACGCATGCAGAACATCTTGCACACACGTTAAATCCTGTTCCGTTTTTCGGAAGAGTAGGCCATTGTGTGCCGGTGGAAACAGATGACAAAATTTACAAAACCGCATACACATGGGGACTGGATGTAAAAAAGCACATGAGTGCTTATTCTATTATCCTCAATATAAAAGAATACATAAATTAATAGATAAAAAATATCCATGAAGAGAACAGCACTGGCAGGTTTGTACTTGAAGTTCCCCTGGGTGATCATAAAAATCCCCACCCTTAATTCATCAGACGCTGGTGAGATTCGAGCCCACGACTTCATGGACCCATGGGATTGAAATCGATCAGTCTTAACCACTCAGCTATGGTGTCTGTCATAGTCTTCACATTCAAACAGGGGTATGTATGTAGTCATAAACCACTGTAAACCTGAGGGGGGAAGAAATCATCTCCACTGTAGGGCATACAAACAGCTCAAACCTCATCTGTTCAGTACACCAGTCTAAAATCTAACCACTGAGCCTATTCCACACAACCCTGCCCCCCCCCCCCCCACACACACACACACACATCCCACCCATACTCCTGCCCTCCTGACCCATTTAGAGTAAACAGATTACAAACCTTGTGACCTTGGTAGAGCTGAGTGTATTATCCCACGCTTTCAAAGTTACTTCTAAGGGCAGAGGAAATATGCTTTCCCTTCAAAGTTACATCTCCCCACTCCTCCCTTGTTTACCCTCACCTTCTCCTCATCCTTTACCTCCATCCATCCCACTCCCCCCACCCTCCCTCACTCCCTCACAGACCAGTTCCCGTGTTTGATCTGAAATGTTAATGGTGTTTTACTTTTCTCAGTCACAGTCCACGTGTCAACAGTGGAAGAGCACGTGACGCACATTGGCCATTATACCTGTGTGTTACCTCTGCCTCAGAGAGTCGGTAATTCCATGTGCAAATTGGCACAGTTGTTTGAGTATGGTTTGTACAGGTCTAAGAGGAAATTCATTGTGGATTTTTTTTTACATGGTTTGATAGTCATGTAAGTATGGTTGGAGTGATTTGTTGGGTCATGGGCCTAATGTTTTGCTGCCTCCTGTTTTTGTGTTGTACGGGTTCTGATATTGTTTTCTTTCTTATTGTTGTTGTTTTTGTGTGTTCAAAATTTCTGGTGATGATGATGATGATGCACACTATACTAGCTCTTTTTAATGTATATGGAATATTCCTCACACAAATTTTTCTCACATTACTAAAACAGAAAAGGAAAAGAGACAAAAGTGTCTCAAGAGCTTCTCTGTCTTGCTAGGGGTGGGTAAGCAGGTGAATGCAGATCTCGTGTTTGTCCTAAAAACTTCAGGTAGCGATATATTTTCCTCTCTGCCAATCATATCCCATGTGTCAACACTGAAGGACCTAGTGACAGATGTATGTCAAACGTGTGACCTGACAGTAAGAAGATTAACAACCCATTCTGGGTGTGAACCTGCATGCTTGTGTTGTGACCGTTCACGTGTTCGGGAAGATATTCAATGTAAAGTTGTACATTTAGCTTTACTAGTGATGTAAGACTAGCTGATAGGGAAAAGTAAGTGTGTGCTTTTCAGCTTTTGGTGTTAAGAGCTGCCTTATTCTCCCTCTTCTTCTTCTTGTGTTAAAACAAACAGCAAGTTCAAGTGTGTGTGTGTGTGTGTGTGTGTTCAAATTTTCCCAAGGAGCTAATATACATCAAGTGGCAAGTTTCATGCACATGCCATTGGCAATAAATCCCCTTGAGGGGTACAAACTGGGTATTTACAGACCATCCATACCACTGGCCCAAACTGGTCTACTTCTCAAAACAATTAATTTTTAACATATAGGCAAGACATTACCCATGTGTTACATTTTTACATTGAACTTAAGTTTACAGTTTCCTCTCAAAGATTTGCCAGGAAACAGAGTCAGAAGCAGAGTCATCTGTATGGCAAAACTCCCCCCAACCAGACAACTCAAAACAGACTGTGCTAAACACTGAGTGATATTGTTTGCTTGCTTAACAATCCAAAAAGTGAGTCTTGCCATGTTATTTACACAATGCCATATGAAGCAGGGAGTTTACTTCGCCTTTTGAAATCCTCATGATCATCACCATAGACAAAGAACTTAGGAACTGTTCTTCATTCTTTTTTGGCTTCTGGGGCTTGGCTTGTCTGATCAGTAAATACAGGATGCTTTACCTAATTTCTTTACACATCTGCCAACACTGGCAGATTGAGCAATGCAGATTCAACAGACGCTTTTGATGTATTCAGAGACATAGCGTCAGCAGGGCTAATTACAAGTGCAGATATGCAACATATACATGGCAGATTCGTTGTTATGGATTTTCATAAACTTTCAATACATTCCTTAAGTGATATCACTTAATGGTATGTGAAAAGTTACGGAGGAGTTTGTTTTGAGGCTAGTTTCAAAGACAAAAACGTCCAGTGACAGCTTTAAAAAGGGGAAAAAGTTCAACTTAACATTACCTAAAATCTTCCATATTAAGTGTTTTTTTAAATTCTCATTAAGCAACCCTAAAATTGTCAGCTTCATGTCACATCTGTAGGTTTTCAACTGTCAGTTTTCCCAATAACTTGTTATGATATAAACAATATTTCACATTACGTACTACACCACATCAACCAGGGCATCCATTCAGTAAGATCTTACCAACTGCATCACTAAATGTTTTTCTTTTATCTAAACCTGTGGTGCATGCTGTGTGCTTCTGTGCCATCCACACCACAGACCCTAACTGACCTACCTTTCCAGGAATGTTGGAGTCCTAAATATGGCCACATGCTATGATAATCTGTTTTCGTACAAGAGTCATCAATGCATTTAAAGTATCACACAAATGACTGCGTGAAAATGGAGTCAGAGCAAAATGTGCATTCTACAAAAAAATCATTTTAACTTGATAATTCAGCACAGAATCAAACACCAGCATCTTTCAGATGAGGAACCAGGATGCTCTAATACCTGTACTAATCTGTCCCATAAAAGGAATTACATTTCCAAACTTGTGACCTTGGTTCATGTGACTGGGTTCTCCCACAAGGTCAAAGAACCCGCGTTTGAGGTCAGACTAGACAAAAGGTAAAGGTAAGGTGACTTCCCTACCTATACCCCCTAAGTTTAACCTCTACCCACTCAGCCGTTCTTCTCCTTCCTCTCCTGTTCCCTCCTCTCTCCCTTTTCACTCCCCCCCTCCCACCTCCAGCCAGTTCCCCTGTTTGACCTGAACCCTTTAATGGTGTTTTACTTTTCCCACAGTCACGGCCCTGTGTCAACAGTGGCAGAGCACGTGACGCACATTGGCCATTATACCTGTGTGTTACCCCTGGCACAGAGAGTCCGTAATTCCATGTGCAAATTGGCACAGTTGTGTGGGTATGGTTTGTATGGTTCAAGGGAGAAATTCATTATAGATTTTTTTTTTGGGGGGGGGAGGGTTGGAGAGGATGGAGGGGAGGAAGGTTGGGGGAAGGTTTTGGTGGAAGTGGAAGCGTGGTTAAGTGATTTGTTGGGTGGTTTGGGTTGTGTTTTTTCTTTTTTTTCTTTTTGCTGACATTTGCTTTTATGCTGTACATAAGAGAGAAAGAGAGTGAGAGAGAGAGAGAGAGAGAGAGAGGTGTGTGTGTTGTGTGTGTGTGTGTGTGTGTGTGTGTGTGTGTGTGTGTGTGTGTTTGTGTGTGTGTGTGTGTGTGTTTCTAGCAGTAATTGTCTTGTAAACACACACACATGCTGCACATACACATGAGCGCACAAAAACTCACCAAAATGTGAGTTTGGTTTTAGTTTGTTTGGCTGGTTGCTTTTGCGTATTTTTTTTACATAAGTATCTTAGCTTGTTTATTTGGTTTTTTTGTTGTTGACAATGATATTAATAATAATGCACACTATACCAGCTCTATGTAGTGTATATGGAATATTCTCCATTCCAAACATCTCACTAAAAACTGAAAAAGAAAGACAAAAAGTAGTTTCAAAGAGTCGTTCCTGTCTCCCCAGGGGGTCAGTCTCGTGTTTGTCCTAAAAACATAAGCCAGCAATAATGTTACCCTCCACACCACTGAGGCCTTTGGGTCAGCTTTGGGTCAATACTACAGGACCTAGGGACAAACGCAGGACAAACATGGCACTCATGGCAGAGGGATTAACAATTAATGCCATGCGTTAATCGGCATGCTTTTGCTGTGATAGCTCACACACGTTATTGAAGGCATTCAATGCATAGGTGTAGTATTTTTAGCTTGACTAATAATGTAAGTGCCTCTGAGCGACAAAAATAAGCTTAGTTTTATGGTGGTTATCTTTGTGAATTGTCTCTCTTTTATTCATGTTCCATGTAGAGTCGATAAAAGACAAAGCACAAAGCACAGCTGCTTAAAGCGTATATATATATATATATATATATATATATATATATATATATATATATAATATATATATATATATATATATATATATATATAATATGCGTGTGCGACTCTGTGTGTACGTTTCTTGCTTCCAGTTTCCTCAAGGACCACTGTTACAGC
>CM054134.1:121011760-121014260 GCA_028751875.1 Rapana venosa
GATGGAAAGAACGAAAAAAAAGGTATGCTGTACAGATTTTCTTTCCGCCCTGCTCTCTGTATATGCTCACACAAGGTCATGGCGAGAGTGTGGCACTCCTGTTCTGACAATAACTGATGGTTCGATGATGTAGAGATTTGGTGGAGCGATGGTCTAGAGATAGCATACCCATTGCAGGAAGCAAGAAGTCGTTGGTTCGATCCTCCGTTAGGACGCGAACTTTTTTTTCCTGTTCACTATGATACAGTGCATTACAATACAACGCAAGGGGATACACTACAGTATAACTGAGGGCGTGGGTTCTAGAGGCCATTGAGGTGTCTGTTCTCAGGAATTTTCCTATCGGTGTTATCATCCATACTCCTAGAAAAAATACCTTAGGCTTAAACTATAAACTGTGGTCCCTTAAGCTCACCACGAAGAAAACTTGCACAAATGAAGAAAGAAAGAAGAAAGAAAGAAAAGAAAGAAAGAAAAAGAAAAAGAAAAGGAAGAAAAGAAAGAAAGAACTAAAGAAAACAAATTTTTTTTAAAAACTCACAACAAATCACACACACTCCAAAAAAATCTCTCTGTCATAAAAAAGAGGGACAGCTAAGGTTGGTGTCATGTACTTGTTCTTCTTCTCCCCAAACTGCCCAAGGAAGTGTGGGGGCAGTGACACTGAAGCCTGCACGCCCTGTCTCCAGCGCATCCCCAGTCTGCAGGCAACTAAACTGTCCCTCTGCAGGTAACAGAGCGCGTGCTGAGAATGCTCGTGTGTCCGCAATCCACCCAACACTGACAGGAAATTACGGGATCTTTAACATGCATAATTTATCTTCACCTTGCCTACATACAGGAAATTAAGGCACGGGCAGTTCTCCAACTGAGGTTGACCCGAGAGATAGTTGATAAAACTAAAATAAAAATTTAAAACCCAACTAATTCAGCAGATACTGCTGTCGAGATTCCAAGCAACAACTTCATCAACTCACTGGATCGAATTCAAACGATCTTATTCCGGGTGGGGAGGGTGGGGCGTAGGGAAAAGGGGAGGGGGGGGGGGTAGGGTAGCCTAGTGGTTAGAGCGTTGCGCTCGTGATCTGACGGCCCGGGATCGAGCCACCACAGAGACGCCCGTTTTAGGGAATTTTCCCCTGAAGGTAACATCAGTACTGACTCCACTCCTCCCAAAAGTCCTTCGGATGAGATTATAAACCGAGGCCTTGTGTGCGAACGCACGCAGAACATCTTGTGCGCACTAACGTTAAAAACCCGTTTCATCTTTGGGAAGAGTAGACCATTTCGTGCCGGTAGGAACGGAAGACACAATATGCTCTTTGATTTGTGTTTGCAAGATATAGCGTATATAAGTTCAATTTATTCTTAGTATTATTTTTTTTTTTTTTTTAAACGCACAAAGGTGCCGTGTGCAGACACCATTCCTGAAGTCGGAATGCGGCTACCTTCATGGTGGATTAAACACGGTCGCATGTGCGGTGAACTTCAGAGCTCTAGCCGAGGAACGAGAAAAAACGCCAGTGTGATCCACTGAGAAATAACGACTTTCAGTGGCTTGGTTGAAACAGACAAACCCAGAGTGCATTCAGCAATGAGAAGAGTTATGGGCTCCACCAGGTGCCCATCATTAAGAAGAAGAAGAAGAAGAACAAGAAGAACAAGAAGAACAAGAAGAAGAACAAGAAGAAGAATGTATGGAATTTATATAGCGCTGAATCTTGTAAAGCAACAAATCAAAGCGCTCAGATGACCTTTTTAAAAATATTTTATATCGAGGATAATGGAATAAGCACTCATGTGCTTTTTTTACATCCAGTCCCCGTGTGTATACGGTTTTGTAAATTTTAACATCTGTTCCCACCGGCACACAATGGCCTACTCTTTCGAAAAGCGGAACAGGATTTAACGTGTGCGCAAGATGTTCTGCATGTGTTCGCACACGGGGCCTCGGTTTATAGTCTCATCCGAAGGATTTCATTTCATTATGGTGAGAGAGCTTCTGCTGTAACTCAGAGTGTGGTTTTTCTTTTCGATCTTTGGCTAGGGCTCCCAGGTTCACCAATGGCGAGATTTTTACGTCTGCTACCGTTTTTGCCCACCATGAAGGTAGCCGCATTCCGAGGTCGGCGATGTATGCTGCATGTGTCTGTGTTTCTGTAACCAGCTGTGAAGGCAGCCGTAATCCGAGGTCGGCGATGTATGCTGCATGTGTTTGTGTTTCTGTAACCAGCTGTGAAGGCAGCCGTAATCCGAGGTCGGCGATGTATGCTGCATGTGTCTGTGTTTCTGTAACCAGCTGTGAAGGCAGCCGTAATCCGAGGTCGGCGATGTATGCTGCATGTGTCTGTGTTTCTGTAACCAGCTGTGAAGGCAGCCGTAATCCGAGGTCGGCGATGTATGCTGCATGTGTCTGTGTTTCTGTAACCAGCTGTGAAGGCAGCCGTAATCCAACTTCGATGATGGTGTCTGAACACGACGCCAGTGTGCATGCGATTTT
>CM054134.1:121019260-121021760 GCA_028751875.1 Rapana venosa
TCCACACGATATTCGTTTCTTTCTTTATTCATCATATTCACCCACAAAAAACAATGAAGCACAGACTGCCGGCTGACTGACTGGAATTGTCTGAAACCACAAGGAACCTGACAAACCTCATGCATAAACAAGAGGGAGTGAACATGGATAGCCCAGCCTAGCTCCCATCATTTCTCATCCGAGTTCACATGGACTTCAATCACATCGAGTCAGTTGTATAATCACATTGGGTGTGTGTGGTCAGGAGAGGTCAGGTCAGATCAGGTCAGGTCAGGTCAAATCACGTTAGGTCAGGTCAAATCACGTCTGGCCAAGTTGAATTACGTCAGGTTAGTTCAAATCACGTCCGCTCACGTCAAATCACGTCAGGTCAAATCACGTCAGGTCAGGTCGAGTCACGTCAGACCAGGCCGAATCACGTCAGATCAGGTCAAATCACATCAGGTCAGGTCAGGCCAGGTGTGGCAGGAAAACGTTCTGATCTAGTGTTGTATGTAATATATTAAGTTAATGAAAACAGTCAGGGTATTGCCAAAAACATACACGAACGCGTTCGTGTACGTGCATAAACACATGCGCACACACACAAACACCCATTTTCCAACATTTTGTGTATGTACGTGCGTGTCTGTGTGTGTGTCTGTGTGTCTGTGTCATAAACTGTCACCCACAGTGTCTTTTTCTGCACAGTAATCAACTCAAGAAGACAGCTTCAATCTGGTCCCCATGTCCTTTCCCTCTGTCCAGTTAATCTGATTGATTCTGCTGTGCCAATCAAGACTTCATCAAATCTGAACACATCTCTTCTCTTCTCTTCTCTTCTCTTTTCTTCTCTTCTCTTCTCTTCTCTCTTCTTCTCTCTTTTCCTTCTCTTTTCTTCTCTTCTCTTTCTTCTCTTCTCTTTTTCTTCTCTTCTCTCTTCTCTTCTCCTTCTCCTCTTCTCTTCTCTTCTCTTTTCTTCTCTTCTCTCTTCTCTTTTCTTCTCTTCTCTTTTCTTCTCTTCTCTTCTCCTCTTCTCTCTTCTCTTTTCTTCTCTTCTCTTCTCTTCTCCTTCTTTTCTCTTAATCTTTTCTTCTCTTCTCTTTTCTCTCTTCTCTTCTCTTCTCTCCTCTTCTCTTCTCTTCTTTTCTTTATCTTCTCTTCTCTTCTCTTCTCTTTTCTTTTCTTCTCTTCTCTTCTCTCCTCTTGTCTTCTCTTCTCTCCTCTTCTCTTCTCTTCTTTTCTCTTATCTTCTCTTCTCTTCTCTTTTCTTTTCTTCTCTTCTCTTCTCTCCTCTTGTCTTCTCTTCTCTACCTCTTCTCTTCTCTCCTCTTTTCTTTCTTCTTCTCTTCTCTCTTCTCTTCTCTTCTTCTTTCTCTTTTCTCTCTTCTCTTCTCTTCTCTCCCTCTTCTCTTCTCTTCTTTTCTCTTATCTTCTCTTCTCTTTCTCTTCTCTTTTCTTTTCTTCTCTTCTCTTCTCTCCTCTTGTCTTCTCTTCTCTCCTCTTCTCTTCTCTCCTCTTCTCTTCTCTTTCTTTTCTTCTCTTCTCTTCTCTCTCTCTCTCCTCTTCTCTTCTCTTTTCTTCTCTTCTCTTCTCTTCTCTTTCTTCTCTCTTCTCTTCTCTCTTCTCTTCTCTCTTCTCTCTCGCCTCTCCTGTCACTGTCTGTCAACCTTGTCACGTCTAGGATATACACTGCACTCTAATCACAGGATACTGTTAGGGGGTTTGTTGGGTTTTGTTTTGGTTTGGTTTGGTGGGGGGAGGGGGGGGGTTGGGGGGTGTGCGTGGGGGATGGGGGGGGGGGGGGCAGGAGTCGGTGGGTGGTGGTTGTGGCGGTGGATGGTGGGAGGTATTGTATAGTCTGATTTATTTCTGTCTCTGTCTGTCTCTCTCTGTATTTCTCTCTATCTGTCTCTGTTTCTATCTGTCTCTGTCTCTCTCTCTCTCTCTCTCTTCTCTCTCTCTCCCCTCTCTCTCTCTCTCTCTCTCTCTCCCCTTCTCTCGCTCTCTCTCGCTGCCTGTCTCTGTCTGTCTTTCTATCTGTCTCTGTCTGTCTCTCTATCTATTTGTCGCTCTCTCTCTCGCTCTCTCTCGCTCTCTCTCCCTCTCGCTCCCTCCCTCCCTCCCCCTCCCCCGTGATCTATTCTTTCACTTTGCGTAACTTCCATAATTGGTTGTTGAGCGTTCCCGAGCTGAACACCATGGGCGTCTTCACCCAGAACGTGCCCTCTGACTCACTCATCACCCCATCTGTGGGTTTCGCTGTGAGAGTGTAAGTACACACTGGATGAGAAGTGTGTGTGTATTCATGATTCCTTTCAAGTACTTGACCATACAAGCATCGTTATTCCAACTTTAGAAATATTTTGTTCTTCTTTGGTTTAGACAAAATTTTATTCAAAAGTAGCAAGCAGTTCAGTTACAACACACACATACACATACGCGCACCGCACGCGCGCGCGCACACACACACACACACACATACACACACACACTGGCAATGTGGCATCTGAAAATTAAA
>CM054134.1:121029260-121031760 GCA_028751875.1 Rapana venosa
CCCACCCCCACCCCCCGCCCTCCACCCCCCACCACCCCCCCTGCACCTTCAGGGTGAAGGGTCACGAGTCTTCACCTCCCCCCCCACCCCCCCACCCCCACAACGACGTGGACGTTGATGTGGGGGACGTGTACAGCAGTCGGGGGGGGAGGGTGGGGGTGGGGGTGGGGTGGGGAGGTGGGGGTTGGAGAGGAGGGAAGGGTGTGTATCTACTGTAGGTGGGGGGGGGGGGGGGAGGAAGCACTGGATACAGCTTCAACCAGATCCACCTAACAGTACAAAGTGCAACGGAGAGAGGAGAGGAGGGGGGGGGGGGGGGGGGGGGAGACAAAAGAGAACACAAGAGAAAGAGAGACAGAGAAAGGAGGAGAAGAGAAGAGGAAAGGAAAAAAGAAGAGAGAGAGAGAAGAAGAGAGAGAGAAGGAAGAGACAAGAGAGAGACAGAGACAACAGAGTGAGAGAGAGAGAGAACAACACACAAACACACACATTGATGATGAGGAGGAGGAGGACGACGACGACGAGGAGGAGGATGGTTGTGGTCGTGGTCATGGTCGGAGGTGGGGGGAGATAAATTCAAAATAAATTTTGGAATACTTCGTTCGACAAGAAAGTTTTGCGAGTTTTTCTTGTTGTTTACTTTTCTTTGGAGGGCAATTATGTTGGTGGTTGCGGGTGTTTTTTTTTGGGGGGGCAGGGGTTGTTTTTGTCTGACGGATAAGTTGCTTGGTACTTTTGTTGTTATCTTAGTCGTCGTTGTTGTTATTAACCGATGAAGATGGCGACAATATTGTTATTACTGACTAGTGAAGATGATGGCAATGTTGTTGATGTTGTAGTTTTTCATTGTTATTGTTTTTTGAATGGGAATGGAGGTAGGAAAAAGATATATACGTGCATGTCAACGTGACAATTGTTACAACTTTCCTAGGAACTTTTAACAATTCAAATACAAAAAAAAACACGCAAAAGAAGATTAAAAGCGGATAAGAAGTCAACAAGTTTACATTTTTTGCAGTAAAATTTTAATAAATCGAAACAAAAATAAAGATTTAAAAAACAACAAATATAGAGTTTCAAAACAAAGAACAGGGACCAACAACAACAAAAACTCGCAATTTTTTCCTTTTTTTTAAAATCTTCCATTACGGATGTAACAGCTAAAACACACGAAGAATGTTAAAAAGGTAAAGGTGTCCCATAACCTATAAGGTCGTAGGGGAGCGACGCGTCACTCAGACACCTCAACTTCCCTAGGGGCCAGCATATTGAGGGCGGCGCCCATTTCCTCTCCCTCGCTGCTTTACCTTCCCTGAACCTAAAGAGGGCAGGTACCCATTTACAGCTGGGTGAACTGGGGGACTGTACTGAAGCCAAGGCGCGCAAACAGTCACCCACCCAAGTGGAAACCCACGCTCGATGCTGCTTAACCTTGGTGGGGGGAAAGGGTCACGAAGAATTATTATCATTACTTAGAAAATTTTTTAAAACCATAATTTCTCTTTGCTGCAGTCTCAATAGACTACCACCCAGTGGGTTTTGGTTCCTAATAAAAATCAATGAGGGAAGTATAAGATGTTCTTTCGACCGAAGGGCCCAAGAGCCGGAGCTTACCCGGTTTTTTAAGCTTTAAGCGAACTGATGGTTTTTCACCCCCCTGGACAGGAGCTGTCTGTCGCCAATCTTTCCCCCCAGAGCTGGGACCCACGTCACCTGGGTGGAGTGAGGAAAATAGGAGTAAAATGTCTTTTCCAAGGACACAACACCCCGGCGGGATCGAACCCCCCCGACCTTGGGCACGAGTTGACCGCCCCAAACCCCCCGACTTTGGTGCCTCCTAAGAGGGACTCTGTACAAAAATACGTTCTGTAAGTGCAAAAGTCTAGAAATCGTCTGGCTACACAAGAGACGGGGATTTTTAAATCTCTCTCTCTCATTCTTTCTCTTCTCTCTCTCTCTTCTCTCTTCTCTCCTCTCTCTCTCTCTCTCCTCTCTCTCCTCCTTCTTCTCTCCCTTTTTCCCCCCCTCTCTCTCATCTCTCTCTCCCTCTCTCTTTGTCTCTTCTTCCTCTCTCTCTCTCTTCCCCTCCTCCTCTCCCCTCTTTTCTCTCTCTCTCTCTTCTCTTCCTCTCTTTATTAAGATGTATCCCTAACGGGGGGGGGACTGGATTAAAAAAAAACACATGTGTGCTTAATTTATTTTCCCCGAAATAAAAGAATTTGTCATGTCATTGTATTTGTCATTGTCCCTCTCCTTTCTCTCTTCTCCCTCCTTCTCTCCTCTCTCCTCTCTCTCTCCGCTCCGCTCTCGCTCTCGCTCCCCTCTTTCTCCTCGCTCGCTCGCATGGGCCCAAAATCTGAAAAAACTATTCGCATTTACATTTGCATCACTCTCCCTTCTCTGTCTCTCCTCTCACTGTGTCTCTATTGGGTTTTGCTTTCTGTCGTCTTTTGTCTGTCTCTCTCTCCCCTCTCTCTCTTCCCCCTCTCTCTCCTTTTTC
>CM054134.1:121039260-121046760 GCA_028751875.1 Rapana venosa
TTGTGTGTCGTGTTGTGTGTCTGTGTGTGTCTGTGTTGTGTCTGTGTGTGTCTGTGTGTCTGTGTGTGTCTGTTGTCAGTCTGTGTCTGTGTGTGTCTGTGTTGTCTCATGTGTTATCGGTGTATCAATGTGTGTGTCTGTGTCTGCTGACTGTGTTGTGAGTGTGTCGTGTTGTGTCGGGCTGGCGTGTCACGTGACTCAATCAAAATATGTGCAGCGGTGTACAGCATGCATTTAGTGTGCATGTCGTGTGCAACACGCAGTACGAGTGAGAGAGAGGGTGTGGTGTGGCTGTGTCGTCGCGTGTGTGTGAGCTGTGTGTTAGTGTATGTATGTGTATGTGCTATATCAAAATTGATGAATGCACACGCTGAACACGCGAGTGTGTTGAGGCAAGCGTGCTCATGCAAGTGCGCACAGATATGCTAGTGTGTGTACACACATGCAAACGCAAGTGTGTGTGTGTGTGTGTGTGTGTGTACGCACGTACGCACGCGCACGCACGTACACACACACACAGAGGGAATGAGAGAGAACGTGTGCATGTGTGCGTGTGTGTTTGCGTACATGTGTGTGTGTGCGTCTGTGCATATGCATGTGTGTATATATATACATGTCTGTATGTGCGTGCATGTGTATATAAGTTATATATATATTTGTATATATATATATATATATATATATATATATATATATTTATATATATATATATATATATATATATATATTGTTTGTGTGTGTGTGTGTATGTATTTGTATGTATATACATACATACATACATATAATAGATAATATAGATAGATAGATAGATAGATAGATAGATAGATAGATAGATAGATAGATAGATAGATAGATAGATAGATAGATAGATAGATAGATAGATAGATAGATAGATAGATAGATAGATAGATAGATATCCATGCCAGCCGATATTGCTTAGCGGAGGAATTTCTAATCAGCGACAAGCATTAGCATTTCATAGACCTTCTTCTTCAATACTTAAAAGGCCTCCCCTACAAAATGGGCTCCCTTTAAGTAAAGAGCTCACTCAGTTCATTGCAGACACAGCCAACCATCTTCTCTTTCAAACAGTTTGCGTGACAAAAAAGCACTCTCTGACCCTACAAAACGTTGGTACTTTTCCAGAAAGAAAAGGAGAGACAGAGAAAGAGAAAAAGGACAAGAAAATAAGAAAGATAATGGAGGGGGGGAAAAAAAGAGACAGACAGATAAAAGGGGAAAAAATAGAACAAAAACAAAACAAAAAAACGACAAGGAGAACGTGGGCAGAGAAAAAGAAAAAAGGGGAACTAACTAATGAACAGGGAAGACAAAAAATGAAAAGAAAAAAACTTGAAAGGGATATTTTTTTTAAAAAGGAGAGAGAGAGAAATTTTTAAAAAGAAAGAAAGAGAAGATGTAAGCCTATGCAAAGAAAAAGAAAGGAAGCAAAAGGAAAAAGTATTCAAAGAGTATAGACAGTGAGAAAGAAAGATGATTGAAAGGAAGAAATGAATGAAACAAGGAAAGAATGAAATGAAAGAGGAGAAAAACATGAAAGTACACTGTAGACAGAAAGAAAGGAGAACAAACATTATTTAGAGAGAGAAAGAAATGAAGGAAGGAAACAATCAATAAATGAATGAATGAAAGTCAGCAAAAAAGGATTCTCTCTCTATAGATTCTCTGTCTGTCTGTCTGTCTGTCTGTCTGTCTGTCTGTCTGTCTGTCTGTCTCTCTCTCTGTCTGTCTCTCTCTCTCTCTCTCTCTCTCTCTCTCTCTCTCTCTCTCTCTCTCTCTCTCTCTCTCTCTCTCTCTCTCTCTCTCTCTCTCCACACACAAACACACAAACACACATATGGACACACACGCGGGCATAGAGATGTAGACATACACACACATACACACACACACACTCACACTCACACACACACACACAAACACACCACACACACACCACAAACACACCACACCACACCACAACACACAACACAAACATACACAAACATACACACTCAGCACAACACAACACAACACAACACACACACATACACACATACATACATACATCTAGGCCATTCTGTGGCGGTGGGAACGGATGACAAAATTTACAAACTGTATACACACGGGGTCTGGATGGAAAATAGCAATGAGTGCTTATTCTATTACCCTCGAAATGAAAGAAAAGAAACAGAATAGAAAACACACACACACACACACACACACACACACACACACAAAGAGAAGGGAGGAGAGAGAGAGAGAGAGAGACAGACAGACAGAAGACAGACAGAAGACAGACAGAGAGAGTGAGGGAGGGAGGAGGGAGGAGAGAGTGAGGGAGGGAGAGAGAGAGGAGTAGGGAGATATATATATAGAGAGAGATATATATTCAAATTCTTTTATATCGACGATAATGAAATAAGCACTTATGTGCTTTTTTACATCCAGTCCCCGTGTGTATGCAGTTTTGTGAATTCTGTCATCTGTTCCCACCGGCACACAATGGCCTACTCTTACGAAAAGCGGAACAGGATGTAACGTGTGCGGCAAGATGTTCTGCGTGCGTACGCACACGGGACCTCGATTTATAGTCTCATCCGAAGGACTTTTGGGGAGAGTGGAGTCTGCACTGATGTTAACTCCAGGGGAAGATATCCCCCTTGAACGGGAATCGAACCCGGGTCGTCAGATTGCGAGCGCAATGTTCTAACCACTAGGCTATCCCGTCCCCCCAGAGAGAGAGAGAGAGAGGAGAGAGAGAGAGAGAGAGAGAGAGAGAGAGAGAGAGAGAGAGAGAGACAGAGACAGACAGACAGACAGACACACAGACAGACAGACACAGACAGACAGACAGACAGACAGAGACAGAGACAGACTGAGAGAGACAGGAGAGAAGAGACAGAGACAGAAGACAGACAGAGACAGAGACAGAGACAGAGAGAACAGACAGAGACAAAGAGACAGAGACAGAGACAGAGACAGACAGAGACGACAGAGACAGAGAGAGACAGAGAGAGACAGAGAGAGACAGAGAGACAGAGACAGACAGAAGACAGACAGAGAGACAGACAGAGAGAGAAGACAGAGATCCAGCCACACACACACACACGCACAGTATTCTCTACAGGTCAGGAGGGCTCACATACGATCAGTGTTCGCCTCATACTCTGCCTGCCTGCCACATCCACGTCTGCACACCAGGAACTAAGTGACGGTCTGTTTTCAGTCAGCTGTCCAGACCTCTCTCCATCACATGAAACCGTGTCTGCTCTCCCAGCCTCATTTGATCGTCCTTTGGGGCAAGAGAGGGGGAGAGGGGGGAGAAGGAGATGGTGGGGAGGGGGAGAAAGGGGCGGTGGAAGGAGAGTGAGGAGTGGAAAGAGTATAGAGATAGGAACGGCTGTGGTGATGTCCTTAAATGGATCCCTTGTCGTTAACTGGATGAAGACGTTCAACTTTGCAAAGCCGGTCCTCAAAAAAGTAAAGGTAAAGGCGTCCCATAATTTATGTGGTCGTAGGGGAGTGAAGCGTCGGAGAACTCAACTTCTCTATAGGCCAGCACATTGAGGGCGGCGCCCATCTCCTCTCCCTCGCTGTTTTACCTTCCCTGACCCTAAAGAGGGCAGGTACCCATTTACAGCCGGGTGAACTGGGGGGACTGTACAGAAGCCAAGGCGCGCAAACGGTCACCCATCCAAGTGGTAACCACGCTCGATGCTGCTTAACCTTAGCTGGGGGAAATAATAATAATAATAAATAATAAATGGAATTTATAAAGAGCTATATCTTGCAAAGCGAGTGCTCTGACCACCGAGCTATCCCGCCCTCTCCTCAAAAAGTAACTTGAAATTATTTTAAAACTGCTTATCACACTGGGGTTTTGTTTTTTGGTTGTTGTTGGGGTTTTTTTTAGCAATCTACATGAAAACACATCACAAAATAATAGAGAATAAAACAGATATTACAGAAATGAAAGCTAAGTCGGGATAGTGAACGTAAAACGCGTACTCCCTAAATTTTCTGGGGAGAACATATGTTGTTTTACCTCGATTTGCACGCTCACAAAGACAATAATAGGAATTGTCAGATCTGGAATCAGTTTGTTTTGCGACTTGCAGTCTGAGCATTGGCAGCCAGCCCCCCTGGTGAAGGACAGGAGAAAGTGAAAGTTTCTACAGGAAGTTTTCAGATCGGGAGAGGAGTTCTTATCTCCGTTGAGTCTTTCCATTTTACGACAAAATCCACTTTACGACACATTGGGGTTTTTCGTTCTTTCTCAAGACAAAGGAGGTCTTTTTGGTTTTGTTGTGGTTTTTTGTTTGTTTGGTTGGTTGGTTGGCTGGTTGGTTGGTTGGTTGGTTGGTTGGTTGGTTGGTTTGGTTTGGAGTTTTTTTCTTTGGAGTATGGTTTTGTTGGTTGGTTGGTTGATTGGTTGGTTGGTTGGTTGGTTGGTTGGTTGGTTGGTTGGTTGGTTGGTTGGTTGGTTGGTTGGATGGTTGGTTGGTTGGTTGGTTGGTTGGTTGGTTGGTTGGTTGGTTGGTTGGCTGGTTGAAGTAAAGGGAAGAGTAGTTCCTTAGTTTATTTTAGATACAGAGAGCTTGTTTTTTTGTTTTCGTTTTAGTTGGGGGGTGGAGGCTGTTTATTTTTCGGGGAAGGAGGGGGGGGGGGGGAGCGAATGCTTTTGTTTGGCCTGTATTTGCTTGGTGGACTGCTGGTTATTTCTTGTCTTATTATCAGTATTGTTCTTATTGTTGCAATCATAGTCGTGATCCCGGTTTGTTGTTAGTGAGTATTGAGGAGGGAAGGGAGTGCTGGAGGAGGGGAGGGGTGGAGAAGGAGCTGATGGTGGTCGCAGATGGGAAGAGGGAAGAGGTTTTATCTTTCTGTTTAGATAGCTGCTTTTTTTTGTTTCATTTTTTTTTGCTCGTTTGTTCATTGATTTGGGATGTTCACGAATGAAGTATCAGTTTTCCTTGTGTGTCATATATATCCTTATTCGTTGCTTCTTTATTTGCTTTGGGAGGAAAGTGTCTTCTTAAGTGTCGATTTCTTTTGTCATGAAAACAGAAACTTAAAACGTTATTGGTTTTTTTCCTAAAGAGATCTTGAAGAACGGAACTGCAATAACTAAATCAATAAACAAGAAGGAAGAGAAAGAAAGAAAGAAAGAAAGAAAGAAAGAAAGAAAGACAGACAGACAGACAGAGAGACAGACAGACAGACAGACAGAAAGAAAGAAAGAAAGAAAGACAGACAGACAGACAGAAAGAAGAAAGAAAGAAAGAAAGAAAGAAAGAAAGAAAGAAAGAAAGAAAGAAAGAAAGAAAGAAAGAAAGACAGACAGACAGACAGACAGACAGACAGACAGACAGACAGAAAGACAGACAGACAGACAGACAGAAAGAAAGAAAGAAAGAAAGAAAGAAAGAAAGAAAGAAAGAGAAAAGAAAAGAAAAAGAAAAGAAAAGAAAAGAAAGACAGAAACAAACAAATAAAACACACAAACAAACAAACCGAGAAAGAAAAGACAGATAGGCTGACAACAACAACAACAAAACAGACACACAGACAGACAAATAAACACACAGACAGATATACAGACAGACTTTTCTTTAACTGAGAAAATAAAAGGGGAATCTACTGTAGTCACGTTCAATAAGACAGGCAATAAAAGAAAGACTTCACTCGTTACGACGGCACAGACACTTTAACTCTGCACAGACACTTTAGTCAGACTGCACAGACACTTTAGTCAGACTGCACAGACACTTTAGTTAGACTGCACAGGCACTTTAGCTCTGCACAGACACTTTAGCTCTGCACACAGACACTTCACTCTGCACACAGACACTTTAGCTCTGCACACAGACACTTTAGCTCTGCACAGACACTTTAGTTCTGCACAGACACTTTAGCTCTGCACACAGACACTTCACTCTGCACACAGACACTTTAGCTCTGCACACAGACACTTTAGTTCTGCACACAGACATTTTAGCTCTGTACAGACACTTCACTCTGCACACAGACACTTCACTCTGCACACAGACACTTTAGCTCTGCACACAGACACTTTAGCTCTGCACACAGACACTTTAGCTCTGCACACAGACACTTTAGTTCTGCACAGACACTTCACTCTGCACACAGACACTTCACTCTGCACACAGACACTTCACTCTGCACACAGACACTTCAGCTCTGCACACAGACACTTTAGTTCTGCACAGACACTTCACTCTGCACACAGACACTTCACTCTGCACACAGACACTTCACTCTGCACACAGACACTTTAGTTCTGTACAGACACTTTAGCTCTGCACAGACACTTTAGTTCTGCACACAGACACTTTAGCTCTGCACACAGACACTTTAGCTCTGCACACAGACACTTTAGCTCTGCACAGACACTTTAGCTCTGCACAGACACTTTAGCTCTGCACAGACACTTTAGTCAGACTGCACAGACACTTTAGTCAGACTGCACAGACACTTTAGTTAGACTGCACAGACACTTTAGTTAAACTGCACAGACACTTTAGTTAGACTGCACAGACACTTTAGTCAGACTGCACAGACACTTTAGTCAGACTGCACAGACACTTTAGTTAGACTGCACAGACACTTTAGTTAAACTGCACAGACACTTTAGTCAGACTGCACAGACACTTTAGTTAGACTGCACAGACACTTTAGCTCTGCACAGACACTTTAGCTCTGCACACAGACACTTCACTCTGCACACAGACACTTTAGCTCTGCACACAGACACTTTAGCTCTGCACAGACACTTTAGTTCTGCACAGACACTTTAGCTCTGCACACAGACACTTCACTCTGCACACAGACACTTTAGCTCTGCACACAGACACTTTAGTTCTGCACACAGACATTTTAGCTCTGTACAGACACTTCACTCTGCACACAGACACTTCACTCTGCACACAGACACTTTAGCTCTGCACACAGACACTTTAGCTCTGCACACAGACACTTTAGCTCTGCACACAGACACTTTAGCTCTGCACACAGACACTTTAGTTCTGCACAGACACTTCACTCTGCACACAGACACTTCACTCTGCACACAGACACTTCACTCTGCACACAGACACTTCACTCTGCACACAGACACTTTAGCTCTGCACACAGACACTTTAGTTCTGCACAGACACTTCACTCTGCACACAGACACTTCACTCTGCACACAGACACTTCACTCTGCACACAGACACTTTAGTTCTGTACAGACACTTTAGCTCTGCACAGACACTTTAGTTCTGCACACAGACACTTTAGCTCTGCACACAGACACTTTAGTTCTGCACACAGACACTTTAGCTCTGCACAGACACTTTAGCTCTGCACAGACACTTTAGCTCTGCACAGACACTTTAGTCAGACTGCACAGACACTTTAGTCAGACTGCACAGACACTTTAGTTAAACTGCACAGACACTTTAGTTAAACTGCACAGACACTTTAGTTAGACTG
>CM054134.1:121059260-121061760 GCA_028751875.1 Rapana venosa
AAAAAGTTGAAAAAATTAAAAAAAAACAAACAAAAAAAAAGAACAGAAAGTAATATCAGCAACACTGCAGCTTGTTCAGTATCTTCCTGACGGCGCATCTTAGGAGCAAAAAAAAACCCAAAAAAAAATACAAAAAAAAAAAAAAAAAAAAAAAAAACCCAAAAAAAGTAACTACCTGAAGACAACAGAAATGTCAACCGATCACAGAACCCCCGGGACTAAATGACAAAGAAATACACAGAAGGAGAGAGTGGAGAGAGAGAGAGAGAGAGGAAGAGAGAGAGAGAGGGGAGAAGAGAGGAGAAGAGAGAGAGGGAGAGAGAGCAGGCAAGAGAGAGAAGAGCAGAGCGGAGAGAGAGGAGAAAAAAAAGAGGAGAGAGAGAGGAGAGAAGAGAGGCAGAGAGAGAGAGGACCCAGGCGAGAGAGAGGGGAGCAGAGAAGAGAGAGGAGAGAGAGAGAGAAGAGCAGAGCGAGAGAGAGAGAGAGGAGGGAAGAGCAGAGAGAGAGAGAGAGGAGGGAGAGAGAGAGAGAGGAGGTGAGAGGGAGGAGAGAGAGAGAGAGAGAGAGGGGGAGACAGAAAAGGGGGGGGGGGGGGGAGCAGAGAAGAGAATGCAAATGCGAAGCGAAATTTTTTATTCTTATGGCCTTGGCCCCTATGGGGGGGGTGTGTGTATATAACAACATTCCAAAGACAGTTGCAAAAGAAACATATATGAACAGAAGAAAAATACCTCAGTAAGATATATTTCTAATTTTAAAAGCTTTATACAAATAAATTGCAGTCCTTTTAATAGTTAAGAGAAAAAGAAGGCAGAGAGGGGCGAGAAAAAAAGAGCGGCGAGAGAGAGAGAGAGGGGAGAGAAAAGAAAAGGAGAGGAAAAAAGGGAGAGAGAGAGAGAGAGAGAGAAGAGGGAGAGAGAGAGAGGAGAGTGAGAGAAAAGGAGAGGGGGGAGGGGAGAGAGAGAGGAGAGAATAGGAGAGAAAGAGAGAGAAGAGCAGAGAGAGGGGGGGGGGCGAGACAGAGAGAAAAGAAGAGAGAAGGCAGAGCAAGAAGAGAGAGAGAAGAGCAGAGAGAGAGGAGAGAGAGGAGCGAGGAGAGAGAGAGAGAGAGAGAAAAGAGAGAAAAGAGAGAGAGAGAGAGAGAGAAGAGGAGAGAGAGAGAAGAGAGAGCAAGAGAGAGAGAGAGAGAGCAGAGAGAGAAAAAGAAGCAGAGAGAGAGAGAGAGAGAGAGAAGAGCAGAGAGAGGGGAGAGAGGAAGCAGAGAGAGAGAGAGAGGAGCAGAGAGGAAGAGCAGAGAGAGAGAGCAGATGAGAGAGAGAGAGAGAGAGAGAAAAGGAGAGCAAGAGAAGAGAGAGAGAGAAAAGGGGAGAGAGAGAGAGAGAGATAGAGAGGAGAAGAGAGAGAAGAGAGAGAGCAGAGCAAGAGAGAGAAAAGAGAGAGAGAAGAGATGAGAGAGAGAGAGAGATGAAGAGAGAGAGAGAGAGAGAGAGAAGAGCAGAGAAAAGGAGCAGAGAAAGAAGAAGAGGAGAGGAGAGAGAGGAGAGGAGAGAGAGAGAGAGAGAGAGAAGAGCAGGAGAGAGAGAGAGAGAGAGAGAGAGAGAGAGAGAGAGAGAGAGAGAGAGGGGAGAGAGAGAGAGAGAGGGGAAGGAGAGAGAGAGAGAGAGAGAGAGAGAGAGCAGAGGCACAGAGAGACGTGACAGAAAGCAGGATATGTGAAGAGCGAAATGAGAAATTATGGAAGAATCACCTGCAGAATTACACATTTTCCGGGTGCGCGCACACAAAGGAAGAACCCACGCGCGTGTGTGCGCACGTCCAAGCATGCATGTATGAAATAAAGTGATTTTTTTTATATAAATCTCACCCAGAAAGTGTAAGCATGTTATAAGTAAGCATTTAAAATAATGTTATAAGAAGCACCACCTGTAAACGATTAAAAGAAACAGTCTAGTGTTTGTGTGTGTGTATGTGTGTGTATTAGATGTTTCACTACACACCTTGACCTATACATGATTAAAGCCTCACATCTCTTGCGCAAATAAACTATACATCATGATCCTTATATATATATATATATATATATAGAGAGAGAGAGAGAGAGAGAGATGGAGAGAGAGAGATAGATAGATAGATAGATAGATAGATAGATAGATAGATAGATAGATAGATAGATAGATAGATAGATAGATAGATAGATAGATAGATAGATAGATAGATAGATAGATAGATAGATAGATAGATAGATATTCGTGGCAGCTTTTACACGTAGTTGGAAATTGTTCATTTTCCAAGTTTAGAGTAGTTTTCAATTGTTCTGTGTTATTATTTGCATTTCTTTGACATGTTTATAAGATTTGGAATCAGGTTTTTTAATGTACATAAATACCAACATGCATCACTTTTTCTTAAAGCCCTCATCTCACCATGCCCCCTTCCCCACCTCTTTCGTCTAATATCACTTTAAGTGAACAGACGTAAAATCGGACACACACACACACAC
>CM054134.1:121066760-121069260 GCA_028751875.1 Rapana venosa
CAGGGGCGAACAACCCAAAGCACAGCACAACTACATAGCACAGCATAGCACAGCACAGCCAACAGACGACAGTAGTCGGCTAGGCTAGTTCACGGCGGGCACTCACACTCACTCACACTCAGACCAGACCACACACACACGTCTTGTGGGACGCGGCAAGGAAGGAACAGTGACGGTAGCCTATAGCCTAACCTAGCCCAGCCTAGCCTAGGTCTGTGTGTTTACATACAATCCTTACTTCCACAGCCCAGTGCTTCTGCTTCACAGGCCGAGCAGACACTAGGACTAACTTCAATGTGAATCCCACGGACTTGAAAACCTCACCGGGGGTAGGCCTAGGCTACACACACACTCACACACTCACTCACTCACAGTCACACTCAAACACACTTACACCAATGCTCTCTCTCTCTCTCTCTCTCTCTCTCTCTCTCTCTCTGTGCTGTGTGCTAGGCCTAATAACACGCCTCTGCACTCCAAGCCAAAACTGAGCCTACCTCTCATTTCCAACTCGTGTAATCCTTTTAGTTTTCCCCACACACACACAAGGGGCTTCTTTCACTTACAAAGTTCGGCCTACAACACACGCATTAGGAAGTTTGAAGCCTGCAGGTTGAAATAAGCCTTCTTCTTCTCCTGCACCACTCTCCTCCCCCCAGAGGTCTTGTAGCAAGGTGCACTGTTCTTCTTCTCACTAGCAGCATGTTACTCTCAATTAAAACTTTTTCCTCACATGTTTTTTCTTCCTCTTCCACAAAAAAACTTAACTTCCCTTCTAGCGGCTGACTCAGATGCACTATTTCCCTGACTGCACACACTCACACACACACACACACAACCAAAACCCACAGCCTTGAAAGGTCACTTTTAACACACTCACACACCCACACACACACACAGCCTCTACGTCTATATATATATATATCACTATCGTTTCTCTTTCAGCCCTATTTGCCAAAAAATAACAAACTAAAAAGTACGCTGGAATTTGGTCTTTTCTATGTAATACACATGTGACTGCAAGATAGTTGGATTTTAGAAGTCCACGTTGTTATCTCTCTCAAGGGGTTAGCCTGACATCACGTGATGTAAACATTACCCAGATCTGAAAACGGTTTAGTTTCAGGTAGAGTAGGGGCGGGGTCAACATTACAAGGGAACCCACCGCGCGCGCGCTCAAAGGGAAGTAAACCAACTTGCTTTGGGAAGCGAGAGAGAGAGAGAGAGAACTAAACTAGAAGGGATTTGTTTTGGAAGAGAGGAGAGGAGATGGGGGGTTGGGGGGGAGATAAGTTAAGGAGAAGGGGGAGGGCAGAAGAGGGGGGGAGAGAGGGGGGGTGGTGGGGGGGGGTAGTATTTCGTGCCAAAATTCAAAAAGTCAGAGGTTGAGGGGTAAAACCCCCTGTGGTCAGAAGTCAAGCAGAACCCTTTTTGGGCCTAGCCCTAGAAAGGGCTTGAGGCTGCACAAAGGGGGGAAAAGCTGGGCAAAAAGTTAACAATTGTTTCCGGTGGTCTTTCCCGCCCTCGTGCAATCAAGCTTCTGCAGCCCACATGGATAGGCCCCAACCCCAGCTTTTTAGTAGAGTAGTAGTGTAGTAAGGGAGACTTTTAGTTGTTTGTTTGTAGAGCGGTAGTGTGTAGTAGTGTAGTTGTAGTTGTTTTGTGTAGTAGTGTAGGGGTAGTTTAAATAAGTAGTGGTGGTAGGGAGTTGTATAGTAGTTTTAATTGGGAGTAGTTAGGAATTTTGTAGTAGTAGTAGTGTGTGTAGTAGTTTTGTGTTGGGAGTTAGTAGGTAGTAGTAGTGTAGTAGTAGTCGGCGTAGTTGTATTTAGTAGGGGAGTAGTGGAGTGTAGTAGTGGTAGTAGTAGTAGTAGTAGGGAGTAGCTGTGGTTGTATTAGTGTTTGTAGTGTATAGTGTAGTAGTATAGGGTTTTTGGTTGTTTGTAGAGTAGTAGAAAGTCGTAGTGTATAGTGTAGTGTAGTAGTGTAGTTTTTGGGTAGTTTGTGTAGGTGTAGTTTGTTTAGTAGTAGTAGTCGAGTTTAGTAGTAGTATTTGTATTGTTGTAGTGTGTTTTTTGTAGTGGTAGTAGTAGTTGTTTGTAAGGTTTAGAGTAGTATAGTAGTGTTGTAGGCGTTTTTTGTAGTAGTAGTAGTAGTAGTAAATTTCGTAGTGTATAGTGTAGTGGGGGTTGTAGTAGGTGTAGTTTGTAGTAGTAGTGTTAGTAGTAGAAGTATAGTAGTTGTAGTTAGTTAGTAGTGTAGTAGTGTAGTTAAAAAAGGGAGTATAGGTAGAGGTAGTATTTGGGGTAGCTGGGTAGTAGTGTCGTAGCTTGTAGTAAAATTGTAGTAGTAGTAGTAGTGTTAGTGTATTGAGGAAAAGGAAAAGGTATTTAGTAGTAGGTTTATGTTGTGTATAGTAGTAGAGTAGTGATAGTAGTAGTATAGTAGTAGTAGCACAGCAGCAGCAGTAGTAGTAGTAAGTGTCAGTAGTAGTAGTAGT
>CM054134.1:121076760-121079260 GCA_028751875.1 Rapana venosa
GGGGGGGGGGGGGGGGGGGGGGTGGGTGTGTGGGAGGGGGGGCGGTTGGGGGGGGGGGGGGGGGGGGGGGGGGGTTGGTGGGGGGGGGGCTGGGCTGGGTGGGGTCTGTTTTGTGTGTACGTGGGGCTGGTTGTGTACCTGTTAGTGCGTCTGTTTGGTTCCGTGCTGGTCGTGTGTGTCTCTGTCTGTTTGTCTGTTTTTCTCTGTGTTGTTTGTGTGTGGTTGTGGTTGTTGTTGTCTTTTTCAGTTGTGTGCATCTGTTATGCTTACTTAGAGTGATATAAGACGTGGCATGGGCAGAGGTGGCATGTGTGTGTGTTGTGTGTGTGTGTGTGTGTGTGTGTTGTGTGTGTGTGCGTGCGTGCGTGCGAGCGTGCATGCGAGCTCGCGTGGGGTTGTCTGTCTGTCAGTCAGTTTGTCTGTCTTCCCATGTCATTCTCTCCATCTTAAGAAAAACCACACACATAAAAACTTCAATCGTGCAACACACTACCAAAGCGGTCATGAGCGCGCACATACACACACACACACACACGCACGCACGCACAGCGCGCACGCTCGCATACAGATCTGTATTTTTTACTTCTTTCCCACGGCTGACTATAGTCATGCCCACCCACTGTATCCCGTGTCTGCAAACCAGTGATCATGTGTGATGACCACCTCTCTGAAAAGCTAGATGTGGACAGTAAAGCTGGTATTTGTGGTGTCTTTGTTGTTGCTTTGTTTTGTTTTGTTTTGTCTTGTCTTGTTTTTGGTTTGGTGGTGGTGTTGGTGAGGAGGAGGACGGGGGGGGAGATTTTTGTTTGTTTTTTGAAGGAGTGTTGTTTTTTTCTTCTTTTTTCTTGTGTGTGGGGGGGGGGGGGGGGGGGGGGGGGGGTTGGTTTGCTTTTTTTTTTTTGTTTTGTTTTTATTTTGGGTTTGTTCTTTTTTTTTGTTTGGTTGGGTTAGAGTTGTTTTTGGTTTGTTTGGGGGTGTTTTTTAGGGGGGTTGTTGTTGTTTGTTTTTGTTTTGGTTTTGTGTTGGTTTTTTTTGTTTTGTTTTGTTTTATTTTGGGGGGGTAAAGATTAAAGGAACACCCTTACATTTTCTGATGTACATTGATTTAGTAAGTCAGGAAGTCATCTTGTGGTTAAAGGTTTTGTTGTTGTTGTTTTAAATTTAAACCACTTTAAGTCACGCAGATTTCTCTGCGTGAAATGCGGGCTGCTCTCCTCGGGGAGAGCACGTCGCCACAAGAGTAGCGCCACCCATTTACTTCTTTTCCTGTCTACAACTGTATGTTTCCTTATCAGAGTGGCTTTTTTTCTATAGAATTTTGCCAGGGACAATTCTCTTGTTGCCGTGGCCTCTTTTACGTGCGCTAATTAATTCTGTGTAACACACAGGACCTCGGTTTACCGTCTCGTCCAAAAGACTAGCACGCAGACCACCCACCACTCATGGTCTAAAGGATGGGGGAAAAGTTTCAGGCCCAAACGGGGATCGAACACAACCGCACACAATTTCTAACCGGTACTTTTCGCTTTCTAGGCAGGTGCATTGCCTCTAGACCACCGATCCACTTTAAACAGAAAAAAGGAGGGGAGGTAAAAGTTGATTTGTCTCCCTTAGTCCTGTAAATTTGCCTTAAGTCTGTTTCGTGGTCATGCTTAGGGTTCTGTGTTCTGTCTGCCTGCTGGACTACCTGTGTGTGTGTGTGTGTGTTTTAATTTACTTTTTTATTTATTCTTTTATAGCGAGGATAATGGAATAAGCACTCATGTGGTTTTTTACATCTAGTCCCCGTGTGTATGCGGTTTTGTAAATTTTGTCATCTGTTCCTACCGGCACACAATGGCCTACACTTTCGAAAAGCGGAACAGGATTTAACGTGTGCGCAAGATGTTCTGCGTGTGTTCGCACAAGGGGCCTCGTTTTATAGTCTCATCCGAAGGACTGTGTGTGTGTGTGTGTGTGTGTGTGTGTGTGTGTGTGTGTGTGTGTGTGGTGTGTGTGCTTTCTCTAATCTAATGTCTGTTCTTTCAAAGTGATAAAAAAGAGTCACATTTCGAGAACACATGTGTGTGTGTGTGTGTGTGTCTGTGTGTGAGTGTGCGCGTGCGAGCGTATGTGTGTGTTTGTGTCCGTTGTGTGTGAGTGTGTACATATGTTCAATCGCATGTACGTGTGTGTAGGTTTGTTTGCGTGTGCATGTGTGCGCATGGTCAGGTCAGTCAGAGAAGTTCTTTGTTACTGCTACTGGTATCCATGTAACCCAGTACAACCTGTCGCATGTGGGGGAGGAAACCCCAATAGAAAAAAAAAATGGAGACTTGGAGAGGAGATTGGCGCCACCAAGGAATATCCTAAGCCCACAGAAAAGACATGAGAGACAAATACAAAGCCAATATGATACCGGATTGGTCAAGACCCGGGTTACCAACGGCCGCGCTTTCCATTGATCAACACCAGGGTGGAAGTGACAAGTCAGCTACTGGGGTTAAAACATTACTTAAGC
>CM054134.1:121084260-121096760 GCA_028751875.1 Rapana venosa
GTGTGTATGCGGTTTTTGTACATTTTGTCATCTGTTCCCACCGGCACACAATGGCCTACTTTTTTCGAAAAGCGGAACAGGATTTAACGCGTGCGCAAGATGTCTTGCATGCGGTCGCACACGGGGCCTCGGTTTATAGTCTCATCCGAAGGACTTTGACATTTACACCGCATGCACACAGGTGTCGTGGTTAGGCACCATCCCCGAAGCCGGAATGCGGCTACCTATATGGTGTGTTCAGGGGAACTGTTGCATAAGTTTAAAAAAAATCTTACTGTTGGTAAACCTCGGAGCTCTAGCCGAGGAACGGAAAATAAATAAATAAATAAATAAATAAATGAATAAATACATAAATAAATGAATAACGCTTCTCCGATGACATATGTGGGTAGCTGGGTTGATGTGCTTTTCTTCTTTATTATTTTTTTTTTTTTTATAAGGTCGTAAAAGTGTGGTGACACTATTGTGTGTTGGGATGAACATGGATTGATCTAGTCGCTGACGTCAGCAGGAGGTGAAATCTACTGGGTACTTTTGGGGGAAATTGGTGGGGGAATGGGTAGGGTGGGTGTGTGTGGTGTGGGTGGGGGGGGGGGTGAAATTCGATTTTGCTTTGCTTAGTCCTGTAAATCTCCTTTGTTTGTTTGAGGAAAACCCGTTTGTTTTGTATTTCTGTTTTTTGTGTGTGTGTTTCTCATTTGTCTTGTCTGTCTTGAGTGAGTGCTGTTGTGTGTGTGTGTGTGTGTGTGTGTGTGTGTGTGTGTTGTGTGTTGTGTGTGTGTGTGTGTGTGTTTTGTGTGTGTGTGTGTGTGTGTGGTGTGTGTGTGTGTGTGTGTGTGCGTTTACGCATGTCTATTTGTGTGTGTTGTGTGTGTGTGTGTGTGTGTGTGTGTGTGTGTGTGTGTGTGTGTTGTGTGTGTGTGTGTGTGTGTGTGTGTGTGTGTGTGTGTGTGTGTTTGTGTGTGTGTGTGTGTGTTTTGGGGGGGAGAGGGTAATTCGATTGCAAAAAACCGTATCCTGTCTTCCTCATTTTTCCACCTTTTTCATTGTTACAGTGCTCTTTTCCTCTTTCCACATTTGATTTTAACCACATGGACAACAGCATCGAATGATAGATGTTGAAAGGTAAAGGTTCCCATAACCTATACAGTGTCGTTAGGGGAAGCGAGGCGTCCAAGACCTCACTTCCTGGGCCCTTAGTATGTTGCGTCGCGCCGACTCCTCTCCCAACGCTGCTTTAACCTGCCAAATGTGCCCTATAGGAGGGCAGTACCCATTAAGCTAACTGGGGAACTGTCTAGGCCAAGGGGCAAAGGACACCATCCAAAGCTTTGGTTAAACCACCGCTCCCACGCTGCACAAAAATTGAGTGGCGGTAAAGGGAGTCTACGACCACTAGGACTATCCTGTCCATTACCCATTACACACACACACACACACACACACACACACACACAACACACACACACACACACACACACACACACACACACACCCCACAAACCAACACCACCAAAAAATCAAACTAAGATCATCGTTTTCTTCTATAGAAACAGTTATTAATCATTTCAATTAATATCTGCACCATTCTGAGATCATCACTAACATCGGTTATGACTGCATCCCGTCGTTAAGAGGTTTTTCGTCGCTAACTGGATTAAGACTTTTAAATTGCGCGCACCTGTTCAAATAAGATCTGAAAATCATTTGTGAACTGCTTAACACTTCGCTTTTTACATCAACGTGAGACGAAAACACAACCCAAAATAACGCCAGTAAAATCAAATAAAAACTAAAATAAACATAATAATAAAAACTCAGTTAAGACTGAAAACATAAAACAAAATCCGCCGCAAGCATTCTACCAAAAGTTTTTTTCCACAAGAAGTTTCCAGTCTGGGAAAGGAGCTCTTATCTCTGTGTAGAGCCTGTCCACATTACGACAGAGGCCAGTTTATGACACAGCATTTTGGTGTCCTAGTTCCGTGTTGCTCTGACTCTGAAGTGCTGAGACAAAAGAGCGCTCAGCTGATCCAGTGACACCAATCAACACAGGGCTGGCACATAAAGCAGCTCCATGATGATCGTCGCTTCAGGCTGGAAATCAGTCCCTCCCTGACACAGCTGTGATCCTTCTCTGGAAGATCAGGGAGAATGGAGAAAGAGGCAGAGAGTGAGAAGGTAATGATGAGGAATGAGGAAGGGAAGGGATGAGGAAAGAAGGAAGAGGGGGGGGAGAGGATAAGAAGGGGGTTAAAAAATGGGAGATGTCACGAAAGAAAAGCAGGAACGATTTTTTTGGTATTTATTATGAACAATCAGAGAGAGAGAGACAGAGAGAGAGACAGACAGACAGACAGAGAGGAAGAGAAAGAGTATAATCAAAGGAATTGAAAGAAGGAAATTTGTATCTGTTTTCCTCTATAAGCTCATATCGTAAACATAATTATAAGGATGTCAAACTGACATGAACTAGCGATGCTTATTACAGATCTCCTTTGAAATCCTAGAAAGACAGGGAAAGGCAGACGGCACAGAGAGACAGAAAGAAAGAGATGATGGGGGAGAAGAAAGAGAGAGGGATAGAGAGGAAGAGAAAGAGAGACAGACAGACAAACAGACAAACAGGCAGAAACATAAACAACCCATGATCAGAGAGAGAGAGAGGGGGGGGGGGGGGATGGCACAGAGAGAGCACTAATGATTGTAGAAAAATTACAAAAAGGAGAGAAACAGACAGAGAGAGACAAACAGACAGACAGATAGACAGACAGGCAGACAGACAGCAGAGAGACAGAGAAAACATTAATGATTGTAGAAAAATTACGAAAAATGAGAGAGACAGACAGACAGACAGGCATGCAGACAGACAACAGAGACTGAGGTGTAGCAATACACACAGAGACAAACAGACAGACAGACAGACAGACAGACAGAAAAAAAACACTAAGATTGTAGAAAAATTACCCAAAAATGAGAGAAACAGACAGACAGAGACAAACAGACAGACAGACAGAGACAGACAGACAGACAGGCAGACAGACAGACAGACAGAGACTGAGGTGTAGAGGTATACACAGAGAGACAAAGAGACAGACAAAGACAAGAGACTGAAATACAAAAGACAAAGATGCAGAGACAGACATGTAGACAGTAACAAAGAGGCTGAGACACTAAACTCGAAGTCAGCTGCTTCATTGAGGAGAAATGGATCAGCAAGCACGGGGTTTCTTTAAACCATGCCTTTAACGAGAGAGAGAGAGAGAGAGAGAGAGAGAGAGAGAGAGAGAGAGAGAGAGAGAGAGAGAGAGAGAGAGAGAAGAGAGAGAGAGAGAAGAGCGAGAGAGAGAGAGAGAGAATGAATGAATTAATTAATTAATTAATTAATTAATGTTTGAGCTCTTTCATTCTGTTGCCGTCAACACATGACTCCCCCCCCCCCCCCCCCCCCACCCCACCCCCACACACACACACACAAGGGACGGGGAAGAGCAAACGACTCCAGAGAGAAAGTATATATATATATATATATATATATATAATATATATCAGCAAGGGGACGGCAAAGTTACCATTAGAAACACAATGTAAAACACGTGTGTAATGTTCTTTCTGTCAATTAGGAAAAAGAAAGAACAGCTGGAGAAGAAGAAAAATTCAGAATACAAAGAAAAAAAGCAGAAGGACGTACTCTCTCTGTAACTCTCTAGTTAGGCGAGAGAGAGAGAGAGAGAGAGAGAGAGAGAGAGAGAGAGAGAGAGAGAGAGAGAGACATACTGTCTGTACTTGAGGTATTATTCTCCTGTTTATAAATTGTCCTATGCAACATGTTCTGGAATGTTGATTATATACACACAACCCTTCATGAGGGCCAAGGCCTATAATGAATAAAACTTTCGCATTCGCATTCTCTCTCTCTCTCTCATCTCTCTCTCTCTCTCTCCTCTCTCTCTCGTCTCTCTCTCGCTCTCTCTCTCTCGCTCTCTCTCTGTCATTCTCTCTCTCTCGCTCTCTCTCTCTCTCTCTCTCTCTCTCTCTCCTCTCGCTCTCTGTCTCTCTCTCCAGATATGACCAGTATCTTTTTATTTTTTTTCGTTTATGGGGTAGAGCTCCGAGGTTCACCAATGGTGAGATTTATGCGTATGCGACCGTTGTCTTCCCTCCCCCCCCCCCCCCCCCCACCCCCATCCCCTCCTCTCCTCAACCTCCAGTTAGGTTGCCGCATTCCGACTTCGGGGATGGTGTCTAAACACGACACCTGTGTGCATGCTCGGGTTGTTGTTTTTTCTGTCATCCGTTCCTACCGGCACACAATGGCCACCATCTCTTACGAAAAGCGGAACAGGTTTTTAACGTGTGCGTAAGATGTCCTGCGTGCGTTCGCACACGGGACCTCGATTTAATAGTCTTATCAGAAGGACTGGCCAGTATCTAAATTCAGAAATTATCGCATAAAACAAAAGAATAATGGAAAACCACCAATGCATGCAAACCAATCAGAAAACATCATCTTTGTCTGCATACTTGGGGTACGGGATTGCCTGGTGGTTAAGAGTGAAGCGCGTTGCGTTGTGTAGCGCTCGTCATCTGCTGACCCGGGTTCGAATCTCGCTCAAGAGGATTTTTCCTCTGGAGTTAACTCCACTCCCCCCAAAAGTCTTTCGGATGAGACTATAAACAGAGGCCCCGTGTGCGAACGCACGCAAAACATCTTGCGCACACGTTAAAACCCGTTCCGCTTTGGGAAGAGTAGGCCAATGTATGCTGGTGGGAACGAATGACAACAATTTACCAAACTGCATACACACGGAGACTGGATGTAAAAAAAAGAGCACACGAGTGTTTATTCCATTATCCATTATCCTTGAAATAAACTAAAATAAAATAAGAAATATATATATAATTATATACTTGAAAGCTAACATGGAAACAACAGACTTTTTTGTTAAATAATAAAGTCTTCACTTCGTGACCTGTTTGCGTGTGAATGTTCTGGAAAGCTGCACTTTACCACACAGCTTGAGCTCTTTCATTCTGTTGCCGTCAACACATGACTCCCCACATACACCTGCACGAAAGCTCGATGATGACATCAGCAGTGATAGTGTCATTTTGAACTAAAAATAGCTCTACAAATTTAAACTTTCGCCGTAACACCAAGAAGAAGAGAGGAATAAACAATTGAGAAGATGTAGAGGGGGAAAGGAAGAAGAAAAAAACAAAAGAAAGAAAGAAAAGGTGAGAGAGGAAGAAGTGATACTGAAGATTCAAAAGAGAAAGATTAGAACAATGAGATCAAAAATAGAGAAGATGGATTTTTTTTTCTCCATTCCTGGGCTATACCAGGGTAGTGGAGATTTCTGCAGAACATCTTGCGCACACGTTAAATCCTGTTCCGCTTTTCGAAAGAGTAGGCCATTGTGTGCCGGTGGGAACGGATGACAAAATTTACAAAACCGCATACACACGGGGACTTGATGTAAAAAAGCACATGAGTGCTTATTCCATTATCATCGATTTTTTTTTTTAAGTCATCTGAGCGCTTTGATTTGTTACTTTACAAGATTCAGCGTTATATAATTTCCATACATTATTATTATTATTATCATTATTATTATTATTATTATTATTTGGACTATTGGAAGGTAAGGGACAGATAGTACCATCACTTCACCAGCATGATGCTCTAGCCAATATCCCCGTTTCAGACAGACATCTCATTTCATATCACTTGAAGTCACGGCAGATTTTCTCTGCGTGAAAGTCGGGCTGCTCTCCACAGGGGAGAGCGCGTCGCCACAAGAGCAGCGCCACCCGTTATTTTGTTTCCTTTTCCTGTCTACAACGGTATTTTTTTCCCCATCAAAGTGACTTTTTTTCTACAGAATTTTACCTGGGGCTGCTCTCTTGTTACCGTGGGTTCTTTTACATGCGCTAAATGTGTGTAACTCACGGGACCTCGGTTCATCGTCTCAGAGTAGCACCTAGACCACCACTCATGGTCTAATGGATGGGTGGAAAAGTTTCGGGACCAAACGGGATTCGAACCACCGCGCACTTCCAACCCGGACTGTTCGCTTTTTATGCAGGTGCGTTACCACTAGACCACCGATCCCTTTCTCCTCGGTCAGCAATGTGACTCGTCTACACAAAGCAGAAGACGATGACACCAGCCCCTGACTTAAACAGCTGTCAGCAAACGCATGAAAATAGAAAGAAGAAAGACATCTATGATTACCAGACAAGTTGCCAAAAATAAAAGAAAAGTCAGTCGTAAAAAAAAAAACCTAAGTAGTAAATCTTGTGTAGTATGTCTGCAGATCTTATAAGGAAGCAAGGAGGATATATACAGAGACGGAACCAAAGATAAGATAAAAATAATAAAATATTATAAAATAGGCAGATAGAGACATGACGAGATTGGGGAAAGGAAGGAGAGAGTTAGAGAGAAGGGGGTGGGGAGAGAGAGAAAGAGAGAGAGAATATACAGAGAGAGACAGAGAGGGGGAAGATACAGGATGAAAAGAGGAGATAAATACTAAAAAGAGAAAGAAACTTAGAGAGACAGACAGACAGAGACAGACAGACAGAGAGAGACAAAGACACAGAGACACAGAGAGAGGAGGGGGGGGGGGGGGTAAAGGAGAGGGAGAGAGTTAAATAGATAAAAAAAAAAGAGAGAGAGAGACAGAGAGAGAGAGAGCAAAACTTATATGGAGTCTATCTCAGATCAGATTTCTTTAAATAATAGACTTTTCCCAAAAAAGGAACCTTGTGTACCCAAAACAGCTCAACCTTCCACCAAAGATAGACAAGCTAATCAATGAGAAGTCCTTATATTTTCTGTTTTATGAGCTCACTGCTAAACATGAAAACACACACACACACACACACACACACACACACACACACACACACACACAACACGTACGCACACACGTACGCGCGCGTGTGTGTGTGCGCGTGTATATATGTGTGTGTGTGTGAGTGTGTGTATATATGTGTGTATTTTGTATTTTGCAGAATTTTATTTTATTTGGTTTTGTTCTTTTTCTTTATTGGTACACTCTTTTGGTAAAACTTGTAATAATGTAGTACTTCAATATTATCATTAAGAAATTTTTATTCTTGGATAGATAGCTTGATGGGAAAAAAAAAGCAAATGCCTTGCTTATTCCACGTACCATCTGGAAATATAAATTTGACTTGACTTGACTTGACTTCACACACACATACACACACACGCACACACACACACACACACACACTACACACACACACACACACACACACACACACACACTCACACACTGAAAAAAAGCAATTGCATTGCTTATTCTACGTACCATCTGGAAATAAAAATTTGACTTGACTTGACTTGACTTGACTTCACACACACACACACACACACACACACACACACACACACACACACACATACTTACACGCAAAGCCGTTAGCTCTCAAGTCTATTTCTGTCTTCTCTAAAATCCCACCTACACAAAAGAACGCCTTTTCCTGACGTCAGCACGTCAGACATGATGAACAGAGCTACAGAGCATATGTGACATCAGCGGGTCATACACTTCGTGTCTTTCAACAAAAAGAAACAAGGAGGGAAAAAAAGAAAAACAAATGAATAAAAACCTTCATCACACTCAGAATGGAGAAACGTCTTGTTAACTAATGAGACCATCTGTCTGGCCAGAATGAATGTTGAAGAGCAGAAACAAAAACTGCAGAAGTTTTGTTTTTCTATTTACCTGCTTTTTGGTTAAGTAAGCATTTGCTGGAAAGGATTTTTCCAAAGGAAGAAGAAAAAGAAGAAAGAAGAGGAGGAGGAGATGGGAAAGGAGGAGGAGAAAGGATAGAAAAAGTAGGACAAATGAAAGGGAGTGGGGGGGGGGGGAAGAGAAAAGAAGAAGAAGAAGAAGGAAGAAGAAACAAAGAAAAAAGAAAGAAAGAACGAAAGAAAGAAAGAAAGAAAGAAAGAAAGAAAGAAGAAAAAGAAGTGCTTATTCCATTATCCACGATATAAAATAAAAAATCTCTCTCACTCTCTCTCTCTCTCTCTCTCTCTCCTCTCTCTCTCTCCTCTCTCTCTCTCCTCTCTCTCCTCTCTCTCTCTCTCCTCTCTCTCTCTCGTTATTTAAAAGTTGGATACAATTTCCAAGTATGAAGTAGAAGCATGCAGGAAGAGGGCTGCTAAAGTTATGTCTTAAAAATCACACGTTTTTGCGCATTACTATCAATATGCTCACCTTCTGTAATTAGCGTCCTTCCACCCCTGCCCCCCCCCCCCCCTCCCTCCCATGAATGTGTAATGAAGGAAATGTCTTTTATACATGCTTGTTTTGATCGCAATAAAAGATTGTATCAAGGAGTTCCATTTTTGTTGTCTGACACCAGCATTGGTTCTGACTTTTTTTAAAGCCAGGCAATCATTTCTTTGCTTTCATTTTTGCCTGCTTTTGATTAGCATATGCAGGAAAGGATATTTCCTCAAGAAGAAGAAAATATCTAGTATGTACATTTCATGCCAGCTTGAGAGTTAGCTATAATTTTATTTCGTTACCTTTGCTAGAGCGATGAAATTCATTTTTGGTGATATTTTTGGGCATGTAACCGTTTTTTGCTCACCGTAAAGGTATCCGCATTTCGACTTCGGGAATGATATCTAAACACAACAGGAATGTGCCTGCAGTTTTCTTTTTTAAGATATTTTATAATCTATTCTTACCGGTAAGAATGGCCTACTCTTCCCAAAGGCAAAAGGGGGTCTAACGTGTGCGCAAGATGTTCTGTGTGTGTGTGTATGTGTGTGTGTGTATGTGTGTGTGTGTGTGTGTGTGTCTGTCTGTCTGTCTGTCTGTCTGTGTCTGTGTGTGTGATCAGATTAAAGTCTCATCCGAAGGACTTTCAGGGAAGTGGAATCAGCTCTGATGTTAACTCCAGGGGGAGAACATTCCTGTGACTAGGCCTCTTGGTCGTGGCTCCAGCATGGTCTACATTCCGGGCCACCCAACACCTAACGGTGGTCTAGAGGTAACGCGCCTGTCTAGAATGCGAAAAGTCCGGGTCGGGTGTGTGCGCGGTTCGTACCCCGTTTGGGCCCGAAATTTTTCCCCATCCATTAGACCATGAGTGGTGGTCTGGGCGCTAGTCTTTCGGATGAGACGATAAACCGAGGTCCCGTGTGTTACACAAAATTTTGAGCGCACGTAAAAGAACCCACGGCAACAAGGGAGTTGTCCCTGGCAAAATTCTTAGAAAAAAGCCACTCTGATAGGGAAACAAATACAGTTGCAGACCAAAAGAAAAAAAAAAGAAAAAAAAGAGAAAAAAAAAAAAAAGGGTAGCGCTGCTCTTGTGGCGACGCGCTCTCCCCGGGGAGAGCAGCCCGAATTTCACGCAGAGAAATCTCGTGACTTAAAGTGGTATAAAATAAAAATATAAAAAAATAAAATAAAATAACTCGTTCAGTTTAGTACGTCTGGCTGTGCGCAAATCCAGCATAATTCAGTCAAGGGTCCAGGGCCCAGTGCTAAAATCAGTGTGCCTCTTCCTTTTACCAGGTCCAAGTGTGGTCAGTTTCTGCTGTAATCAGCACCAGCTGGGCTGGGATGGATAAGAATAATGATAATAATAATAATAATGTATGGAATTTATATTGCGCTGAATCTTGTAAATCAACAAATCAAAGCGCTCAAATGACTTTTTTTTTTATTTCATATCGAGGATAATGGAATAAGCACTCATGTGGGTTTTTTTACATCCAGTCCCCGTGTGTATGCGGTTTTGTCAACTTTGTCATCTGTTCCCACCGGCACACAATGGCCTACTCTTTCGAAAAGCGGAACAGGATTTAACGTGTGCGCAAGATTGTTCTGTGTGCGTTCGCACACGGGGCCTCGGTTTATAGTCTCATCCGAAGGATCCGAAGGATGGATAGCAGCTGAGAGTAGCTGAAAGTGGGGGAAACTGACAGCTGTGGACTAGGCTATCCCGCCCTCCACCAAAAAAAAAAAAAATTCTGAATAACTTTAACCAAAAGCATATATCCAGTAGTGTCTTAATCTACATTAAAAGTTAGGAGGAGGGTTTGGTGTTGTTGTTTTTTGATTCAAGAGATTCATAGCCAAAATTACGCAAAAAACATGATTGCATTTGTCTTTAGAAAGTTTTGCAGAATTGGAAATGGAATGTGAATTGTGCCAATCAAAGCATGGCTTGGCATGCTTTTCCATACTGATTTCATGTTTTCTGTGTGTTGGTATGTATTAAAGCATTCAGTCACAGGTGCATGCCATCTGCATCCCCCGCTACCTACCATGTTTGGTCACCTGAAATCGTTTAGCCGTGTGTTGAATAACTTTGGGCGCGTACACGTACACACACACACACACACACACACACACACACACACACACACACACACACACTCACACACACACACAAAGGGGAGGAGAGAGAGAGACAGAGAGAGTGACAATGACAATGACAATGCCAAATTCTTTTATTTCGAGGATAAGGAATAAGCACCCCGTGTGCTTTTTATTTACATCCAGTCCCCGTCCGTAGGGATACATCATAATAATAAATCCAATACTCATATACTCACACAGTAAAAATCAAGAAAAAAACAAAACAAAACTTGAGAGAGACAGACAGAGAGACAGGGAGACAGGTAGGCACAGTTAGCAGATGAACAGACACGCAAACAGACACTAAGAGACAGACCAACAAGCCATAAGGGGAAAAGAGATTGACAGAAAGGGGCAATAACCCTACCCACAAATAGAATCATCTTCCTTCCCGAATCGTGTCTGAAATTATTTGATTCACAAATACAATGACACTTCACTACATAAACAGACATGGTACCAGATATGTTTTCTGTCATTTCTCTGGGGGGTTTTTGTTGTTTTTTTTGGGATGGGGGTATTTTTTTGTTGTTAATGTTTTTGTTTTTTCAAGAAATCTCTCTCTCTCTCTCTCTCTCTCTCTCTCTCTCTCTCTCTCTCTCTCTCTCTCTTCTCTCTCTCGTCCTCTCTCTCTCTCTCTCTTCTCTCTCTCTCTCTCTCTCTCTCTCTCTCTCTCTCTCTCTCTCTCTCTCTCTCTCTCTCTTATGTTGAGGTTAATATGCCGTATGTCAGTAGATCTTTGGAGCATTATTTTTGCACTATGGTATTATTGTAACTCTTGGAAAGAAAGAAAGAAGATGATGATGATGATGATGATGATGATGATGATGATGATGATGATGATGATGATGATGTGTGTGTGTGTGTGTGGTGTGTGTGTGTGTGTGTGTGTGTGTGTGTGTGTGTGTGTGTGTGTGTGTGTGTGTGTGTGTGTGTGTGTGTGTGTGTGTGTGTGTGTGTGTGTGTGTTGGTGCGTGTGGTGTGTGTGTGTGTGAGTGCGCTGTGTGTGAGTGGTTGTGTGCGCGCGTGTATGCGAGTATGTGTGGGTATGTGTGTGTCTGTCTGTCTGTCTGTCTGTGTTTATGCCTGTGCGTGCTAGCGTACAACAGATGCGTGTTTGCGTGTGTGGAGAGTGCATGGGTGTACGTCAAAGTCAAAGTCAAAGTCAAAGTTAAGTTGAACGAAAACTTTCATTTCCAGATGTGGGCAAAACGGTCTCAAAGGAAAAATGTCACCATTGTTGAACCTCGGAGCTCTCGCTGAGGAAGGAAAAACGAACCTAGTTAGTTCATTGAATAAGGAAAACATTTGCTTTTTCTGTCATCAAGCCAGCCATCTATAGTATGAAAAAGATAAACCAGTATATGTGTGTGTTTGTGTGTGTATGTGTGCACACATGCACGACCCCCACACGTATATTACTTATTTATTTATATACATGCTTTCATTTCGAGGATAATGGAATAATCATGTGCTTTTTTACCACCAGTTCCAGAGCAGTTCCGTTTTGTAGATTTTGTCATCCGTTCCCACCGACACATAATGGTCTACTCTTCCCAAAAGCGGAAAGGGTTTTAACGTGTTTGCAAGATGTTCTACGTGCGTTCGCACACAGGACCTCGGTTTATAGTCTCATGTCGTGTGTGTGAGTGTGTTTGTGTGTGTTTGTGTGTGTGCGAGTCTTGATATTTTTGTTGGTTCTAGCTGCATCTTCTCAAAATGTTGATAATTCCAAGGTTTCTCCGGGGATCAAGTTAGGCCTGGGTGCAATCGCCAACAAAATGCATCTGTATCAACAATTGGGACAGGATAGCTCGCTCAGTGGTCAGAGTACTCGCTTTCCCCCAGCCAAGTTAAGCAGCTTCGAGCGTGGTTACCGCTTGGATGAGTGACCGTTTGCGCGCCTTGGCTTCAGTTCAGTCCCCCAGTTCACCCAGCTGTAAGTGGGTACCTGCCCTCTTTAGGGTCAGGGAAGGTAAAGCAGCGAGGGAGAGGAGATGGGCGCCGCCCTCAATATGCTGGCCCCTAGAGAAGCTGAGGTCTCTGATGCCTCGCTTCTTCCAACTTGAGACTACA
>CM054134.1:121109260-121121760 GCA_028751875.1 Rapana venosa
GTTTCGAACTTTGTCTGAAAAGAAAGGAGAAAATATGGATGGAAGTTCAGACAGGCTGTGGGTGTTAGGCAGAGGAGTTGTTTTTGCAGATCCAAGGAGATTTGAGGTGAGGGAAAAAAGAGATTTTATGGATGTAGCACAGAGAATTTGGGAAGAGTAGTAGTCTGTCTTTGCTGAATGGATTAAGAGTTTGACTTTGTTTATTTGTTTTCGGAAAAGCTGTTTGTTTATTTCGGTTTTTGACTTCCGCCACTGCCGTTCTAGTTGCCGGCGTTTGCGCTTCGCTATCAAGATGTCTTGGGTATACCATGGCGCACAGGGTCTGTCAGGGAGGAGATGATCAGTAGGAGGTGCATGCTCATCAAGCAGTTGGCGGAGAATAGTGTTATAGTGATCAGAGAGGTCAGAGAGGTCAGTGTGGTCAGAGGTTTGTGAAAAACGTTCGGAAGCTTGGGAAGAGAAGGTATGAATGTCTAAGGCCTTAAGATTGCGACGAGTAACATATTTCTTCTTTCTGACAGGTTTTGTGATGTTGAGATGGAAAAGAACGGCGGAATGATCAGAATGCAGTTCGTCGGTGACAGAAACAGATGTGACAAGATTGAATGAAGCATTAGTAATCAGCCAGTCTAAAATATGACCAGATCTGTGCGTTGCTTTGTTTACCAGTTGAGAGAGAGAATGGTTGGACAGAGAAAGAGAAAGACGTTTGACATCTGGAGAAGACTGGTTGTCGAAATGGAAGTTGAAGTCACCAAGAATTATAAGTTTAGTGGGAGAGAGGCTGTAGTGGTCGAGGAGTGACTGGAATTCTTGGTGAAAAAGAGAAGATGTTAGGTTGTTTTTACGGCTGGGAGGTGGACAGTAAAGGCAGCAGATAGTAATAGAGTGGCCAGGTAGGTTGAGATTGATTTCGCAAACTTCAAAAGATTCATGTGAGAATTGAAGGTTGTGACTGAAAGAAAGAGATGGTTCCAATATGTCTTTGAGAATGATGGCAATCCCACCTCCTCGAGAGAATCGGGGGAAAGAAATGGTTTTATATCCAGGAGGAGTCAGCTGTTTTATTTTTGGCTCATGGCCATGTGGTTTAAGCCAAGTTTCGGTGAGGAAGGTTAAGTCAATGTTTTTTTCAGAGATGAAATCAGATATGTAGTCGGCTTTTCCATTTGGACAGACAGACTGCACATTGAACAAACAAACTTGAAGGAGATCTGAAGGAGGTAGATAGATAGACAGACAGACAGACAGACAGATAGATAGGTAGGTAGGTAGGTAGATAGATAGACAGACAGACAGACAGACATAGATAGATAGATAGATAGATAGATAGATAGACAGACAGACAGATGGATAAATTTGACAGTAATAGTCCACTGCGAGTGCGGGTTGACTGACTTATTTGTTGTTCTTGTTGTATGTTCAATTAAAGTCTGTTCACATCCAGTGATATCAGTCATTTATTTGTGACCTGCTGCTGCCTTGTGTCCACTTGTAACCTACTTGGTGCTTTGAAACAGATGAAATGTAGATGGTGTTTTCTCCCTTGGTCTCTTTTTCAATGACTTCTTGTTCCTGTTATCATGTATTCCCTCCCTTGTGAGGTCTCATTCTTTCTGACTGCCTACTTTTCTTTTTCATGTATTTCTGTATGGTTATTTTTCTACTTTTTTTTTTTTTTTTGCATACCTTTCCATCACAAAATTAACGTCTAAATGCAGAGGCGTGAAGGGACAGTTTAAGCTAAGAATATCTGTTGTCAAATGTGCTTCCATTTTTTTTTAAACAAAAATCCACTTTTACAGTTTGAACACATTGATGTCCTCAAGCTGCCAGATGTAAAGACTGACACTTTCCATTGCTGCTGACCACATCACAAGCGTTGAGCTTGTTGTTGCTCTTTTGTATGTAGGTGTATGTATGATTTTTTTAAAACTGAAGTGTTGTTTAAACCAAGAAGAAGAAGAAACAAAAACCAAACAAAAACATAACCCAACAACAACAGCAACTTGGAAACGGAAAGCGGTGAGAATCATGCTGGTGAGCCAAAATCCGTTTCCAAAATAGAAAGTCTTTCCGCCTAGAAGCACATCCTGTGTGCATCCATCTGCAATCACTCGCATGAGGAAACAGAAACACAACAACAACAACAGCAACAACAACATCGGAAGTTGCCGAATTCTGACAGCAAGTCAACAGTCGTGTGTGTGTGTGTGTGTGTGTGTGTGTGTGTGTGTGTGTGTGTGTGTGCTGTCTGTCTGTGTGTGTGTCTGTGTGTGTGATGAGAGAGAGAGAGATGAGGAGAGAGAGAGAGAGAGAGAGGAGAGAGAGAGAGAGAGAGAGAGAGAAAATCTAAGCCAAAGTCAATGTCCAATTTATTGGGACAGTGTCTGTGTGTGTCTGTGAGAGAGATAGAGGAGAGAGAGAGAGAGAGATGAGAGAGAGAGAGAGAGAGAGGAGAGAGAGGAGAGAGAGGAGAGAGGAGAGAGAGAAAATCTAAGCCAAAGTCAATGTCCAATTTCTTTTTCAGATGGGACAATGTGTGTGTGTGCGCGCGCGCGCGTGCGTGTGCGTCTGTGTGTGTGCGTGCGCGTCTGCGTGTGTGTTCGTGCATGAGCGCATACGCGCGAGCACGTGCATCATTTTGTTAGTGTGGAAAGACGTTGAGATCCCACTGACGATAGCCAAATGGCAGTGAACGTTGAGCGCTTTGCCAGACACACACACAGGCACACGCAGAAGACCTGAGAAAAAGGTGGAGACTAGGAATTAAAGCTGGAGATCCATAGCATCCGTCCGACTCCTTGTACGTTTCCGTTTCCGTGTCCGTTTCCTTGTACGATACATTCTTGTTCTTGTTATGTGCAGACAAGCCAGTCATTCAATCATCTAACGGTGGTGGAATATGCTTGGTATTATATCAGAATAACTTTATATTAGAAATATTTGTTGAGCTTACAAAAATGACAATTTTTTTTTCTTCTGTTTTTGTTTCTTTTCCGGTCTCGGAGGGAGCTGCAAGTTTTACCTAAGGTGATAGTTTTGCACGTGCCACCGTGTTCCCTTACATAAATGAACTTATATTTATTTTTTTGTTACCTTTGACAGAATTCTGTTCTAAAAAATGATAACACAACTGATTCAATTTAGATCTCTGACTTACATCACTGACCACAGGGTTAAGCGTAATTATGTTTTGATCGAGTATCACTTGACTGTTTTTGAGAATTTCGATTGAAAAGAAAAACCCAAACGTTCCATGTCCATCAACCCCCCACCCCCCACCCCCACCAGCACCACACACACACACACACACACACACACACACACACACACACACACACACACACACAATGTAAGTTTAAATCAGCTAACCAGAAAAAAATGTTAAGTAGGATAGATGATCAAAACTAGACACAATATGTAATTGTCTTCTCGTAGCTTTCCGTTTGCTGGTATTGTTTTACCCATTGTTCTGTTTCTGGCTTTGCCTTTCCAACGTTATGGTATTGCTGTGGTTCAGTTCTCATACTCTGTAAGGGGGGACGGGATAGCCTGGTGGTTAGAGTGATGCGCTCATAATCTGATGACTCTGATTCAAATCTCGTTTAAAAAGATTTTTTCTCTGGATGTTAACATCAGTGCCGACTCCACTCCCCCCAAAGTCCTTCGGATGAGACTATAAACCGAGGTCCCGTGTGCGAACGCATGCAGAACATATTGCGCACACGTTAAAACACGTTCCACTCTTCGGAAGAGAAGGCCATTGTGTGCTGGTGGGAATGGATGACAAAATTTACAAAACAGCATACACACGGGGACTGGATGTAAAAAAAAAGCACATGACTGCTTATTTCATTATCCTCGAAATGAAAAAAAAAGAAGTAGCTGAGTCAGAAGCTAAACATTGCCATTTCAGCTTTTGCGCCTTGAAATATGATCCCTAAAGATGTAGACATACTCACCGACAAGACACGAGACTACTTCATTATCCTCATAAAGAATTTCAATTTGTCAAAACAATCATTCCACGGCGCAAAATAAAACAGTTTAATTAGGACAGATACAACCTCTGTAACAACACAAACATCTATAAAATCCTAGCGCAGCTAAACGGACAAGCTCTCTTGTAAAGGTGGAAGAATAAAATAGTCTGGTACAGTTGTTGTTTTTATAAAGGTGTCCCATAATCTATGTGGACATAGGAGAGTGAGGCATCAGAGACCCCAGCTTCTCTAGGGGTCAGCATTATAAGGGCGGCGCCCATCTCCTCTCCCTCGCTGCTTTACCTTCCCTGACCCTAAAGAGGGCAGGTACCTATTTATACCTGGGTGAACTGGGAGACTGTACTGAAGCCAAGGCGTGCAAACGGTCACCTTTCTGTGAGGCATCCATGCTTAACCTTAACTTGGGGAAAGCGAGTTCCTCTACCACTGAGTTATCTCGTCCCAAAGAGTATAGTATAACTGTATAACCCACGAATGCTTTATTGCGACTTTAATAAACCTGTACAGTCGCTATCTTCATTCAGATCATAATAATTACCATCTCTTACATGAATGCTGGAGAAACGAAGACGCCTGACGATCGTACAGTGCTGTGGATACCTAGCTTAAAGCCACCATCCGCCACCTACAGTTCGTAGTTTTGTGGAGGTGTCGACTCTGATTCCCAGACAAGCACTGACGTTTACGTGGCATATCACTGTCTCTAGTGGGTAATTTGTCCTTAAGAGCAGAGATTCCAGTTTCAGATTTCCAGGTGGCTAGAGCAAGCAGAGTTTTCCATACACGCTAGATACATGGTACTCCTGGCTACGTGGTTGTATTGTGTTGTGCTGTTTTGAAATGCAATGTATTGTATAGTGCACTGTGTTGTATTACTTTGTATTGGGTTGCGTTGTTTTCAATTATACTGTGTTGTGTTCTATCCTAATGTAAGGTGTATTGTGTTGCATGAAACTTGGACCACTCTTCCCCAAGCAGTGCCACACCAATTGTTCCCCTTTGTGTATGTATGTGTATTCGGTTCCCTATGATAGCGATTTTTTAAAACAGAATTTTGACCTGCGTTGAACATATGGTGCACCTAGGACCTCGGTTTATCGTCTCCTCTATAAGATCTGCACCCAGACGATCACTCAAGGTCTAGTGGATGGGGACATTTCATCATGACAGCAAGGATCGACCCGGGACTTCTTGCATCTCTCTCTCTCTCTCGTCTGTTTTCTATATTTCAACCACAGGTAGGAGGAACCAGTGAATAAGAAGGTGCCATATTTTTGTGGGTAAAATCTGTAGTTATTTGCATGTGTTACAAGCTGCCAAGAAACCTCTTAGCATGCGCTTGACCAGCTGGTAGCGGAACCGAGAATGCATGCCTGGACATGTTCTTGTTTCAGCAGCCTGCCATCTACTTGCTGTTACAATATCAGTGGTTGCGCCACCTAATAATAAGACTCCTAAAAAAAAACACAGGCAAAATATTTTGTAAAGGATTAAACACAAACATTTGCATGTTGAATTTGAACATGATAACATTTATGTCCACCAGTCATCATTCTCATCTCATCTGCTCCATAACCCCCTCCGGGGTCGTAGGGGCACTGCAGTGATGAACGTTGCACCAGTTGGCTCCATTTGCGGCGGTTGTGGGCAAGTGCCTGGGTAGTGGAGAAGCTCTTCCCGGTCTATTCAGTGATGTTGTCTGCCCATTTCTTCTTCGGCCTGCCTCGCCTTCTCTTCCCCTGCACTGTTCCTTGTGTCATCATCACCGTTAAAAAATTTGTTATTGAACACACGATACAAATTTTACGGTTGGGTTTTTGTAATGATGGGAATGTTTCCACTTACTAATGAAGTGGTTCCGTTTCTTTTTGAAGCTTTAGACATTTGGCCCAGAGCAAAAGCTGTGTCAATTGCTGATGTGTGGGCTTTCAACAGAGTGGACATGTGCATTGCCTATCTCTGCACACAGTCCAGTTCACGGCACAGTTAGACAACAATCATGTGATCTCTTCAGATAGAGTACACACACACACACACACACACAATATATATATATATATATATATATATATATATATATATATATAATATATATATTAACGTAAACTTAAATGGTATGAGCATGTCACAAGATCCAAAGGACTTGCAAAGACAGTTCTACAAGGCACTGTCCAGGGAGGAAGAAGAAGAGGCAGACCAAGGAAGAGCTGGGAGGATAACATCAGCGAATGGACAGGCCTAGAACTCAACAAAACCCTGAGAAAGGCAGAACAGAGAGAGGAATGGAGGGAACTGATTGTTGAGCCTTTGAGGGTGCCCCCACGGTCGTCAGACTACGGGACAGATATATATATATATATATATATATTATATTACATATATATATATATTACATGTATATATATATATATTACATTTCACCGTGTAGGTATCGTGTTTACAGTTAGCAGCTCTAAACCAACACCCAACAATTCAGAGTGTCGCACAATTCGCAGGTAAGTCCGGATTTAGACACACGCTGCGAAAGGATTCTGTTCGCATGGGAGCTAATCTCCCGTCACACTGATGTCAGCAAAGTGCCTAGGCCTTCATTCATATGTTGATATGCTTTGAGATTAGGAGTTTGCATTCATCTACGAGAAGCTCTTAGAATAGCAACCTGTACGGGATAGCTCAGTGGTCAGAGCACTCGCTTTCCCCCAGCCAATGTTAAGCAGCATCCAGCGTGGTTACTAGTTGGATGGGTGACCGTGTGCACGCCTTGGCTTCAGTACAGTTCCCCCAGTTCACCCAGCTGTAAATGGGTACCTGCCCTCTTTAGGGTCAGGGAAGGTAAAGCAGCGAGGGAGAGGAGATGGGCGCCGCCCTCAATATGCTGGCCCTAGAGAATGCTGAGGTCCCTGACTCCTCGCTACCCCTACGACCTTATAGATTATGGGACAACTTTACCTTTACCTTAGTCTCTATCAAACGGGAAAAACACACTTCTGAAGTCATAGACCAGCTGTCTATTTGGCAAGGTACTTGAAAACAGCAGCACACACAAACTTCCCACCCAGCCAGTGTGTGTGTACTTACGTCCTCACAGTGATTCCAGATGAGAAAAGTCAGACAGAGTGCACACAGATTCTGTTTAAGCCCCCAGGGTGTTCAGCAAAAGAACACCCAGCAACAACAACAAACCGAAACACGTTATCCTTTAAGGCCAAAATTCCTACTAAGAACCACAATAGTCAATAACAAGTCACAGAAGAGGAAAAAAAGAAACAGTAAGAAAAATAAAAAGAGAGACAGACAAACAGAGACAGAGAGAAATGGAGAGAAAGAGAGAGAGATAGAAGTGGCGCGCACGAGAGAGACATACAGACATACAGACAGACGGACAGAGAGAGAGAGAGAGAGAGAGAGAGAGAGAGAGAGAGAGAGAGAGAGAGAGAGAGAGAGAGAGACAGACAGACAGACAGACAGACAGACAGAGAGACAGAGAGACTGAGAGAGACAGAGAGAGAGGAAGGAAACTGGCGGGACCATACTACTAGCAGAGGGAAAGAGTTCAGTCTCTAAACTGAATCCAGAAATATATACCAACTCTGTGGGCGAGAAGAGATTCAGAACAGAGGTGGGCCGGGTCTGTTGGCAAGGCGCGAGCAGAAGGCAGGCAGGCAGGCAGGCAGGCAGGTAGGCTAGCGAGGGAAGGAAGGAAGGAGCATCAGCATCGCTGGTTGCAGAGGCAGAGACAGAGGCAGAGGCAGTAGTAGTGTGATCTGAGGACAGCACACTGCACCACAAGACTGTAGGCTGCAAGGCTTGGTGGTGGTCCTTCCATTGTTGTTGTTCTGGCTGGCGTGTTGAAAGGGTTAACAGGTAGGTCGGTCTGTCTGTCTGTCTGTCTGTCTGTCTGCCTGTCTATGCTTCTTTGTCTTCCTTCTTGTGTTCGCGGGGTTGTTTCAGGGGGGGTTGTTTGCGGTGGTTTGTTTGGCTGCGTTCGTTTTGTTCCAGTACTTAGTTACTTTTTTTTTTTTTTTTGGGGGGGGGGCTGCTTGGGGTTGTTTTTTCGTTCTAAAGTTTTTATTCGTTATAGTGTATTAAGTGTGATCTTTTGTGTAAACTAAATGTGGTTTTGCTTGGGGTTTTTTGTTTTTTACTAAAGTTTTATTCGTTTTAGTGTATTAAGTGTGATCTTTTGTGTAAACTAAATGTGGTTTTGCTTGGGTTTTTTTCAATTCTGTTATTTCGAGAATAATGAAATAACCACTCGAGTGTGGGTTTTTTCCATCTAGTCCCCGTGTCTATTCAGTTTTGTAAAAAAAAAATGTCATCTGTTCCTACCGCCACACAGTCATGTACTCTTTCAAAAAGTGGAAGGGGTTTTAACGTGTGCGAAAAATGTTCTGCATGCGTTCGTACACGGGGCCTCGATTTATAGTCGAATCCGAATGACTTTTGGAGGGAGTCCAGTGGGCACTGTTGTTAACTTTAGGGGGTGTGTGTGTGTGTGTGTGTGTGTGTGTGTGTGTGTGTGTGTGTGTGTGTGTGTGTGTGTGTGTGTGTGTGTGTGTGTGTGTGTGTGTGTGTGTGTGTGTGTGTGTGTGTGTGTGTGTGTTGTGTGTGTGTGTGTGTGTGTGGTTGTGTAAGTGTGTGTGTGTGTTGTGTGGCTATGTGTGTGTGTGTGTGTGTGTGTGTGTGTGTGGTGTTGTGTGTGTGTGTTGTGTGTGTGTGTGTTGTGTGTGTGTGTGTGTGTGTGTGTGTGTGTGTGTGTGTGTGTGTGTGTTGCTGTTTTTGTTGTTGTTGTTCCTGATGTTTCTGCTATTGTTATTCTCGTTGTTATTGTTGATCTTGCCTTGCTTTCTTAATGATTTGCCTCTGTGTACATACATTTTTATATTTGTTAGTTTTCCTCACATATGAAAAAAAAAGTCTGCTTTGCTTTTTATAAGTTCAGGTTTTCGTGGCCTGTTTTGTGCGGGTTGTAGTTAATGTCAGTTCTCTTTTAAAACTTGGCGTGTCTCTTCATTGGAATTTAAGTGTCATGGTTGATCTGTTGCTGTTTATCTATTCCTTCATTCATCTGTTCCTTTATTTGTGTACTTACGTAGTTTGGGGCTTGGTGTTCTTTTACTAACTTTCACTGGTTCCTTATGTTGAAAGGCACCATTACCACCATTGTTAGTTGCTTCTTTGATTCTTGTCTTCTGTTCACTGTCATCAAAGTACACAACACAGATTGACACCGTAATTTGTCACTAACTGATTTTGTTAGTGCTTTTGATAGTTTAATGTGTCCCGAGTTGTTAAGAGGTTTGAGGCATCTGTCCAATCCTCTGAATATCTTTTCATGATGATGGTGATTGGTTAATTGATTAGGTGAGTGAAACAGTATGCGAGTTCATAGCTAATTGACTGGTTGTTCATCTGGTTGGCTGGTTGGCTGGTTGGTTAGCTGATGACCGATTGTCGTCTAAAGAGAAATGGTTTTGTGTCACGTAAATACCATACTCTAAGAAGAAGAAGGAGGAGGAGGAGGAGGAGAAGGATGAGAAGAAGGAGGAGAGGAAGAAGAAGAAGAAGAAGAAGAAGAAGAAGAAGAAGAAGAAGAAGAAGAAGAAGAAGAAGGAGGAAGGAGAGAGGAGGAGAAGGAAGAAAGAAGAAGAAGAAGAAGAAGAAGAAGAAGAAGAAGAAGAAGAAGAAGAAGAAGAAGAAAGAAGAAGAAGAAGAAGAAGAAGAAGAAGAAGGTCATGATGATCATGATGATCATCATGATGATCATAGATGGCACTACCATTCAAGACTTGGACTTGTGACCCAGTCACAGTGAAAAGTGACAGACGTGTCAGAGGTCTGTCCTTACCCTCCAGAAGGAAAAGGGTTTGGGTGACGGGAGCTCTCTCAGTTTAAACGTAGAGAGATGGACGCTATAGCTGAGTGGTTAAGACCGTTAGACTTCAATTCCATGGGTCCATGAAGTTGTGAGTTCGAATCTCGGCGGCGGCGTCCTGCGAATTAATGTTGGAGAGTTTTATGATCTCCCAGGTCAACTTCAACTGAAGACCTGCCAGTGCCTTAATTCTCTCCATGTATATACACATGCACAATATTAGAAATGAACGTTAAGATCCCATAATTCATGTCAGCGCAAGATGGGTTACGGAAGCACGAACATACATCCCCGAAGTCGGAATGCGGCTCCCTTCATGATGGGTAAAAACGGTGGCACACGCCAAAATCTCACCATTGGTAAACCTCGAAGCTCTAGGCGAGGAACGAAAAAAAAAGAAAGAAGGAAAAAGAAGGAAAAAGGTTTGGATGACAAGATTTCTCACAGTTTAAACTGTACATTTCCCCACAGTCTGGAGATACTGCGCTGGGCAATTTTTCTGTTCTATCACTTTCTTTGTTTAGAGTTTTGTTTGTTTCTTTCTTTTTTTAAAATTTTTGTTTGTTTTCCCCTCTGTTATCTCTTCCTTGCTCGTTGTATTCTGCCCTTCTCAATCAATCGCTCTGCTTTAGTTTTGGGGGGGGGATTCATGCAAAACGTCGACCTCTTTGTTCTCCCTGTCTTTCCCTGCTGACAAAGACGGCGCTGTTTCATCCTGACTGGCGGCTAGCCTGCAGTGATATCCTGTGGCTTGTGTGAGTGCTTCTCCTTTGTTTCCTGATGTTGGTGTTACCTTTCTCTTTTCTTCTGTCAGCAAGCTGATGGCTAAGATATGCCAGGCGCTGGGGGGGGGGGGGGGGGGTATGGGGGGGGGGAGGGGGGGGGGGGGGGAGTGGAGAGGAGGGGGCGGGGCAGAAGGATGATGATGATGATGATGTGATGATGATGGTGGGGTGGTGGTGGTGGTGGTGGTGGTGGTGGTGTGATGATGGTGGTGTGGTGGTGTGGTGGTGGTGGTGGTGGTGGTGGTGGTGGTGGTGTGGTGTGTGATGATGATGATGATGATGAATGATGATGATGGTGGTGGTGTGGTGGTGGTGGTGTGGTGGTGGTGGTGGTGGTGGTGTGGTGATGGGTGATGATGATGATGGTGGTGGTGGTGGTGTGTGGTGGTGGTGGTGGTGGTGTGGTGGTGGTGGTGGTGTGTTGTGATGAGTGATGATGAGGGTGTGTGGTGTGGTGGTGTGGTAGTGATGATGTGAGATGACATGATAGAATGCTGGTCGTGTTGTGTGTTGTAGCTATAGACGTTCAGTAAATAGTATGCTTGGCTTGGTTTGTTTTCAGTATATTATGGGACTCCTCCCCACCCTCCCTACCCCATTCTTCGTGGTGAGATTTTGCGGTACGCGATCGTTTTACCCACCACGAAGGTAGCCACATTCGCACTTCCGGAATAAATTATGCTGGGTGCGTTTGTGCTTCTGTAACCCACAGAACGCTGACATGAATTACGTTATCTTTACCGTGTATATTTTATCTTCTGTGTATGTATATACACGAAGGGAATTAAGGTTATGGCGGGTCTGCACTTGAAGTTGACCTAGGAAGATCGTAAAAATCCCCACCCTTAATTCACCAGACACCACCGAGATTCGAACCCACGACTTCGTGGACCCATGGGATTGAAGTGGAACGCTCTTAACCACTCGGCTATAGCATCAGTCAAAGCTTGTGGCATGAAATCTGTTGCAGGTGTCTCAATACAAGGGAACGGTTTACATAATTCCTCTTTTCATAGTTTTAATGTCTATTCATTTCGAGGTGATTTCGACAAATCTGTCAACAAACGAAACTTTGGATAATAGAGAAACCACAAAATGAGAACCTACCATCAGCCAAAAAACAACAAAACAAAACAAAACAAAACTTCCACGTTTCTTTCTGCACAGAACTAATCTTCTTCAAGGCTGTAAAAAATGAAAAAAGGACCCCAGAAAACCCCACACCAGACACAAAGTGCTCATTGATGTTCCAAAGTGAAGACTTACAGTCAAGTGAAGTGTTTAGCTCACCTCAGACGAAAATGCCGACCACTTTGTACAAGACCTTCAGCCCCAAAATTGCATACAGCCCTCTCCGCCTAGTTTACACAGACTTAAGCGGTGAGTTTAGGGGTCTAGAAGCAGTGTATTTATTCAGATGAGGTCTTGCCTGGTCATAGGAGTCTTTGGAATGTAAAGTTATTTTGGTAAGTTTGGGAACATCTGCCATGCCAATTTCTTCTGTAAGTACTGGAGAAGTTTGCAGTTTGCTTTCTGAAGGTAGGAGTTACTGGTCAGGATGAAAGTTGGTTTTTAGCAATGTCTTCTGTTCGTGACGTATAAGAAGGACGTGTGTATAAGAATTCGTCTGTAAAAATATATACAAATGTACTATAAAAAAAAACCCACTAAATAAATAAATAAATAAGTTTTAAAACAAGAAAAAGAAGAAAGAAAAGAAAAGCGTAAAGGTTTTTTTTAAAGTAAATATACGAACAGTGAAACATTAGACCTATAGGCATTTCTGGACCTTCTGACATTAAAAACATGGAATTTTATTGGAACAGTGTGGGC
>CM054134.1:121126760-121139260 GCA_028751875.1 Rapana venosa
ATGTAAAAGAGCACACGAGTGCTTATTCATTGTCTTCGTAAAACAGAGAATTTGATTCGATTTGATTTGATATTATTTGATTTGATTTGATCTCTCTCTCTCTCTCAAACTGACAATAAAAACGAATATTACTCAAGCCTGCATATCACCAACGAACAAAATGTTTCAAACCATCCAGCAATACATCAGTCTGTACAAAGATGGACTGTCACAACCAGCCACCATAGCGCAGTGGTTAGCACCTTGGGCTACAGGCTGGAAAGTTTCGGGTTCGAGTCCCATAATCATAGGAAATGTACCTGACTTCAGCCGGCTCCTGCCCAGAGTGAGTGTGCTGTGGGCTCAGTGGGAAGACTGGGACCACACAGTCGAACATCATCCATTTTACGAATACGATTTTGAGAGCGTTCCTCAAATTACCTGACCAACACTGCAGGTGTCTGTACCTCTCGAACCCGGTTGATGCCAGGATATATTATGATAGTAAACGTGGAGTACAGCGCTGTCAGGCAGTCTCAAAGCACAAACAAATTCCATAGCAGCAGCATTTCATCATTCTCATCATCATGCAAAGAAAGAACATTGTCTCTGATTTGGTGGCCCCGGCTGCTCTGGTCTCATGGAGACCTCAGGTTTGGTTTGCCCAAACACTTCTGTGCCTGTGGCGAGTTCGTGTCAAAGCCTTTGGGGTTGGAGGTTCATGGGGGACGGTCGTTGGAGGGACGTTGTGGAGGTTGCCACCTCGGGTGGGCGACTCACTCAGTCTGGCTCCGCGACTCAGTTATTACTGTCGTCAGATGGGGGTTTAGTAGGTAGTGCCAAAATGACCCAGTAGCAGTGCAGGACTCTCCTGGCGGGTGGCTCCACGGCGGCCTGATATTGATGGGCTCCCTGTGGACTTCCGACCCTGGTGATGAGACATAACGAATCTGAGGTATGGCTGTAGCGGGGAGATTGGGATGAGTGGCGTGGGAACAGCAGGACAGAGACGTCACAGAAAATGAGGAAGCCAAACAAAAAACAAAACAACAGCAGCAGAAAATAATCTGTAGAAAAAAAATGTGCTCCCATAGGGAAACAAAAACAGATGCAAACATTTTTTTTTTTTTAATGGATGTGCGATGTGTATTCCCCCGGAGAGAGAAGCCCGAATTTTACGCAGAGAAATTATGCCGTGACTGAAAGCAGTATACAATACAACAAATTACAATGCAAGACAAGACACTATAAGACATGACAATAGAATACAATACAAGACAAAATAAAACAAGACAAAACAAGAAATACAATGCATACAAGAGAAGACAATACAATATAAGACAATACAATGGAATACAATACAATACAATACAATACAGTGCAACTTTTCAGGACAATACCCTCAAAAGACTCTTTAAAGAATGCGGAAGGGGGTGGGAGGGGGAGGGGGCGGAAGAATACGTGAAACATTTCTGCTGATACAAAGTTTCTTTCTCCTTTTCTTCTTACTTCCTTTTCTTTGTTTTTCTTTCTTTTTTCTTTCTTTTTTTTTCATTGGAAAGGGGTGGGTGGAAGGGTGGGTGGGTTGGTGATGTCTTTTTTTCTTTTGTTTGGTTCATTTGTTTGTTTATCTCCATGTGGTGTACTTGTGTAACTCTCTTTTACTGCCCGAAATGTCGGCGTTGGCCTGTAACTGTTCTCTCCCCTTGTTCTTGATGCGCTGCAATAATAAGGGGGAAGGGGTGGGGATGAGGGGTGTGGGGGTGGGGAGGGGTATATGTGTACGTATGAATGGGGTCGTGGGAGTTTGATCTTTTCTGTATGGCTTGAGGGGAGGGCATTAATGTCTAAAAGCCCCTGTTTATTTTTGTTCCACCTCTACCAACCAAAAAAAAATTATGATTTGCTCTCTGTCTCTCTCTGTCTCTCTCTCTTTCTCTTTCTTTCTCTCTGTCTCTATGTCTCTCTGTCTCTTTACAGACACTCTCTCTTTCTCTGTCTCTCTGTCTCTTCTCTTTCACACTCCTCTCTCTCTTTCTCTGTCTTTCTCTCTTTTTCTCTGTTCTCTGTCTCTCCTCTCTTTATTATATAAAATCTCTCTTCCCCCCCCCCCCCTCTCTCTCTCTTCTCTCTTCGTTTCTCTCTATCTCTCTCTGTTTCTCTCTCTCTCTCTCTCTCTCTCTCTCTCATATATATATATATATATATTAAATCTCTTTCTCTCTATCTCTCTCTTTCTCTGTTCTCTCTTCTTTCTCTGTTTCTCTCTCTCTTCTCTCTTCTCTATATATATATATATATATTATATATTTTTAATATATTTATAGTTATATATATCTCTCTCACCCACCCTCTCTTTCTTCTTCTCTCTCTCTCTTTCTCTCTTTTCTTCTCTCTATCTTTCTCTCCTCTCTCTCTCTCTCTCTCTCTCTCTCTCTCTCTCTCTCTCTTCTCTCCTCTCTCTCATCTTCTTCTGTTCTCACAAGTGAAGGCAATTTCACGGTTGCTTTACAGACACTGGGAAAAGAGTCAACTAAATGAGTCATGTATCCGTTCGTTTGTTTGTTTTTGTCTGCTGCAGCCAGTGTGCTGTGATGTGTGTAGGTAGGTCTCTGGCGCTTCTTTCTTTCTTTCTGTATTTGTTTGTTTATGTATTCTTCTATTTTGAGGATAGTAGAATAAGCACTCATGTACTTTTTTTTTTCATCCAGTCCCCCTGTGTATGCTGTTTTGTACATTTTGTCAACCGTTCTCATGATTTGTTGAATAATATATATTTTTTGTTTGCTTTAATAAACTTTATTTTAGAAATAAAGAAAGAAAGATCGAAAGAAAGAAAGGAAGGAAGGAAGGAAGGAAGGAAAGCAGGAAAGAAGGAAAGAAGGAAGGAAAGAAAGAAAGAAAGAAAGAAAGAAAGAAAGAAAAGAAAGAAAAAAAAGAAAGAAAGAAAGAAAAAAAGAAAGAAAGGAAGACAGAAAGAAAGAAAGAGAAGAGAAGAAGGAAGACAGGGAGGAAGAAAGAGAAAGGGAAACGAAGTAGTTGAGGAAAGAAGAGAGAATGAATGGATGGACGAATGAATAAATGTATCGACAAGCAAATAAATGGAAGTTTAATATAGCTTACGGCCTAATAGATAAATAGTTAGACAAACAGATAGACACGCAGTCAGACGGGCAGTCTAACAGATAGGTTATGTGTGCTTAAAACAAACTTTAAAAAAAGATTATGTGTGCTGCATGCTTATAGAGAGTGACAGTGCAAACGTACGTACAGTGATTGAAAGCACATTACTGTGCATCATGATGATGATGATGAGGAGGAGGAGGAGAAGGAGGACAGCGATGACGACGCTGACCACGATGATGATGATGATGGTGGTGGTGGTGATGGTGGTGGTGGTGGTGATGATGATGATGATGATGATGATGATGATGATGATGATGATGATGATGATGATGATGATGATGATGATGATGATGATGATGATGATCGTCGTCTTCGTCATCATCATCATTAACCACATCATCATCATTAAAACATTTCTGTCAACATTTCGATTTGATATAGGTCTTCTTGTCATTTCCTCACAAACAGACTCGTGGAACCTAACAACACTTAAAACTTGACACTTTTCATCACGTTTCCCACAAAAAATTGTAATCATGAAACTTTTAATATAGAACCTCAACCATCTGTGTTTTATAAAAACAGAATGGCATTAAAACCTTTTTTCTTTTTTTTCTTTTTTTTTGGGGGGGTGGCACATTGTTATTTTATGCTACCAAATCTAGATTTAGATTTAGAACCTCGTGTTTCATATATTATAGTATGTGAAACGCCCTAACATTTGTGTCATTTACCCCCCAAAAAAATGGTATTGTAAGTTTAAAGCCCACAAGATATTTCTGTCACACAAGAAACAGGGCATCTAAGAGAAAATTTCAAGAAACGGGACACCTAAGAGAAACTTTCAGAAACGGGACATCTAAGCGAAAATTTCAAGAAACGGGACATCTAAGAGAAAATTTCAGAAACGGGACATCTAAGAGAAACATTCAAGAAACGGGACATCTAAGAGAAACTTTCAAGAAATAGGACATCTAAGAGAAAATTTCAGAAACGGGACATCTAAGAGAAACTTTCAGAAACGGGACATCTAAGAGAAAACTTCAGAAACGGGACATCTAAGAGAAACTTTCAGAAACGGGACATCTAAGAGAAACTTTCAAGAAACGGGACATCTAAGAGAAAATTTCAAGAAACGGGACATCTAAGAGAAACTTTCAGAAACGGGACATCTAAGAGAAAACTTCAAGAAACGGGACATCTACAACTTCAAGAAACGGGACATCTAAGAGAAACTTTCAAGAAACGGGACATTTAAGAGAAAATTTCAAGAAATAGGACATATAAGAGAAAATTTCAAGAAACAGGACATTTAAGAGAAACTTTCAAGAAACGGGACATCTAAGAGAAACTTTCAAGAAACGGGACATTTAAGAGAAAATTTCAAGAAATAGGACATTTAAGAGAAAATTTAAAGAAACAGGACATTTAAGAGAAACTTTCAAGAAATAGGACATTTAAGAGAAAATTTCAGAAACGGGACATCTAAGAGAAACTTTCAAGAAATAGGACATTTAAGAGAAAATTTCAAGAAATAGGACATTTAAGAGAAAATTTCAAGAAACGGGACATTTAAGAGAAACTTTCAAGAAACGGGACATCTAAGAGAAACTTTCAGAAACGGGACATCTAAGAGAAAACTTCAAGAAACGGGACATCTCAACTCGAAACGGACATCTAAGAGAAATTTCAAGAAAGGGACATCTAATGAATTTCAGGAAACGGGACATCTAAGAGAAAATTTCAGGAAACGGGACATCTAAGAGAAACTTTCAGAAACGGGACATCTAAGAGAAAATTTCAAGACACAGGACATCTAAGACCCCCCCACACACAAAATTCCACAACGTTCATCAGTCGACAGCCAAACAAACAAATAAACATGTCAGCCTGAAGACTTACATGAGAAAAACGAGAAGGAAGGAAGGAAGGAAAAGGAAAGGAAGAGAAAGAGAGGAAGGAAGTGAGGGAATAAAGGAAGAAGAGGAAGGAAGAAGGAAGGAAGGAAGGAGAAGAAAGAAGAAGAGAAAAGAAAAAGAAGAAGGAGGAAGAAAGAGAAAAGAAGGAAGGAGGAGGAAAGAGGAAGTAAGGAAGAAGAAGAAGAAGAAGGAAAGGAAGGAAGAAGGGACAAGTGTGTAGGAATTACGTGGATGGCTAGGTGACGTGAGTAAGTGGGTGTGTAGTGGGTGGGTGGTGGGTTTTTTGCTGATGCTTTCTTTGCACTATATAAACGTTGTTGGTACAAAGTTCTTCTCTTTGAAGGGAAAAGAAGCTTGGGCAGCAATAAAGAGGAAGGGATGCATATCGAAATTTGGCTCACACGCACACAGGACTGGCTGGGGGGCGCGCGCGCGCGCACCACACACACACACACACACAACACACACACACACACACACACACACACAACACACAACACACACAACACACACAGGCAGTATTTGTACAGCAGTGAATCACTGATTTGACATTTAGTGCCACCGGCATTAGACATTTATCTGGTCACGGGTTTTTGTTTTGTTTTGGGTTGTTGTTTTTTAAAAGAAGAGAAAAGAGAAAAAGTTGATAGAGGACAAGTTTTTGGCTAAGCTTGCAAGTAGGAAGGCAGGCAGTGTGTGGTGTGTGTGTGTGTGTGTGTGTGTGTGTGTGTGTGTGTGTGTGTGTGTGTGTGTGTGTGTGTGTGTGTGTGTGTGTGTGTGTGTGTGTGTGTGTGTGTCTCTTGTCTCTGCGTCTCTGTGTCTCTGTGTGTGCATGTGCGTGTGTGTACGCGTGCGTGCGTCCGTATGCGCATGCATGTGAGGAAAAGTTGCCCTGCACTTTTTTCCCCCACGAATTAGATATGTTTCTCTGACATTTTCTGATTTCATGCAAAAATCCTCATTTTGGCTATCGTTGGTTAAGCCTTGTTTTTTTAACAATTACAAACTAACTGACATGTCTCTGAGACTCACAACAAAATGACATGTTGGTCATTTATCAACTCTCAGTCTGGCTCTCGTATCTCAGTCAGGCGTTTAACTGCAGTGCAGCGCGTTGTCGCTCATAGGACAGACAACAGTAGTTGCTGTCTGAGCGTTCGACGACGAAGAAGAAGAAGAAGACGCATCTCAGTGACTTGAGAAAAACCTGATGAATAATGACAATGAGGGGGAAAAACCAAGAGAAAGCTATGCGGAATGTCTGCATGACTGACTGGGTCGGAAGGTGGGTGGGTGGTGGGCCTTTCACCCTCCCCCCCTCCCCCCACACATCACGTCAGCCAAGTCTTCGTCCACATGCAACCACTGACGTGCTATCATAAACAAGCAATGACGTGAATCCGCACTTGGCACAAGCTTGCAGGCTAGCAAGTACCTCTTCTTCTTCGTCTTCTCTCTCTCTCTCTCCCTCTCTCTCTCTCTATCTCTCTCTATCTATCTATCTTTTTCTCTCTTTCTCGCTCGCTCTTCTCTCTCTCTTTCTGTCTCTCTCTTTCTCTCTCTTTCTCTCTCTTTCTCTCTTTCTCTGTCTCTCTCTCTCTCTCTCTCTCTCTCTCTCTCTTGGGTTATTATTATTAAGATGTATCCCTAACGGGCGGGGACTGGATGTAAAAAAGCACATGTGTGCTTATTCATTATCCTCGAAATAAAAGAATTTGTCATTGTCATTGTCATTGTCTCTTTCTCTCCCTCTCTCTTTCTCTCTCTCTCTCTCTTTCTCTCTTTCTCTTCTCTCTCTTTCTCTATCTCTTTCTCTCTCTTTCTCTCTCTGTCTCTCTCTCTCCTCTCTTCTCTCTTTTCTTTCTCTTTCTCTCTCTCCTCTCTCTCTCTCTCTCTTCTCCTCTTTCCTCTTCTCTCTCTCCATTCTCTTTCTTCTCTCTCTCTCTCTCTCTCTCTCTTTTCTCCTCTTTCTCATCTCTCTCTCTCTCTTTCTCCTCTTCTCTCTCTCTTTCTCTCTTACTTTCCTCTCTCTACTCTTCTCTATCTCTTTTCTTCTCTCTTTCTTTTCTCTCTCTCCCCCTCTCTCTCTCTCTTTTATGACTTTTTGGGGTTTCCCCCCTCTTTATTTTGCGTGCGTGCATGTCTGTAAGTCCTTTATAGGTGTAGCGAAAAGTCTGTGAGATATTAAGTAAATACCAGTGCCAGTAAGCCATCTTTCTGATTGTTACACGAATTCCATTCCTTTTTCTTCCCTTATTTCCCCAGAGAAGTCGTTGTGGCACTGCACTCAAATGCTCAAGCTGTGTCTCTTGGGCAAATCAAATCAGGCGGAGCCCATTCTTCTACAAGTATATGGTGCATGCTAGACACGTTAGTATCTCCGTAACCCACTACACGCTGACATAACTCACGGGATTTTTTTTCACAAGCAGATTCATTTATTTATCTTCTGCTCCACTGTATACAGAAAGGGAATGGAGCACTGGCAGGTCTGCACTGAATGTTGACATGGGAGATCGTGCAATGTAATTTTCGGAGTTGCCTCAATCTCCCTCCACTTCTGCCTCCATCGTTCAAACCATCCCCATTTCATTTCTTACCCTCCTTCCTCCTCTCGCCTCCTGTTTCGCGTGTTCCCACCCCACCCCTGGCATTGATAACCAGTGCCAACGTGGAGAGGCGGAAAGAGCGAGGGTTTTCCAGGTGTACACGTGTGTGTGTGAGGAGGGATGGAGAGAGAGGAGAGAGAGAGAGAGAGAGAGAGAGAGAGAGAGAGAGAGAGAGAGAGAGAGAGAAGGGGTGGGGGTGGGAAGGAAGACAGAGACAGAGACAGAGAGAGAGACAGATAGACAAACAGAGAGAGAGAGAGAGAGGGGCAGAGAAAGATACACACACACTTGCACGCACGCACGCACAGAGACAGACAGAGACAGATAGACAGACACAGACAGAGAGAGAAACAGATAGACAAACACAGAGAGAGAGAGAGGCAGAGAAAGACACACATACACACACATTTGCACGCACGCACGCACACAGACGCAGACAAAGACATACAGACAGACAGACAGACAGAGACAGATAAAGAGAGACAGAGAGAGAGAGACAGAGAGAGACAGGCAGGCAGAGAGAGAGAGGACAGAGAGAGATAGAAAACAGAGAGACAGAAAGACAGACAGAGAAGGACAGACAGAGGGATAGGACAGACAGACAGAGATCAAATCAAATCAAATCGCATCTGTTTTTATTTCAAGGATAAGAAAATAAGCAGAGAGAGACAGACAGAGACATAGAGAGACAGAGAGAAGCAGACAGACAGAGAAAGAGAGACAGAGACAGAGTTAGACAGAGAGATAGAGAGAGACAGAGACAGAGAATTTATTGCTGCTGATTGTGTCACACATTGTGAGCGCTCGGGTTACGTCGCATTGTTCTTCCACCACCAACAAGAACAACGATGAAAAGAAGAAGAAGAAAAAAAGGTGGAACATTTTAACCAGAAAGAAAGCGTGGGTGGGGAAGGTAGGGAAGTGAGGTTGGAGGGTGGGTGGTAGTGGTGTGGTGGGGTGGTGGGGTGGGGGGTGTATGGATGTCGGATGTGACTTTTGGCGTTACATAGACATTGGCTGTCATGGCAGAGTATATGTATGTTGAGGTGGAGTTTTTCAGAGACACTCCTTTTCCCGTCCCTTGGCTGTCTTGTCTGTCTGTCTGTCTGTCTGTCTGTCTCTGTCTGTCTCTGTCTTTGTCTGTCTTTGTCTGTCTCTGTCTTTGTCTGTCTCTGTCTGTCTCTGTCTGTCTCTGTCTCTGTCTCTCTCTGTCTGTCTCTTTCTCTCTTGAAATGAGGCCTTGGTCGTAATAAAATTTCTCTCTCTCTCTCCTCTCTCTCTCTCTCTCTCTCTCTCTCTCTCTCTCTCTCTCTCTCTCTCTCTCTCTCTCTCTCCTAGTAACAGATTAAAATTTAACAGGTATGTGTGAAAGCCCAAGTCAAAATGTTATTTCCTGATGGTACATGTGTGTGTGCTTGCGTTCAAGCTTGCGCGCGCGCGCGTACATCTTCGTGCTTGTGTGCGTACGTGTGTGCGTGCGTGCGTGCGTGAGTGTCTAACATGCGTGCCTGTACACGCCCGCGCCCTACATTTTAAAGAACGCATTATACATGCTGGAGAGTGTGACACTAGGCTTGCCAAGTCAGCATAACCAGAGAAAGGAAGAAACGGAGTCCATTCCTTCCGGACCTGCTCTGCACATCACTGGCACTCATTAGCATCCTGGCTGTGATCACCCCCCTCACTGCAGCCGCCAGATGCTGTTTTGTCTACCCAGGCACCAACCAAGTCATCCAACTCATGTTAAATGGAAACTCATAGGCAGAGTGTGAGCGTTGCCGGTTTCTAGTTCTAATTCCTTTTCCTTTCAGCTGAGCCAGTTAGGCTCCTTATTCCCGGCACTGGTGTGTCGTTTGAATACATTGCCAGTACCTGTAGTTTAGCGCTATGGGATTTCACTGAAGTGACCTGATAGTAGTGCGGGGCCTTTTGTAATAAGTGGCCCCACAGCGGTTTGATATGGATAGCTTCCCGTGAGCTCCTAGCTGTGAGGGCACAACTGAACAAAGCTGAGTGTGGATGTACGTGTATCCTAGGATTGGAGTTTGTGGCGTGAGAGCAGTAAAGCTAGTATTGTTTCGGAAGAGAACACAGCAAAAATTCAATAAAAACAGTATACCATAGCAACACAAAAGCAAACCCCACGAAAAAAAACCAGCAAATCTGTCAAATGTATCAAAGATCCCTCATGGCCGCCTTCAAGTGACCCACAACCTAGAAAAGGAGAGGAACTGACAGGATGTGTGTGCTGCTGTTTTAGCGGTTTACCATACCCTTTCAGTCTTTAGGAAAAATGCATCAGCTATGTATAAACTTTGCATATGCAGATTAATAACGAATTAAAATAGTGGTTTACTTTGTTGGATTTTGATTTTTGAGGGAAGGGGGAAATCACCAGAATGGAAAAAAGATAAAACGACAAAACTGTTTATGTATTAAAGCGATACTGGTTAACATGTATGTACTATGAATTGCGCACTACTTGCACCTAACTTCATATATTAACAAAAGCTTTAAAAGAACCAATCTGACTTGATGCCTCCATGCATGAAACTAAATGTGTTTAATGGGGGTCCCAAAAAAAGCAAGGAAAGAAAAGTAAAATAGAAACAGTGACAAGTAATTAAAAAAACAAGGTAAAGAATTGTATAAACGGTTCTTCGCAGTAAATCTGTTTGTAGTGAAGGCCGCCGACAGCTTTAATTGTGGACCCATTTCCTCCTGTTGTTCACAGGAACTCGGAAACATATACAGCACTCACATTACTATCCTCAAAAGAAAACACCCCTTTTTGAAAAAGATAAGGATATAATTCATAACTCGTGACTTTTCACAAATTTGGTGAATTTTTTGTTTAAAAAAAATTCAGCACACACTATAACCCTTGTAATTACCCTTCATGGGATGATTAAAGTGTTTTTGACTTGACTTGACTTGAACCCTTCATTTCCTTGTCGTCTGCTAACCTCCCAGCGCCAATACACATGGGCAGGTTCAGCACTGTAGGAACAGCAGCAATGCTCAGACGATGATCCCTTCCAGCTTTCTCATGACTATCTGACATCAGTCTATGTCCTCAAACTCCCCAAATAAAACAATCTCACGGTGCATTTTCCCATACCTTACAAAATCTTCTTTAAAAAATAAAAAAAAAAGAGCAAAATCCTCCTAAGCAGCACTGTATAAGAAGACACTGTTTGACCCGGAAGTTCAAAGCTCAAGTGTAACGGAAGCTGATTTCAGCAGAATCCTACCCCACCCCCCACCCCCCTCCACCTCCACCTTCCCACCTCTCCCTTCCCCCTCCCTGCCTCTCAATAGCTGTGAATGTTCAAAACGGAAGCCTCTCCAGACATCAAAAGCAAGAGGGAAGCACCCAGAAAATTGACAGCGCTGAAAGACGATGGGGAAAATGGGAAAATGAAGAGGGGTGGGGGGGGGGGGGGGGGGGGGGGGGGGGGGGGGAGAGGAGGAGGAGAGAGAGAGAGGAGGGAGGAGAGATTCTGTGAAAAATTGGCAGCGGCTGTGCTGAATTCACAGTTTGTTTGTCTCATTAAAAAGTGGCACTTTACGCGTTTCACAGACAGACACGTAGACAGACAGACAGGCAGACAGGTAAGCGATAGGCAAGGAGTGTGCATGCATGCATAATTATCATGTGTGTTCAAACACACACACACACACACGCACACATACACACACACACACACACACACACACACACACACACACACAAACACACTTACGTCTTAAGACGTACAAGCGCGTCACACACTACATAACATACACAAGCATACTCGCTGTTGTTGTTGTTGTTGACTTCAATTTTACGTCTGTTCACTTCTAGTGATATTAGACGATCATACTCGCTGTGTGTGTTAGTGTGTGTGTGTGTCTGTCTCTCTGTCTCTGGCTCTCTGTCTCTATCTCTGTCTCTCTCACCCTCTTTCTCTCTCCCTCTCTCTCTATCTCTCTCTCTCCCTCCCTCTCTCTCTCTCTCTCTCTCTCTCTCTCTCTCCCTCTCTCTCTCTCCCTCTCTCTCTATCTCTCCCTCTCTCTCTCCCAATCTCCCTCTCTCTCTCCTCTCTCTCTATCATGAAATGAAATCTGAGCGCTTTGATTTGTTGCTTTACAAGATTCAGCGCTATATAAATTCCATACATTATTATTATTATTATTATTATCACTCTCTCTCCCCCCTTATCTCTCCCCTTCTCTCTATCTATCTCCTAATATCCCTCTCTCTCTCCCTCTCTATCTCTCTCTCCCTCTCTCTCTCCTCCTCTCTCTCTCTCCCTCTCTCTATCTCTCCCCCCTCCCAATCTCTCTCTCCCCTCTCTCTCTATTCTCTCTCTCTCCCTCTCTCTCTCTCCCTCTCTCTCTCCCTCTCTCTCACCCTCTCTCTCTCTCCCTCTCTCTCGCTCTCCCTCTCGTTCTTCCTCTCTCTCTCCCTCTCTATCTCTCTGTCTCCCTCTCTCTCTCTCCCTCTCTCTCTCTCCCTCTCTGTCTCCCTCTCTCTCTCTCCCTCTCTCTCTCTCTCACCATCTCTCTCTCTCTCTCTCAGGTATACTGGAAGGCTGAAAACACAGCTCTAGTTAATAAACACCCTGTTTCCTTTACCTGTGGGCGGGCTGCTTAAAAGCCATAAATCTTCTGTCTCTGAAACTGTCTCTCTGTCCGTTTGTCTGTGTGTGTATTTTATACTTTATTTATTTATACCACTTTTAAGTCACGGCAGATTTCTCTGCGTGAAATTCGGGCTGCTCTCCCAGGGGAGAGCACGTCGCCACAAGAGCAGCGCCACCCTTTTTTTTTACTTTTCTTTTTTCTGTCTGCAACAGTATTTGTTTCCCTATCAGAGTGGCTT
>CM054134.1:121146760-121149260 GCA_028751875.1 Rapana venosa
CAAACCATCACAGGCTGATGATGCAGGCCAGGCCAGTGCCAACTGATGGTGACTCCTGGCACACACAGCCATGGCCTCTCGTGACCCGTGAAGTAGCAGTATATGCAGAAGCAGCAGCAGTTGTGATGATGATGATGATGGTGGTGGTGGTGGTGGTGGTGGTGGTGAGGAGGAGGAGGAGGAGGAGGATAGTGGTAGCTGCAGCAGTAGCAGTTGTCGTCAGCAGCAGCAGTAGTAGTAGTTCCAGCATCAGTCGTAGCAGCAGATCTAGTAGTAGCAGCAGCAGCAGATGTAGTAGTAGTAGCAGCAGCAGCAGCAGCAGCAGCAGCAGTAGTAGTAGTAGCAGCAGCAGCAGCAGCAGCAGCAGCAGTAGTAGTAGTAGTAGCAGTAGCAGCAGTAGCAGTAGTAGTAGTAGTAGTAGCAGCAGCAGCAGCAGCAGTAGTAGTAGTTCAAGCATCAGTCGTAGCAGCAGATCTAGTAGTAGCAGCAGCAGCAGATGTAGTAGTAGCAGCAGCAGCAGCAGCAGCAGTAGTAGTAGTAGTAGCAGCAGCAGCAGCAGCAGCAGCAGCAGCAGCAGCAGCAGCAGCAGCAGCAGCAGCAGCAGCAGCAGTAGTAGTAGTAGTAGTAGTAGTAGTAGTAGTAGTAGTAGTAGTAGATACTGTTTTCCCATACCGGGGACAGATGCAAGAAAGAGGCAGACGGACGCACAGAAACAGGCAGTCAAACAGACAGATAAACAGGCAGACAGTCAGACAGACAAACAGGCAGAGGCAGAGAGGCATAATTATGCAGTGTTTCCTTTTTACAGAGAAACCTATGAACTGGAAGCATTGCCTTCCTACCCTGGTAGGGAATCTATGTCACCACTAACAAATAGCTGTTTTTGCTTTGCAGAGAACTGCTACTGTTCATGAAACCCATGGCCCACGCTTCATTGCCTCAATACCTCAATACTACTGTAGTGATGTCACAGTGCCCGTTATTTTGATCTTCCCCTGGTCTTGATTTTATCTTATTTTCATTTTATCGAGGATAATGGAATAAGCACTCATGTGCTTTTTCTCCTATCCAGTCCCCGTGTGTATGCAGTTTTGTACATTTTGTCATCCGTTCCCACCGGCCTACTCTTCCGAAAAGCGGAACGGGTTTTAACGTATGTGCAAGATGTTCTGCGTGCGTTCGCACAAGGGACCTCGGTTTATAGTCTCATCCGAAAGACTTATGGGGAGAGTGGAGTCGGTACTGATGTTAACTCCAGGGGAAAAAATCCTCTTGAACGAGAATGGAACCCGGGTCAGCAGATCACGAAAACATCACTCTAGCCACAAGGCCATCCCGTTCTTGATTTAAACATAACTTTTTAAGTTCCAAATTACACAGCAGTAAGGCACTGTGTATGAGTACAGCCAGCATTAGCTTATGGAAAGAACTCCTGAAGGCAAAGGTAGCCCAAAACATCGGCTGCAGCTTAATATCATCACATAAAAGTTCACTTCTGCTCCAGACGTTGACTGTAATTAACTCAGGTACCACTCCTTATCTAACTTTCTCATAGATTTTTTCCCCCAATTCCTTGCTTTAGATGAAACGAATTTCTTTTCTTTTAGAAAACAGGCATGCGCACACACACGCGCACCACCACCACCACCACCACCATCACCCTGCACACACACAGACACACACATACAGGCACACAGACACACACAGACACACAAACAGACACACACACAGGCACACACACACACACAGGTACACACACACACACAGACCACACACACAACACACACACACAGACACACAGGCACACACACACACACAGCACACACACACAGGCAACACACACACACACAGGCACACACACAGACACACACAACACACAACACACACTCACACACACACAGGCACACACACACACACACACACACACACATACACATACACACACACAGGCACACACACACACACACATACACACACACACACACACATACACATACACACAGCACACACACCCCACACACACACACACACACACAGGCACACACACACACAGACACACATACACATACACACACACAGGCACACACACACACACACACACACACACACCCCACAACACACACACACACACACACACCACTTGGCCTCAGTAACTTACAATTATCCTGACAGTCATACACCAGGCAAAAACCACTCCCCTCCCCCCCCCCTCCCCCCCCCTCCCCCCTCCCCCCCCCCCCCCCCCTTCCTCCCCCCACACAAAACCCCCTTCCCACCCTGCCCCTTTTGTGTGTGCGCGCGCGCGGCGTGCGTGCGTGCTTTGCGTGCGTGTGGTGTTGTGTGTGTGTGTGGTATCAGGATGAGTTTGGGGGGGATGTGGGGGTAGGATAAGTCACCGTTACGGAATCCTGACTTAATTGGCTGCAGGTTAATTTGCATAGCACGTACGTGCGACTGATAGTGACCGGTGGTGGGGGTGAGGAAAACAGCAGTAGTAGTA
>CM054134.1:121156760-121159260 GCA_028751875.1 Rapana venosa
GGAAAAAGGCAGGAGAACCCCTCTCCATCCCACCCCAACTCACTCTGTGTGTGTGTGTGTGTGTGTGTGTGAGAGAGAGAGAGAGAGAGCGAGAGAGCGAGAGAGAGAGAGAGCCAATACCATCATTAAAGTCAAAGACAGTTGATGATAAATGTTATCTAGAAAAGTGGAGGGATACGTTGAGGATAAGAGCATGTGACTGAGGGCAAGGTACCCGTGCAGTCCTAACAAAGGTTTCCCTTTAAGGAGCATGCCCCCCCCCCCCCCCCCCCCCCCCCCCCCCCCACCCCCCTCCCCAGGTACTCCCCACCCCAGAGAGTCCCTCGGGTAATACCACAAACTGAGGTCCTGTCCGAAAACGTACGCATAAAAATTATGCAGGCTTAAACACCCCTATCTGTAGGGCATGAGTGTGGGGCAAGGTACACGCGGTACAAATTTCATCTTTGCTTTTATCGCGGAGAAATGATTTTTATCAGGGTGGTGGTGTGTTGGTTTGGTTTTTATCATCCCTGTTATCTGTTTCCCTTGCAAGGGCAGAAGATAAGGGCTTGGCTAACATCATGGCAGAATACTCCCACAGTGTCTGGCTCCTGTTTCTGTGCTGCTATCAAACAAAATTTCTGGTTTTCTGGGCGTATTTCCATAGACATGGTTTTAGAAAAAAATATATAATTGTGACTTTTCTCTCTCTCTCTCTCTCTCTCTCTCTCTCTCTCTCTTCTCTCTCTCTCTCAAAAAAAAACACACAAAAAAACTGGCTGCTGATTTTGTACTATGGAAAAATATATGTATTCTTCTTATCTCTTAATTTTTCTACCATTGTGATATAATGTCAGTCATCATTTGCCATGACTTCATTTAATCGTGATTTTTATATCTCTATTTATTTGCTTCGTCAGTCTGTGTCTGTCTGTGTATTTGTCTGTCTGTCTGTCTGTCTGTCTACCTGTACTGTACTCTACTCTACAATACTTTTTCTTTTTCTCTCTATTTCAAATATGACTTTGTGATTTTGTGCTCCTGTTTCTGTAGAAGATACAGGTATATACGTAGAATATGTTTCTTGCGTTTGGGTGATAGGATCGATTTTTTTTCTGATGGATTTTTTCTTTCTTCTTCTTCATTCATCGATTTTGTTTGTTTGTTTGGTATGTTGTTTGTTTGCTTGCTCTTATTGTTGTTTCTCTCTCTTTTTTTGTGCCCACAGGGCTGGTTGTAAAAACAGTGTGTTTGCTTATGCCATTACCCTCTTTAAATAGAATTACTTCAATTCAATTCTCTCTCATCTGTATCAACGGCCTCAGTGCTTTCAAAGCTTCCTTCACAAAGCAAACAATCAAACACAAGAGCAACCATAACGAAAACAAATAAACAACAACAATAAAAAGGAATGATAGGAACTGTCATGTCATTCTCTGTTTTTCTTACATTATCCATTTTTTGGTTGCCATTCAGTTAAAGTTATGAAAGAGAGAAAAAAAAGAAAATTAATAAAGAAATCAAATAACAAATGTATGAATCATTCAATGAATTGGTTGTACATTTGGTCAATTGAAATAAGTCCGGTATACGTATGATTACAATGACTTTCTGTCTTTCTGCTTCTCTTTCTTTTCTTGTTTTTCCTTTGCTTTATTTGTCTCTGGGACTGTTCACTATGTATTTCTTTCTTCCTTTCTTTTTTCTCTTCATTCTTTCTCCCTCCTTTTTCTTCTTTCATCTCTTCCATTCTTTATTCTTCTTTTCCTTCCTTCCCCCTTCCTTCTTCCTTTCTTCTGTCCTTTCCTTCCTTCCTTTCTCTTTCAAATGTTGAGTTGCAACACAAATAGCATTCTTTTTTTTCTTGTTTTTAATTGGTGACTCACAAATGTTCCTCATTATCAGGTGCCGAGCAAATCCGCCCCCCAAGAGGGCCTCACCGTCACAGAATCCTGACTTTAATTGGCCTCCAGTTAATTTGCATAGCACGTGCGACCGATAGTGACGTGTGGTGGTGGTGTGGGAGGGAAACAGGGGTTGATAGAGAGAGCATCGGGTGCGTGCCCCCTGTCAGTGTGTATGGCCACCTCTTTGCTTTATGCCCCAGTCACACGCTATATGTTCAGTCCTGATAAAGTTGAGTTAGGTATGATGTCACCGGCAATATCGCATTTTCCTTCAATCCACAGGGAAACAAAAACTGACAGTTCCTCAGGTACAAGTGTACATTTGATGTATGTGAGCTTCTTCGAGAAAGAATATATTTTTCCCCTAGTTGATAAATTTGGATATTGCCCGTGACGTCACTAATATGCAACTCCAGTGGCAAAATCCCTTCAAAAAGGATCTCTCAATGGAGATTTGAACCTGCAGCCTCAGTTGCCGTGAGGTCACAAGTTCTAACCACAATACTACTCTGCCTGCTGAAGCATATTAACCCTGCCATTGGAGTGTGCAATGTTTCATTTCACACATTGAGTGGGGGGGGAGGGGGGCGGAGGGTGCTGGAAAGCATTGT
>CM054134.1:121169260-121186760 GCA_028751875.1 Rapana venosa
TGGGGGGATTCTTCCATGTGTTCTCTGTCAGTGCAGTGCTGTCTGCTGCTTTTCTTTTTCGTCTGCTTCTTCCGTCTGCTGGTGAGTTCCTAGATCCTTTCCTTGCTGAGTCGGCATCTAAGCTCTGTCAGTGCTTCAGGTCTGGTCTTCATTCCTACTTCTTGACCTGGCCATACGGGTCACTGACCTGTTCATTTCCTGTGAATAGGAAAGCTCGCTCTCTCGCTCGCTTGCTCGCTCGCTCTCAAGTGGGTGTGCGCACGCGCACGCACGCGCACGCTGATGCACGTGATACGTTTGTGTCTATAACAGACATGTGGCAGGGATAGAAAATATAAATGTATTTGGCATCAAGCGCGTCTTTGCACCTGTAAAAATGAAGCTTGATGCACCCAGTTCATTCACTTCGGTCACTGATGAGAGCAAAACGTGTGGGAGGGGATTCAGTGTGGATGGTGGTGGTGGTGGTGCGTGCTTGTGTGCATGTTTGCGTGTGTAGCTGTTTTTAAGCCTGCGTGTATGTGTATGGGCGAGGTCTGTGTGTATTGTATTGCGTCACTGTGATGAGCCGTGAGTGTGTGTCTGTGCGTGCGTGCGTGTGCGCGCTTATACAGATGCATGTACCACCTAAAACGTCAATGTGAACACACTCACACACACACACACACACACACACCTACCTGTAGACATACTTCGTACATGCGTGTTCAAAATCACTCTTCGGCATATAATTATGCGAGAATATTTGTGCACAATATGTTCATATATACTTGTGTTTGTTCAGGCGTTTATACGCGTGTGTGTGTTGGTCTGTGTGTGCAGGATCTGAGGCAAGATGAAGCTGTGGCTGTTGGCACTGCTGTTACTGGGAGTGTTGCTGTCTGCAGCATTGGCAGAGCAGCAGGTATACAGTCAGTGTGTGTGTGTGTGTCTGTCTGTCTGTCTGTCTGTCTGTGTGTTTGTGTGTGTGTGTGTGTGTGTGTGTGTGTGTGTGTGTGTGTGTGTGTGTGTGTGTGTGTGTGTGTGTGTGTGTGTGTGTGTGTGTGTGTGTGTGTGTGTGTCAGTGGTTCTGATGTGTGTGTGTGTGCGTCTGTGTGCGCGCATGTATGTACAGAGTAGATCTATTATTTCCCATCTCTGCACAGTATCCAGGGTAAATTGCACAGCCTCACAGATAGGATGGCCTATATTAAGAGGCTGCATAAATTCTTCACTTGGCCTACACGATGAAATGAAGAATTTAGGCAGCCTCTTTATACAGTATGTTCTTTCGAGCCAGAAGGCCCATAGAGCCGGAGCTTATCCCGGTTTCTGTAGCGTTAAGCGAACTGATGGTTTTTTCACCACCCCTGTGACAGGACGCTAGTCTGTCTCTTTATAGAGGCCACATCCTAACTGTGAGACTGTGGCATTTACCCCGGGTAGTGTGCAGAGATGGAAGATTAAAGATCTCCACTCTGTTACAGTATGTATGTATGTATGTATGTATGTATGTATGTATGTATGTATGTATGTATGTATGTATGTATGTGTGTATGCGTGTATGTATGTAGGCTTATGTATGTGTGTATGTATGTATATGTACGTATACGTTTGTATTATATATATATATATATATATATATATATATATATATATATATATATATATATATATATATATATATATATATATATATATATATATGCCTACCTATGTAGTATATATTACATTCAGTCACGGCAGATTTCTCTGCATGAAATTCAGGCTGCTCTTCTCGGGGAGAGCGCGTCGCCGCAAGAGCAGCGCCACCCAATCCTTTTTCTCTTTGTCATGTTTGCAAGTGTATCTGTTTCCATGTAAGATTGGCTGTTTTCTACTTTAATTTCTCAGGGACAACTCTCTTCTTGCTGTGGGTTCTTTTACGTGCCCTGAATACATGCTGCATACAGAATATCGATTTATTATCTCATCCAAAACAAAAAAAGCACCCACACCACCACTCAAGGTCTAGTGGATGGGGAAAAAAGAAGAGTCCAAACGAGGATCGAACCCGCAGTTCTTGCCTTCTAGGCAGGTGCATTATCTCTGGACCACCGATCCTCCCTGTCACTGTGTACAGTTTCGCATTTCCTCTGCTGTGTCTATAGTCAGGGACTACTGTGTAGTGTTTCTTCCTGTTGTGCCTATCTGTCGTCTGCACCTTATCCACATCCAAATAAACTGTTTTATTTTGTCTGTGCATTTGCCAACAAATTGTTGTACTCTGTGTTCATTTGATTCTCCTGTGTTGTTGTTGTTTAAAATGTAAACAAACCATGAAATATGGACGTGTAGGGTGTTTGTGGCAAAGTTGGACTTGTAGCAAACAGAATTGTGCTATGATCAGCCTTTTTAAAACGTTTCATATAACTTTGCACCTATATTACAAATATGTTCAATTTCAATATCTTTGAGAAGAAATTACAAAATGTGAGCGTCAGTCTATCTCGGATATAGATATTTAGATATTTATGGTGTAATACATTCTTCGAGTTTTTAGAACACTTATGACATCCATTGTAAAGGTAAATTTATTGCCGATAGTATTTGTACCGTATTGTTTACAAAGACGGTTTTTGTTTGCCATACCACTCACTCTTTCCTGTTTACATAGGCAATGAAACAAACACACACTGCACTGCACTGCCAGATGAAATGACGAGAAGTAAAAGCACTGTAACATTGCTGGCTGTTGTGTCTATTTCTACAGAAGCCCACAGGAAGCGAACCCAAGTCTTTCCAGGAGTCTGAGCAGGTAACTCACTCTCTCTCTCTCTCTCTCTCTCTCTCTGAAACGAATATAATCTAAAATGAGTGTTGATGGGATCGCATACTGTTTTGGGAATTATATATTGGATATTATCTCTGAAATACACACACACACACTCTCTGTCTCTCTGTCTCTGTCTCTCTCTCACCTTTATCGTCTTGCTTATAGTTATAGTGTATCCTGATGAAGGATTCATATTTTATATTTTCAATACTTTATTGGACTTGCCACTGTACTTAAGTTTTAATGAGTGCCCTATTTCAATATCTTATAGTTATGTGTAACAAGTATGTGTACCATTTGACAATGTGTAGATGTTTATCTTTATGACTTATTAAGTTTGGTTGTGTTATTTTTCTTGGCTCTGTTGTTGTTCTTGTTGTTGATGTTTGTCTGTTTTTCTCTTTTTTATCTTCTTCTGTTGGTTTGGTTTTTCCTTCTCTTTTGTTTGTTTGTTTGTTTGTTTTTGGTTAGGGTTTTTTTGGGGGGTGGGGGTGGGGATTTTTAGGGTTTTCTTTTATTTGCTTGCTTTGGGGGGGGGGGGGGGTGTTGGGGGGGAGCTGTTTTGAAAAGGGTTATTTCCCCTTGTTTTTATTGTGAGACTGTATAAGTATTGGGTTATTATTATTAAGATGTATCCCTAACGGGCGGGGACTGGATGTAAAAAAGCACATGTGTGCTTATTCATTATCCTCGAAATAAAAGAATTTGTCATTGTCATTGTCATTGTCATTGTCTCTCTCTCTCTCTCTCTCTCTCTCTCTCTCTCTCTCTCTCTCTCAAAGAAAAGATAGATTCATTCTCTCTCTCTCTCTCTCTCTCTCTCTCTCTCTCTCTCTCTCTCTCTCTCTCTCTCTCTCTCTCTCTCTCTCTCTCTCTCTCTCTCTCTCTCTCTAAGTGTTGGGTTATTATTAAGATGTATCCCTACGGGCGGGGACTGGATGTAAAAAAGCACATGAGTGCTTATTCATTATCCTCGAAATAAAAGAATTTGTCATTGTCATTGTCATTGTCTGTGTGTGTGTGTGTGCGTGCGTGCGTGCGTGCGTGTGTGTGTGTGTGTGTGTGTATGTGTGTGTGTGTGTGTGTGTGTTATGTCTACAGTTTGTATCCTGTATTCATATTTTATATTTCAATTTTATTGGGTTTGTTGACTGTACTTGTGGTTTTAGAGATTGTTTTATTTCAATATCTTTTTGTTGAGTGTAACAACTAGTGTACCTTACTTACAATGTGTTGATGTTCATTTTTATGACTTTATAGATTTGGCTTTTTTCTTTTCTTTTCTTCCTTGTTTTTATTGTGCGAGTGTGTGGGTATTGGGTATTGGGTTTACTATCATGACATATAATTTGTACGAGTATAATTAAAAGGAGTGTTGATGGTGATCGTGTGCTGTTTTGAGAATTACATATTTTGTACTATCTCTGAAATACACTCTCTCTCTCTCTCTCTCTCTCTCTCTCTCTCTCTCTCTCTCTCTCTCTCTCTCTCTCTCTCTCTCTCTCTCTCTCTCTCTCTAACCTTTTATTGTTTTGCTTATAGTTATAGTTGTTGTGTATGTTGTTTGGTTTTTGGTTGGGTTTTGGTTTTTGGTTTTTCTTGGTTTGTTTGGTTGGAGTTTTTTTGTTTTGTATTTTTTTAAAGTTTTTTCTTTGTTTTTACTGTGTGAGTGTATGAGTATTGGGTTTATTATTAAGATGTGTCCCTACGGGCGGGGACTGGATGTAAAAAAGCACATGGGTGCTTATTCAATGTCCTCGAAATAAAAGAATTTGTCATTGTCCCTCCATCCCTTTCTCTCTCTCTCTCTCTTTCTCTATCCCTCTCTTTCTCGGGGACTGTATGTAAAAAAGCACATGAGTGCTTATCCATTATCCTCGTAATAAAAGAATTTGTCATTGTCATTGTCTCTCACTCTCTATCTCCCCTCCCTCCCTCCCTCCCTCTCTCTCTCTCTCTCTCTCTCTCTCTCTCTCTCTTTCTCTCTTGAATCTACTGTTGTTGTTGTTGTTGGGCGTTCCGCAGCTTAAACACTCTAGGGGTTACCCATAATATGCACTCCATCTCATTCCTTACACAGGGCTGGGAATCACTGCGGGACACTTAAGTACATACCAGATGAGAATGGAATGTGTCTGTTAGACCGTTTTCAAATACCTTGCTGTATAGGCAGCCATACTCCGACTTTGGATGACATTTTCCTCTTTTATGGAAGGTGCAGGTTGCTTTTAGGATGGGTGATTGTTCATACGCCTTGGCTTCAATACAGACCCCCAGTTCGCCCAAGCTGTAAATGGGTACCTTCCCTCTCTAGGGATATATATTTTTTTTAAAGTAAAGGAGTCCCATAACCTATAAGGTCGTAGGGGAGCGAGGCGTCAGAGACCTCACTCCTCTAGGGCCAGCGTATTGAGGGCGGCGCCCATCTCCTCTCCCTCGCTGCTTTACCTTCCCTGACCCTAAAGAGGGCAGGTACCCATTTACAGCTGGGTGAACTGGGGGAACTGTACTGAAGCCAAGGCGCGAAAACGGTCACCCATCCAATTGGTAACCACGCTCGACGCTGCTTAACTTGGCTGGGGGAAAGTAAGTGCTCCGACCACTGAGCTATCCCGTCCCCATGCATTTTTCAAAATACTATTATCCGTTCCTATCAGCACGCAATAGCCTACTCTTCTGAATGGCGGAACGGGTTTTAACGTGTGCACAAGATGTTCTGGGTCCGTTCGCATACACGACCTCGGTTTATAGTCTCACCCGTACTGATGCTAGTTAACTCCAGGGGGAAGACCTTCTGGAGTGGGCGTTTCAGAGGTGGCTCGAACCCAGGCCGCCAGATCACCAGCTACACACTTTAACCACCAGGGGGACGGGATAGCATGGTGGTTAGAGTGATGCGCATTGCGCTCGTGATCTTCTGACCCGGGTTCGAATCTCACTCAAGAGGATTTTTCCTCTGGAGTTAACATAAGTGCCGATTCCACTCCCTCTAAAAGTCCTTCGGATGAGACTATAAACCTAGGTCTTGCGCACACGTTAAAACCCGTTCCGCTTTTTGGAAGAGTAGGCCATTGTGTGCGGGTGGGAGTAAATGACAAAATTGACAAAACTGCATACACACGGGGACTGGATGTAAAATAGCACTCGAGTGCTTATTCCATTATCTTCAAAATAAAAGAATAAATAAATAAATAAAACCACCAGGCTACCCCCCACTCCCTCCCTTCCCCATCCCACTCCAACACGTTTTTCCCTTTTTATTTCTACCGTTTGTCATTTCTGCCTTGTTTGGTTGTTGTTTTTTCTGAATCTTCATCCGCTGAAGAGGTTTTACCTTTACATCGTTGTTGTCGCTCGCAGGTTGATGATGACGATGAGGAAGACGATGAGGGAGCTGAGGAAGAGGAGGAGGAAGAATACTCAGAGGAAGAGGTGGACGTTGTGAAGGAAGAACAGAAGGAAGAAGAGAAGGAGGAAAAGAAACAAGAAAAGAAACCCGAGGAAAGAAAAAGTAACGTTAACCATGAATTGTTTTTACATTAATTTTTTATCGGCTCTCTATCTGTCTGTCTGTCTGTCTGAGTGACTCTCTCTCTCTCTCTCTCTCTCTCTCTCTCTCTCTCTCTCTCTCTCTCTCTCTCTCTCTCTCTCTTCCGTGAGTGTGTGTGTGTGTGTGTGTGTGTGTTGTTTGTGTGTGTTTGTTTGTTTGTTTGTGTTTCAAACATACCATAAAGAGGACGTTTGTAGAAGCAACAAAAGTTAGTGCTTTGGACTGTTTACATTTAATCATTTTTTACTGAAATACTAAGACTTTTTTCACTCGAGAAAATATGCGTGCTTCGAAAATTTGCCCAGAATTATTAAAACATTCGTTTGTTTGCATGTTCATTGTGTTTGTCTTTTAAGTTTATCATGACTGACAAAAGGAAATACAAAAGAAAGAAGAGATGTCACATGTAGTGTTGTGTCTGTTCCTGTTAAATCATAATTATTGCGAGCAAGAATGAGAGCGAGATTGAATATAGGCCTACATAATACTGGTTTTATTATCTTCCCAAATCAACTTGATATAGATTGAAATATTCTGGGAAAGCACTGGAAGCTGGTGATAGTATAGGCCTATGGATAAAGACTGCAGAATTTCGTAGACTTTGTATCTGTCTGGCAATATCAGGAAAGTTTGGTGGGTAAGAGAGAGAGAGAGAAAGAGAGAGAGAGAGAGAGAGAGAGAGAGAGAGATTAGAATCCACTAATGCACGCTATTCTTACTATCAGTGCGTCTACATTTTATATCAGTAGTCTTTCCTAGGAGACAGTCTGAATAATTATAGGAACTCAGTATGTAACTGTCGTATTTTTATATTCACGGGACATTTTGCAAATTTTGTATTTACACATGTGCGAATGTTGGTTCTTCCAGCGATTCCTTTCTTTGGGGGGGGGGGGGGGGGGGGGGGGAGAGGGGAGGATATCTACTTTCTCTTTGATTTTGTTGTCAAATTCCATTCCAAAAGCCATTTCTCTCGATTACAACCTGTAGCTGTTTAATTGTTGCTTTGCGTGTTCATCTCTCGAAGCCACACAAAAACCCTCTAAGTGAAACGTTCCATTATCAGCCGTACGCCAATCCGTTATTCTGACTTGTATGCGCTGAACTTACTGTCTAATCTACATTCCAGCTTCTGCACTTTACACTTCAGTGCAATAGGATACATAACAACAGAGTACATTACAGTTTTAACTGTGTGTTACACCACAGTTTTTAGCTGTATACTACATAACAATAGAGTACAGTACGGTTTTATCTGTGATGAAACTATTCAGCAAAAGTACACATCATAGCCTAATATGACTATTGTAACGCTCTTATTAGTTTAAGATTTGTTTGTTTGGGTATGGGTTTATTGGGGGTTTTGAATCGTTTGTTTAGTGTGCTTTTTATAGCTGGTTTGTTTTGTTTTTTTAAACTGTAATTGGCTCGTGGACTAAAGTGTGGGGGGAAAGGACAAGTCTACGATCCGTGCCCCATTCAGGAGCCTAGGCTTTTCTCTCTTCTCTCTCACTTAACTGGCGTTGGTCGCTTAACCACCAACTGTTTGTCCATAGAAAAAACAAAAGGCGCAATTACCTCGGTGGATGGGAAGAGAAGATCAGATGAAAGTACTTGAATCTTTTATTCTCCCCGTCTGTTCCCATACTACCAGACTGAGCAGTATAGCATGTTTGTGTTCTTGTTGTTTCGTTACAAGATTAATAAAGAGACAGTTTACATACGTGTAGCCTACCTTCAAGGGGAAACAATGCACTTTGATACATAAGCAAATTAAAAGCCTAAGCAGATGCAAACAGCTGGGGAAAAAATAAACGGACAAAAGAGTAGCCCGATTTCAATGAATTCCTCACGGTCTGTTGCGGAGCAGCCGGGAATATACACAGGGGATTGACAGGTCTAGATCTAAGATGCTCCGGAAAGTAGACTGCTTCACAATCTCACTTCAAGTTAAAGGCTAATTGGGGCCTGCTCTTGTTCGTCAGTACTTGTCACAGCAACCGCTAAGTCTTCAGTTCTAATCAAGGTACAAATCGGAATTTTAATCTGTTGCCCTTTCTAATGAAAGGCTGCTGTTGTCAAACTGAGAGAAGCTGACAAACAGAGAAATCAAAGTCTGGTTGAAGGTTGGGTTTGTGTTTTTCGATTTGGAATCAAAACTTGACTCATTGAAATTTTACAGGGCCTTTGAACACTTGTGTAGTGTGGCATCTTTTTTGCTTTGTTTTGTTTTTGTTTTATCCATGCCTTAACTAACCACCAGTGTAAAGCTGACAGCCACGTTGTAGCATTCTGTACTTAGTTATGTTGTAGCATTTTGTACTAAGTTATGTTGTAGCATTCTGTACTAAGTTATGTTGTAGCATTCTGTATTTAGCTAGGCCTATGTTGTAGCATTTTGTACTAAGTTATGTTGTAGCATTCTGTACTACGTTATGTTGTAGCATTCTGTACTTAATTATGTTGTAGCATTCTGTACTTAGTTATGTTGTAGCATTCTGTACTTAATTATGTTGTAGCATTATGTACTTAGTTATGTTGTAGCATTCTGTACTTAATTATGTTATAGCATTCTGTAGTTATGTTGTAGCATTCTGTACTTAGTTATGTTGTAGCATTCTGTACTTAATTATGTTGTAGCATTCTGTACTTAGTTATGATGTAGCATTCTGTACTTAGTTATGTTGTAGCATTCTGTACTTAGTTATGTTGTAGCATTCTGTACTTAGTTATATTGTAAAACTCTGTATTTGGTTATGTTGTAACATTCTGTACTTGGTTATGTTGTAGCATTCTGTACTTAGTTATATTGTAACACTCTGTACTTGGTTATGCTGTAACATTGTGTACTTGGTTATGTTGTAGCATCCTATACTTAGTTATGTCCGTATCGCTGAGACAAGAGGCCCTGTTTCAGACCCCTGTGTGGAGAGGACCTGCAGGCGAGGGGAGATTTGCATTGTGGACAAGAGGCAGAGGGCGCGCTGCACCTGCATCCCCAAGTGCAGAGATCCCGAGAGCTCTGATGATGACAGGTTCCAGGTACGTGCAGTGCCAGGATTCAGGTTTCAATGTGTCTACGAATAAAACTGGCGTATAATGCGAAGGAGAGGAAAAAGAATAGTTTCTTTTGTAGCAGGAAAAACGCAATGGTCTTCTGCGGGGGGGAGGGGGGGGGGTATTTTTTGTGCCTGGATCAGCTATCTTAACCACCAACACCCCCCCCCCCACCTTTTTTTTTTTAAATTAGATTTGAATGTTTGATGTGTAGATAGGTGGGATATATTACGATTGTAATGCACTCCTATCTTGAATAATGTGCTTTGATTTCGAGACCCTGGTTGTGAAGCAAACAGGTTCTAGTCACTTTATCCAATCATTGTTTTCTTGTTGGTATGTGTACATTTTACACGCTAAGGCGTGTAACAAACCTGTAGGCCTACTTTGAGATTAGAGAGAGCTGGATTCTAACAGTCTGTAATACCTGCCCAAGATACACTGCATGACAGTTTCAGAACGGTGCCTCTCCCCCCGTGGGGATGCCGGGGGGGACTGTCAGTATAAAGAGCATCTCCACCTTCTGGAAATTCTGTGCTAGGAATTCCCCTTTTCTAACCCTCTCTTTGTTTCTTGTTCCTTTTCTTCTTGTCACCTCCTTCTAGTCTGTTTTCTGCCTTTTTTGGTCTGTAATTTTACAACATAATAATAGTGTAGCAGGAGTGTGTGAGTTCATGGAAGGCCACATTATGTACAGCCATTCTTCACTTTGTTTTTGTTTGTTTTTTACCAGACTCAGCGCTATATAAATTCCATATATTATTATTATTATCACTTCACTGTGGGTTGTGTGTGACCTGTGGTGCAGGTGTGCAGCAGGAGGAACGTGACCTACCAGTCCGAGTGTGACCTGGACCGTGACCACTGCCTGTGCAGACGACAGCTGGAGGGCTGCTCCACCCCCAACACCGGCAAGATCCGCCTGGATTACTATGGCCCTTGTCAAGGTTGGTTGTTTTTTGTTTGTTTTTGGAGGGGGATGTTTGTTTTTGATGTTACTGTTGCTGTTATTCTTGTTGTTTGTGTTGTGCTCCATCCCCTACACAGGCAAGATCTGCCTGGGTTATTATGGCCCTTGTCTAGGTTGGCTTTGTTGGGGTGTTTGTACTTGATGTTACGATTTTTGCTGTTGGTTTTTTTGGCTGTTGTTGTCTCTGCTGCAACTGTCATTGTGCTTGTGGGGTGCTCCATCCCCAACACCTGCAAGATCTACCAGGATTATCACGGTCCCTGTCAAAGTCAGCTGCGACCGTCACTGTGGATGGTGGTAGTGCAGTGATGGTGGTGATGTTGATGTTGTTGCTACTACTGTATTTTGTGAGGACTTAATGATGGAACTGGTGGTATATTAATGCTGCTGCTTTTTTTCCTGCTGCTGTTATTGATGCAGTTATTGTTTGTGCTGCTGTTTAATGCTCCTGTTGTTATTGTTTGTATGCGGCGGCTGCTGCTGATGATGAGGAGGAGGAGGAGGAGGATGATGATGATGATGATGCTTTGCTGTTGCTGCTGCTGCTTTTAGCATAAATGGCAACAGATTCATCTCTGTAAAATGGGTTTTTTCATGCTCAAGAAGTACGCTTAGCTATAGTACTGCACAAACTCTGCTCTGTTACCACCTTTCTTCTCACTGTACTTACCATCCTGTAGATGCCTCATATTAACCAAGCCTCTAGTGGTGGTGGTGGTGGTGGTGGTGGTGGTGGCGGTGGTGGTGGTGGTGGTGGTGGTGGTTAGTGATATAGTACAAGGACTGTTAATAAACTGTTAGTGCTTGTGGTGATGATGGCGATGGTTATGGTAGTAGTAGTGGTGGTAGTAGTAACGGTTGTGGCGTTACTGTTAAGTGTTTAACGATACAGTACCAGCACTGTTGATAAACTGCTAGTGCTTGTGGTGATGATGGCAATGGCTGTTGTGGTGGCGGAGGTACTCAAACAAAACAGACACGTGCACGCACGCACACACGCACATGCGTGCATGGTGCACGCATACACACGGACACACACACACACACATACACACACATACACATGTCTGCATTGCGCACGCATGCACATGCATGTACGCACGCACACACACACTCACACACACACACACACACACACACACACACACACACACACACACAGAGACAGACCGACAGACAGAGACAGATAGAGAGTGAGAGTCAAGCCCGTTAACAGAGAAGGAGGATCAAGCACGTTGTCATTCTGTATAATATCATTAATTATAAGAATGGCCACTCCAGACCCCACTGCTTTCTTTCCTATTCTGATGCTGCTGTCTACTGTAACCCTCTGTTCACCTGCAGAGATCACCCCATGCTCGGAGAGGGAGTTCGGCCTCTTCCCCGGCAGGATGAGGGAGTGGCTGTTCGTCATCATGCAGCAGATGGTGGGTATCCAGCCTCTCTCTGTCTGTCAGTCTTTCTCTTTGTCTTTGTCTGTCTGTCTGTCTGTCTCTTTGTCTTTGTGTCTGTCTGTCTGGCTCTCTTTGTCTTTGTGTCTATCTGTGTCTGTCTCTTTGTCTTTGTGTCTGTCTGTCTGTCTCTTTGTGTCTGTCGGTCTGGCTCTCTCTAAGTCTCTGTCCCTCTTTCTCTCTGTTTCTGCTCTCGTTCTGTTTCTGTCTGTCTCTGTCTCTGTCTCTCTGGGTTGTGAGGAAATGTACATGTGTATGGATTTGTATCCTGGACGATTTGTATGATTTGTGCAAGCTCGCACGTGTAGTTGCGTGTCCGTGCATATGTACGCGTAGTGTGTGTGTATGTGTGTGTGTGCGCGCGTGCGTGCGTGCGCGCGTGCGTGCGTGCGTGCGTGCGTGTGTGTGTGTGTGTGTGTGTGTGTTGATTTTTGGGGGAGGGTTGTCTGTTTAGGGGAGCGGTGTGTCAAGGAGGGGAGTTTGCCAGTGTTTAATTGGTTTTGTCTATTTATTCGATTGGTTTACTTCTGGGGTCTTTCATTGATTTCATGACTTCAGTCAATAATTGAATGGCTATTTGAATGAATCATTTCTTTGCTTTTTGACATTATCTTGTTTATTGATCAATTGGTTTATTCATGTTTGTTTCACTTTTTTCTCCATGAGGGCCTGGTGTAAAGAAGCCTCTGGCTTATCCAATTACCCTCATTAAAATATTCGAGTTCGAGTTCTCTCTGTCTCTGTCTTTGTCTCTCTCTCTCTCTCTCTCTCTCTCTCTCTCTCTCTCTCTTTCGGATTTGAAGCACAAAATGAAACGCTCCACGAAAAATAGCGCTCCGTCAAATGAGTTTGTTCCTTGTGTAATGTGCTTAGAAGCAACGAAGAAATGTCCATTTCAAATTTCCTGAACTTTTTACAATGTTTAATGATAGTTCAAGGCTAAAATATTGAAGAATTTTGTCATTTTGTGTATCTGAAGTGGGGTGGGTTTTTTCTTCTTCTGATGAATTGCTGACATACCATATTCTGTTTGTGGTTTGCTGGAGGGGGGGGGGGTGGGGGGTTGTTCCTCGGCTAGAGCTCCGAGGTTTACCAAAGGTGAGATTTTGCATAGGCGACCGTTTTTACCCATCATTAAGGTAGCCGCTCTCTGACATCGGGGACAGTATGGGGTATTATTCATCATGTAACCATTTGGTGATCCCCCGAGCCTTACAAAGGTCAAAGGAAGACGTGGATTGAATTGGAAAAGACGGACGCTGTAGCCGAGGGGTTAAGGCCCTTGATTTCCATCCCATGGGTTCATGAAATCGTGAGTTCCAATCTCGGCGGCGTCTGGTGGGGATTTTTACGATCTCCGAGGTCAACTTCAAGTGCAGACCTGCCAGAGCCTTAATTCTCTTCGTGTATATTGTACACATGCAGAAGGTCGAATATGCAGCTTAAAGACCCCATAATTCATGTCAGCGTTCGTTCGGTGGGTTACGGAAACACGAACATACCCAGCACACATTCCCACAGTCGGCAAGCGGCTACCTTCATGGTGGGCGAAAACGGCTGCATACGTGAAATATCACCACTGGTGAACCTTTATTTATTTATGCTTTATTTTTGCTTTATTTCGAGAATAATGGAATAAGCACTTATGCGCTTTTCTTACATGCAGTCCCCGTGTGTATGCAATTTTGTCAATTTTGTCATCTGTTCCCACCGGCACAAAATAGCTTCTCTTTTGAAAAGCGGAACAGGGTTTTACCTGTGCGCAAGATGTTCTGCGTGCGTTCTCTCACGGGACTTCGGTTTATAGTCTCATCCGAAGGACTTTTGGGGAGAGTGGAGTCGGAGCACTAGCCGAGGAACGAAAAGAAGAAGACAAAGAAGAAGAAGAAGACAAAGAAGAGGAAGAAGAAGAAGACAAAGAGAAGAAGAAGAAAGAAGAAGACAAAGAAGGAAGAAGAAGAAGAAAGAAGAAGAAGAAGAAGAGAAGAAGAGAAAAGAAAAGAAGAAGAGGAAGAAGAAAAAAAAGAGGAAGAAGAAGACAAAGAAGAAGAAGAAGGAAGAAGAAGAAGACAAAGAAGAAGAAGAGGAAGAAGAATGGTCCAAAAAGAAAAGGAGGCACCGTGGTCGAGTGGTTTAGGCGGTCAACTCGTGATCCAGAGGTCGCGGGTTCGATCCCCGCTCGGCTCGGTGTTGAGTCCTTGGGAAAGACACTTTACTCCTATTTTCCTCACTCCACCCAGGTGTACAAGTGGGTACCAGCTCTGCTGGGGAAGTATCGGCGACAGACTAGCAGGCATGTCCAGGGATGGTGGTGAAAAATCCATGCATTGGCTTAACGCTACAGACCGGGATAAGTCCGGCTCGTATGGGTTCTGGCTGAAAGACATTACTCGTGTGGTGTTTGGCTGACTCCTCCAGGGTCAAGGGGAAGTCCGCTGATGATCTGGACAGATGGCGTCCTGGCAGGAGTACATGTCCAACGTCATCAGTTCGTGCTGACCTGGATAGTGGACCCCCTAGGGTGAGCTCATGATAGTATCTGTGTGTCAGTGGTGTGTGCAGTGAGTAGAGTAGTGTAGACGCAGTAGTGTGGTGGGTGGTCAGGTAGTAGTAGGTAGTCGGAGTAGTGTGGAGTAGGTAGTGTGTGGTGTGTGGTGGTGGTAGTGTAGTAGTAGTAGTAGTAGTAGTAGTAGTGGTAGGGTGAGTAGTAGTGTAGTGGTAAGTGTAGTGTGTATGTGTGTAGTAGTGTAGTAGTGTAGTAGTGTAGTAGTAGTAGTAGTAGTAGTAGTAGAGTAGTAGTGTGTAGAGTGGTAGTGGAAGTAGTAGTGGTAGTGGTAGTAGTGATGAGTAGTAGTGGTGTGTAGTGTGTAGTTAGGTAGTAGTAGTAGTAGTAGTAGTAGTAGTAGTAGTGTAGTAGTAGTGTAGTAGTAGTAGTGGTAGTGTAGTAGTAGTAGTGGTAGTGGAGTAGTGGTAGTGGAAGTAGTAGTGTGGTAGTAGGTAGTAGTTGTAGTAGTAGTAGTATAGTAATAGTAAGTAGTTTATATAGGTAGTAGTAGTAGTAGTAGTAGTAGTAGTAGTAGTAGTAGTAGTAGTAGTAGTAATAGTAGTAGTAGTAGTAGTAGTAGTTTTATCCCGTCAGCGCCTGGGCTTTTTCACAGTTCTTGAACCATTGACGCTGGGGGCAACAGCAAGGTGAGAGGCTGTATGACCAGTGGCTTTCTTTCCCACTCATGGAATTCCACTTTACAGCTTAGTCTTTAGTGAACGACTATGACTCTCTGACTAGGAGGCTTGACTTGCACAGTCCTTATGTGCTGCAGCCCTGGGGGCTGGTTGGCCTTTGGAGAGCATCTCCAACGCTGACTGTCCTTATGCCCACTTGGCCGAGAGAGTGGAGATGTACTGTGGGCAAGGCATCTCCATTATAATCAAATTTCTGCCCAATTTCCAAAACAGCAGCTGCCTCCGGCGGCGGCGGCGGCGTGTCTGTGTGTGTGTGATCTTTATTGATTGACAATCTTTATTATTAAATATGTGTGTGTCTATGTTTGTGTCTGTGTGTGCGCGCGTATCTATCTATCTATCTATCTGTCTATCTATCTACTATCTGTGTGTCTGTCTTTCTGACTGTGTGTCTGTGTATCTGTGTGGACAGGTTCGTGACCCGGCGTGAGCTGCTGTTCACCATCCAGTCCCTGAAGGCGTTGGAGCACTGCCTGCTGCCCTTCCTGGACCACTGCGACACGGACACTGACGGCCGCATCACGCTGTGGGAGTGGGGCCGCTGTCTGGGGCTGGAGGAAGGTCAGTCAGCTACAGGATGATGATGATGATGATGATGATGATGATGATGATGCATCCACGCCTTGACTGGACTTGTTGTGTGACATTTGACGTGCAGTGACCACAAGAAATCATGGAAAAATCGTATTTCATATGAACAAACATCAAACAAGTACATCCAACAGAATGAACAATTTTCTCCCAAGCCGATGTGCTGGGCCTGACTAGTCCGGGTCTTAACGGCAGCGCATCTGCATTTTCGCTCATATAAGACAAGCACCAATTGTTGCTGTCTGAGTGAAGACGAAGAAGAAACGGAATGAACAGACATGAAAAAACACATCTAAGGAAGGTGGCAGGACGGTTAAGACGTTCACCTGCCTAACAAGTGAACTGTGAGGTTTTCTGGGTTCGATTCCCAGCCTTGTCACTTCTTCCCAGTTTGACGGGGGGAAAAAAATCGAACTGAATGTCAAAGTCTTTAGGATGAGACTATAAACGAGGTCCTGTGTGTGAATGCATGCAAAACATCATGCGCACTCATTAAAAACACGTTCCGCCTTTCGGATGAGTAGATGATTTCATGCTGGCAGGAACCGATGACAAAAAAAACCCAGGTGTCATGTTTAGGCACCATCCCCGAAGTCGGAATGCGGCTACCTAAATGGGGGGATGGTGGTGGCATACACAACAGTCTCGCCCTTGGTGAAACTCGGGAGCTCTAGCCAAGCACTGGAATAAAAGAGGACAGAAAAACACACACCCAACACACACCCCACACATTCAATAAATTAACTTCAGAAAATATGGGCTGCACTTCCTTCTATCTTTCACTGCACTTCCTCTTTTCACTGCACTTCCTTCTTTCTTTCACTGCACTTCCTTCTTTCTTTCACTGCACTTCCTTCTTTCTTTCACTGCACTTCCTCTTTTCACTGCACTTCCTTCTTTCTTTCACTGCACTTCCTCTTTTCACTGCACTTCCTTCTTTCTTTCACTGCACTTCCTCTTTTCACTGCACTCCTCTTCTTCACTGCACTTTCTTTCACTGCACTTCCTTCTTTCTTTCACTACACTTCCTCTTTTCACTGCACTTCCTCCTTTCTTTCACTGCACTTCCTTCTTTCTTCACTGCACTTCCTCCTTTCTTTCACTGCACTTCCTCTTTTCACTGCACTTCCTCTTCTTTCACTGCACTTCCCCCCTTCCTTTCACTGCACTTCCTCCCCCACTTCTTTCTATCTTGCATGCCTCCTCCTTTCTTTCACTGCACTTCCTTCTTTCTTTCACTGCACTCATTCTTTCTTTGACAGATTCTCCTTTCACTGCATTCTTCTTTCTTTCACTACCCACCACTTCCCTTTCTTCACCCTCACTTCCTTCTTTCACACTCACTTCCCTTTCACCTGCACTTCCTCTTCTTCACTGCACTCCTCTTCTTTCACGCACTTCCTCTTTTCACCACTTCCTCTTCTCCCACCTCACTTCTCTTCACCATCCTTCTTCTTTCACTGCACACCTCCCCTTCACTGCACTCACTCCACTCACTCACTTACCTCTTCATCACACACCCCTCACACACTCACCCTCACCACACCTTCCCTTTCACCACTTCCCTCATCACCACACCCTACATCACACACTCCCACACCCCTCTTCACCACCCCCACCCACCCTCACACACCCCCACCCCACCAGCACAACACACCCAACTCAACTCCAACACACACAACAACACACACCACACACACCCCCACACACACACCCACCACAACAACACACAACACACACACACACCCACACACACAACCACACACACACCACACACACACACACACCAAACCACCAACAACACACACACACCACACACACACCACACACACCACACACAACAC
>CM054134.1:121189260-121306760 GCA_028751875.1 Rapana venosa
AAACACATTCTGTAACATCCAGATATAAATTTTGGATTTTATACATTTGTTCCACCATAAAATCTACAGCGCAGTGCAACCTTGCATTCACATAATGCACAGTGATAAATGTATATACTGTGCTGACAGGAAGATTGAGCTATGACATGTATACTGTGATCAGTTAAAAAGGAGTAAAACCTGTTAAATCAACATGCAGGGTGAATGTATGCCTATCTGGGAATGGATCTGAACACAAAACGTAGATGAGTGGATTATGAATGAAAAATAGCAGGTACCTCTTGAAACTGACTGCTGAGAAAACAAGACTAGTACAGTTGATGATGAAAGTGACACCCACAGAAATTTGCTACTTTTAACAGCCTAGATTGCCTTAGTAAATTCCATCTCTATGTCAACGATTCTTTTTCCACAAAGCTCTGTATTCAAACAAAAAATGTGTACAGTTACAAAACAAAATAGAGTTACAGTAAAACTCCAAGACTGTTGGAACAGAACTTTGGGATAAACAGAAGGATGTCTAAAAATAAATAAATAAATAAGAAAAGCATTGTGAATCGAAGGGAGAAAATAGTGAAGAAGTCCTTAACTGCAAAACAAAATTTTCTTTTAGGTCTCTTCCTTTGTTCAAAATGGTGGATGTAAAAGACTGTTTATAAGCAGAAAGATTACATTTCTTCCATAGTTCAAAATGGTTGATATGCAAGTGGTATTCAAAAACAGAAAGGTGTAATTGCTACATGTCACTGCCGTACTGATTAAACCGTCATCCTTTGAATGCCTGTATGACAGTGAACTTCAGTCCTCTTGTCTGTCTCCTGTCTTTCTGTGTGAAACTGACCGTCTTTTTTTTTATATACTTTTTTGCAATACTGTGCTTGTTGAAATAAATGTGCTGTCAAACAGTTTCTGGCATGGACATTATTTTCTCTTGTTTTCTTCTCTTTTGGTTTTACACATTGTGATGGTCTGAATGTGGTAAAATATCAGATTTCTTTGCAATTGGCTTAGGACTATTACTAGTCATGCTTATCTAAAATGCTTGCAAATTGTCTCATCAATACGAACACCTCGGGTGAGACGCCTAGCTGGGGTGATGACATCGAAGATGGTGCAATTTTGATGCAGTGGATGTGCACTAGCTTTGAGTCTATGTGACAGGACTGTAATCTACATTTCCTATCACAACATAGCCCAGGCACAACCAGCCCAGAGAAATACACACACCAGCAGTAGTGGTCAAGTAATTTCATCAGCACTCTCAAAATTACATCTGTAAAGTGGATAAAGCTTGGCTATGTAGTCCCAGTTTTCATAATGACCTGATACTAAATAGCAAACTCACTCTAGCTAGATGACTCATTGGATTCAAACCGGTGACCTTCCAACCAAGAAACCATGGCGGCTGGTTGAACATAAAACTCTTGTGCATGAGCTAGATCCTTTCAATCCTGATAGTTTTGACCAACCATCAAGTTATCTTGCAGCCCCAGCCTGTATTAAACAATTTAAGTGTACAAAGCTTCCAGAAGATACTTGCTTTCAGACTACATGTTAGGATACATGATGTGAATACAGGGTTCATACAGACTTTGTGGGGAAAAATTTAGGGCCTTTTTAGGGCTTTTTAGGGGCCATTTATTTCCAAATTTAGGGCCTAGCTGCGGGGCATCAAAGTATCACCCTGTGTACACGTTTACTTTGATAAACCAATTTCAAACTCATGTAAGCAAAGTCTCCTTGTCTAAAACTGCATGTTGGATATTGATTATTGACACAAATTCAACTTCAATTCTAGAATAAAATGTCTTTCAATCATAGATACCACAATGAATTAAATCCTAAACCAAATAAAACATCAAGTCATGGTGTGATGGAAGTCTCCATGTCTTGAAATACCAAGTAAAGTGAAAACTGAAATAAGTGTCTCTGATTTTAATAGGACTTTTCACAAACAACTAGCAAAGTGAACTAAGACACTACCCCTCAAACTTCATCTGATGTGAACTAGTCTCCTTGCCTTCCCAAAAGATGCAGATGGTTACCGGGTACTATAACTGGTAATAACAATACCCTCACACAGTCACAGTGCCTCTTCCAAATTCTGCTCCTTTATTTCAATCTCACACATGCGTACGTGCAGGCATTCACACACAATGCACACACACACACATGTACGCACGCACACGCACACAAGCATCCACAAAAGAGACAGACAGAGAGAGAGGTTGCTGGACGCAAGTTCTCTTCACTATGAATACATGTACAAGTCCTGTATCATCAATGCAGACCGAGTGGTAGGCCTAACACTGACTTGAAAAGGATGCCCACCCCCTCTCCCCACAGTTGTTTTTTTAATCAAGTCTGCCAAAAACTGAATAATTTGCGAATTTTAAAGAAAGTCAAATGAACCGACCACGTTGAGCAGTGGAAAATATGCAAAGTGCTGGCATTTCTGACTTGCCTTATCAACTGGATTTGTTTCTGTATGACTTCTGCAGGAAATCTGTGGGATAATCTCCTCAAATAAAGAACAGATTTGGCTACAGGTTTTGTTATTTTCCCATTCTGACACCTGATTGCCATTTTGTAAACTGTGCATGCGCACTGGAGAAACAATAAGCCTTGCTATTCACAGCGCAGCTGTGCTAAAATTGAAAAATCTTGTAGAGAAGAACTTAAGCACAGTAAACAGAAAACTGGTGTTTTTTTGACTCATAATTGCAGTTCCATAGTTTAGCATCATTTTCCAAACAAATTACGGACATACCATAGGGGTAGGTAGTCCCTCGCATGTAAAAAATAACTGGTGAAAGCAAAGTGTATATGCTCTTTCAATGGAGGCAAATTACCTCCCTTGGCAAAATAGGTGACGCGACATGAATAGCAGACGACAGGCATTCTATCGGCGAAAATACGATCTTTGGTCACCCTTCTTGCTTTCATTTCTCATAAGTTTTATTTTGTGTATCTGTTTAATCTACATTTTAACAGAAACTCTCACTCATGATTCTCATTTTTAGGGCCTCCAGGGTAATACATCTCATTTTTAGGGCTTTTTAGGGGCCTTATTTTGAATCTTCAAAAATCAGGGCCTTTTAGGGCTTTTAAAGACTTGTACGAACCCTGGAATATCAAAATGGTTTTCAGCATGCTGAAGTGTAATGTTGACCACACTAGTAGTACGCATCATGTGAAACATGGTAGTTCCTCTGTCCTCTCAAAATTTAGCATTTTGATGCGTTTCCTTCCACTCGAAGACTGCAGTTTATGATACCCGTTTTGTGTGCTGGTATGCACTGTGATTTGGGACGAGAGGAGATAGGGGGAAGAACTGATGTCACAATACTCAATCTGGTTTTTAGAGGAAACCTCACACACTTACAGTAATTGTCTCCATTGAATGATATGGATGCTTCCCCAAATTGACAAATTAGCATTATAATTGTAATTTCCACACTACAGAGGCAATTGTAGAGTATTAAACTGTATCAATTAAAACTGTACATGTTTAACAAAAAGGGTGCCCAAAAAGTTTTGCCAAGGACTGAAATCTTGTTGGTGCTAGGAAGGGGAGAGGATTTTTTAAAAAATTATCTGATGCCATCAGGATAGTGAGCTTGACACAGCCTTCTCTCATTGGAGCAAGTCATTCACTGTAAACTCTTCCCCAACATTGCTGTGAAGCAAGAAAATCAATGATAGTGTCATCTTTCTCACTTCTCGCATGTGCGGCATTTTTTCAAGGTTCTTTTTTCTATTGATACATAAATCCAAAACCTTCAAGGATCTGCATCGACTGTGAATCTGGGATAATAAAAAAAAAAATGCTGTTACGACCAACTAGTTTTTAAGAGATTATAGGTCCTATCTGTTACGCCATTTCAAGTTCTGAACATTTCTTTTTCACAAGGCTTTGGAAACTGAAGTCATAAGTCAACAGCTAGGGACCTACATACAATGCTCTCCCAAGTTATTTAGAACACATGTCGCACTAACTGAACACAAAGAAACAAGGCATTCTGCAGTTTACAATTTTATTTCCTTTATGAGACAGATCAACATGTCAGCAGAAAGATTCAATCAACCATGAACAAGACACATGTATGACAACAACAACAAAAAAGTTGTTTGGTTTTGTTTTGTTTTTTCAAATAAAAAATCCAAGTGACTGGCGGATATGTGATTTCATTGCACTACATGCACAACCACAACTTTCAGTTTGTGAAATAAAGACCCACACCATACTGCATGATAAAACTGACTGGAATGACTAAAAAAACAAAAATCAATATCACCAAGCCTTGCGAAAAATGTGCATGCATATCATCTGAGATCTGTTCATATCACTTGAGCATATGGCACACCCATATACAGGAAACAAAGCTTGCTCATACAGAATTAATGAAAACATTTCTGTCGATAATCTCATAAATGTTTTCAGCCCAAAAAATCAATGAAATGAGAAGCATACATTGTAAAAACACACATTCATCAAAACTTTTGTCAAGTATACTCAAGTTTCCCAATCCTACTTCTGTGTTGTAACTAAGAATTTCAGAGTGTATTTGCACTTTGTCAAAAGATGCTGGTTGGGCAAGTCTAGCATATATAAAGAATGCATATTTATAGACTGATGCCTCTAATGTGTTCTAAATTTCAAGAGTTGTTAATTGACACAAGATCCCCCATGTCTTTGATATCCCTTTGATTTCTCTAATAACCCTTCCATTTCCACTTTCTTATATGAGCATTCTGGTGCTCCATGACAGCTGCTGGCAAGCTATCCATACAGACATTCATTTTCTATTTGTTTTGTTTGCACGAAGGCTTCTCAGTCTAGTGTGTGGTGCTGACTTGTTCTTTTTCACATCATTCAGAAATTAATGCTCTTTCAGCTGTGCCTCACATTTCATCTTCTTTGGTAAACATGCCCTCTAACATAAACTGGATTGTGTTGTTCTAAGGTCTGAGTACATCTAACACATGTGTCCAGTTAAAAATGTTCAAGTCATTTATCTCACAAGTACAATTCTCTGGCTTGGATTCTTCCTGACAAAAAAGTGCATTGCATGGCCAGCAATTTATGTTGAATAAACAACCCATTCACTGCTGCTCATTAGGAAAAGGTGGATAAGCAAACTTAGCTACATGCTCAATGCGTACATTATCAAAAAGACAATACTTTTGTGTGTGTGTGTGTCCGTCCATGGGTGCGTGCATGCAAGGTGTGTATGCATATAAGTAGCGGGTATGCATGTGTGTGCGTAAGCAAGTGAGAGTGTGCTTCTGTCCATGTTAGCTAAACAGATCATGTCATGTAATGAAAAAAGCCTTTTTTTCTAGCTGGGAAGAAGTACACATATACACGCACATGTTTCATGACTAATGTAGTCTATCTTTCCCTTTTACACACACACATACACACACACACACACACACACACACACACACACACACACACACACAAACACATACTAAGCACTGAAAGCTGAACACAAATAAACACACACACAAGACGGAACACTGAAAGCTGAATCAGATGCCCATTTCCATTCTCTTATAAACAGAGAAAACACTAGTCTACCCAGCACAATCATTCAGAAATCTCTACCATCAAAATACACAATCATCACATGAAATATGCTTCAATTCCCTATTCCTACAGATAAAAACCATGCATATAGATATACAAGGAAATAGTGCTGATTGTCCATTGTTCATGTTATGCCTCCCAGCTGTCTTGTGCAAGGCATCAAAATTAGCACCAGAGATTCGCAATATCATCCAGATAACAGTCATTTGCTCATACATATTGCTTTTGTCCCAGCCCATGATGGGGACAATATCAAGACATCACATCACAAAAAATGCGCACGCACGCAATGTGAACAAACAAAACCCCACTGACAACGATTCTGACCAGTATCAATTTAAGTACTGAAAAGAACAAACTGTTCAACTGAAATTAATATCAACCCCATGCTATTTTCTTCAGATCAATTTCATTATCAGATCTGATCAAAGAGGACTTCCAAACTCTCTCCTGTAAAAAACATAACATTTGTTCTGTGCAAAACTACTGTTCTCAAAACTGATCATACACACGCACGCACCCGCGCACACACACTGTACCATATACCTACAGAATTTTACCTAGGGACAATTCTTGTGTTACAATGTTATTGGGGGGGTGGGGGGGGGTGTAAATGCACTGAACACGTGTTGCACACAGGACCTCGGTTTATCATCACATCTGAAAGACCCCTTTCTCTCAGTGTAAACTCTTGGACATTCTTTCTTCAGTCACTACAGCAGCCTCTGACTTTTCTGTAGCGAGTCTGACACAGAATCTACAATAGCACGTGTAAGAGAGGCAAGTCTGACACAGACTCTACCATAGCACGTGTAAGACAGGCAAGTCTGACACAGACTCTACCATAGCACGTGTAAGACAGGCAAGTCTGACACAGACTCTAGAATAGCACGTGTAAGACAGGCAAGTCTGACACAGACTCTACAATACCGTGTGTACTAACTCCTGCAGGACCTTACCTCCCAGGCTCTTGGATCGGGCGTTTTTTCTATCTCATCTTATGAGCTAGGTTTCTTTTTAAACTAACATCAACTCTGAAATTGGAAGAAAGAAAAAAAAGTCTTGGTTGGCTTTTCTGAATTTTAAGCTTTTTGACAGACTAGATATTCGTAAATGACGACATTGCACATACTAGAATAAGGTAAGATCAGAGACTCCTTTTGTTTACTCAAAAGCAGAAGCGAGTCCAAAACATTACAACTAACACACAGGAGGAGGGGGGGGGGGGGGGAAGTAGGTGTCAAAAATATCTTTGACTCAAAGTAGCAACTGACACAACGTCGTTCATCAAATTAAAAAAAAATTTTTAAAGGAGAAAGATTAAAGCACAAAACATTCAGCACATACTCAGTAGACATAAACATAGATATACTCAATGTCCATAAGATAAACCAGAATTGGCCAGACGTAGCCAATTTGTGACCCCTGAATACATACTGACAAGAATATAGGGCCCCCAACACTGAAAACACACAATAACCACAAAAATCACACTGGAAGTATTTACAGGGAGGCCCATGGGCCACCTGTGCCCAGGGCGACGATAGGAGCCATGCCCCTTTTTGGTCATTGTGAAAGACGTTTCGGGGGCATCTCACCCACACACAACATCAAACACATTACATGTTTATCATTCGGGGGCATCTCACCCACACACAACATCAAACATATTACATGTTTATCATTCGGGGGCATCTCACCCACACACAACATCAAACATATTACATGTTTATCATTTTAAGGGACTGTTCCCTTCAAGTACAGATAACAAGGTGGGGGGGAGCAAAGAGGGAGATGGCTGCCCAACAGGTTCTTATCAATTTTTTTTGTTTTGTTTTGTGCTTCATGTAACAAAGGGTTCAAGGTTTCTTAAACTTGTAAAAGTTGGTAAATGACATGGAATGGTGCTCTACTGAATGCTACAGTGGCTTTAGACATCATGCTGTATGTGTGTGCGCGCGCGCATGCAAGCTTATGCGCATGTGTGTGTGTGTGTATGTCAAGCTATTTTCACTGTATTACCTCTTACCCTAGGGTAAATATATATACCCCTCACAGAAAATTTTGCAACATAGATCGTTGGCTGCATTCCTGATGTCTCATGACAATTCTCAATATGGTCTTGTTACATAAAGTCAAGTTTTAAAAACTGGACTTAAAATACATAACAGTGTGGACATTTCTTATGTCCCATCTCTGCACAATCTCAGGGTAAATGGTACATACAGTCTCGCAGTTAGGATGGGGCCTCTATAAAGAGGCTGCATAAATTCCCATCACCATGAAGGTGAAGTGCATGCAACAGACAGTTTCACACACACACACAAATGATAGTCATACAAAAAAGAACATACTGATTGTTCTCTCTACAAACAAACATGATCACAACTACACAAAGGCATTACAAAAAGAAGAAAAGTAAAGGAAAAACACATGAGGTATACGGCAGTAATAAGAAAACTACAAAGATTAAATCAGAGGATTGTGAAGGAGTGGCGGTGGAAGGAACACATGCTGATTCAGAGCCGTCAGCCCACAGACAGCTGCCTCCACCCCGACTCTGTGTCCTTCTTAGATCTGATACCGGTTCTTGACTGTGGAGCCAGTCTTGGTGCTGGTATCAACATGGGACTGTAGACAAGAGCAATCAAACAAACATGATCCATTGCTGGCTGTTTAATAGTTCCAACAGTCTCAAACACTGCAAGTTGCATTGCTTTGACATCACTAAATACTGCGAGTAGAAAGAGGCTAAATAAATGTAAAAAACTTTTAAGCAAAAATATAAATAACTATTTTGTAGCCTAGCATGCATGCAGTTGCATGCACACACACTCACTCACAAAAACAAATAAACAAACCTAGAAGAATAAAACACATACACTCACACACACACACACACACACACAAAATATACCCATAAATCAATGTCATTTGCGAACACCATGGCAAAGCGGAATTCATAGTTCATTCTCATGTTGCTACCTAATTTTGCAACACAATACAGCCAACAGTACCTGACCTGCTTTCAGACACTTCCTCAATACCTTGTCAGCATTTCCCAATTAACTCTTTCTCTCTGTGCAAACCACAATGTTCATCACACAACTATTTTGTATGGTTTTGCAGGTGGGGAATGTGAGATATACTTTGTTTTCATCTAGGTGCGACACCATAGTGACTTTATAGGCTAGTGATAGCTATGTTGGCCTATTTCCCTTTCAAAAGCATTCAATCTGAATAGGTTGGGTTTTTTCTGGTGTGTGTGTTTGTTAGGCGTTTGTGACAGCCCTCACTCCTATCTCATTATCATCAAAGAAATGGATAGTAATTAACCACTTGACTGCCCCATCCCGGAAATTTTCCGGGGCTAAATGTGCACTCTATACGCCAACAACCCAGAAAATTTCCAGGATGTCGAACCGAAGTAAACAAGCCAGCTTCCTTGGGCTACACACCGGTATTAATTTGGGGGTCAAGTAGTATCTTCTATAGAGTGCGAGTGGAAAAAACTGTTGGTGATTTTCACAGATTTTTTAAAGCATGAAATGATGCACTGTGCACTTGTTTTTTGGATTGAGGACATAGAGTCACGAGAAAGTTGGAAATAACCATCAAATGAGGTTTGCCTGTATTCCTACAGCGTTGACCCCGCGCATGCATATTGCGGTAAGGAAGCTAGCAGACGACAAAGGACTGACAGTGTTTGCTGAAAAATTTAAAAATTTCAAACCTACCAAATTTGTTCAAAATCACATGAGTTTTGAGTCAGAGGCTAGTCTTTCACAAAAAGTGGTTTTTATTTCTGTGGATGCCTTAGTACGTGCAGTATGAATATAAAAGCTACACAGAAAAACAGAAGGAAAAGAGTGATTTTTTAATACCGGTGTGTAGCCTTGACTACAGTAAGGGAAAGAACTCCAAAATTAGTGGAGATCACTCTCCTGTTTCTTGGCAACATCCAGCTGCAAAAACCATGGCAAAAGCAATCATTTTTAAGCTCGTATTTTGTGCTATCATGCATGACTGCCTGGGCAGTTCTTGTTCAAAATGGCTGACACTTCTCGTTGAAGGTATCAATAACTTTACACAGCTGAAAAAGTGGCAAATAAAACTTTAGATTATCCTGACAGTGATGAAAATGATTGTGTATGATTCTGGAGAGTGCATTTTTTTTAAAAATGACCGAAATTTTGCCTGGACTTATGTGTGACATTATTGAGATGGGGGGGGGGGGGGGTTACTCAGAATGACAGTGGTGATGAAGAAAGAGAATTTTTTTGTCTATTTTTTACATTTTAAATATATTTTCGTAGTGAAATATCATGCTAACTAATTTGAGCTTGCCTCAAAGCAATCTATGATATACATATACTGTCATTGGGCAAACTATCAGGATTATTCGCTTTGATTTGTCTTTGCAAGATTTAGCGCTATATCACTCACTCAGTCCCATGTCTCAAAGGACGTAGGGGGGACATGAGAGAAGACGCGACAGAGATCTTTTTCCATGCTTCACGATCTTGTGTGACTAGTAGAAGGTGTTGCAGGGGTTGGGCGGTCCATTCTTTGATGTTGTCAACCCATGATTTGTTTTGGCGGCCTCTTCTTCTCTTGCCTTCAACTGTTCCCTGCAGGATGGTTTTTGCTAGGGTGTTGTGTCTTGTGTGACCAAACCACATCAGTTTTCTCCTCTTTATGGTGGAGAGCAGAGGTTCTTGGGGGCCCACACGCTTTATTATTATTATTATTATTATCATTATTATTATTATTCATTTAGTCATTTCTGAGTAAGAGGGACATGAACATAGCGAGTGGTACATAAGAATTTTATTCCCCGGCATAAAGAGTGCACTTGCACTCGGCAGTTAAGAGGTTAAACGATGGATAGTAATTTAACTTTTCTGTACAAGCTGTAATATGAAGGATGAAGGAATAAAGCTTTATACTCTGACACCAACTCAATGTCACACGCTTGTTCTTTTAAACTTGATTAAATGACTAACATTAGTTTTATTTTCTGTCAGGTTTTTTTCTATTTTTAGTTTGCTAGATTTTTTTTAATGCTAACCTTCCCCCAGCCAAGTTAAGTAGCGTCGAGCGTGGTTACCAGTTGGATGGGTGACCGTTTGCACGCCTTGGCTTCAGTACAGTTCCCCCAGTTCACCCAGCTGTAAATGGGTACCTGCCCTCTTTAGGGTCAGGGAAGGTAAAGCAGCGAGGGAGAGGAGATGGGCGCCGCCCTCAATATGCTGGCCCTAGAGAAGTGAGGTCTCTGACGCCTCGCTCCCCTACGACCTTATAGGTTATGGGACACCTTTACCTTTCAAATGGTCAGGATGTGGTAAGAAGTAGGGAAGAAAACTGGCAAGGGCAAGGGAGCTAACTTTGGTCATTTTTCACAACTACAAGAAATCGTGTTATGTAATCTACATTTGTGTTGATTTTAAAAAAAGATCATTTTCCAAATTTTGTTTTCAGTACAAAAACTGGTATGCATATGTCCACTTGGAGCATATCAAAGCTAAGCTACCATGGGGCCACCATCCAGAAGGCCCTGCACTGCTGCTGAGATCATTCTGGTGGTATTCAGTTATGCCTGTCAAATATGTAAAACATGGTGGCCGCCTTAAAATGGGCGCTCCAAAAAGTCAGGACTGAATGAATCCTGCCGTGTTCTTTCAACAGTTCTCAACAACACATTAAACCAGCCGAAAGGCTTGACCAAGCGTTCAGAACATTCTATAGATACAAAACGACCCATGGTTTGCAATCCACAACTGAACAAAGTCATCCTGAGAGGTATGGTCTTTACTCACCTGATACCCAATGAGGTGAGTTTTGGGGATCTTCAGCTGGTCTTTCAAGACCCGTCTGAAACACAAAGCAAGCGTTGTCACACATTTCTTTAGGGGATTAATCCACTTCACACATGTCCTTTCATTCTGGAGTGTGCCGCCACTTTCTCTCCCCCCACCCCCTTTTTTTCCCCCCATACATACAATCTACAGACGCAATGGTAATCATCAACTTTTGAGATCTTTCCAAGCTGGTTAATTCGCAACACCAAATATGACCATTTATGTGATGTTGATCATTGCCCCTTCGTTTTAGTTTTGGTTTGGTTTGTCATGTGTAGCATCATTACATTTCATATCCTGTAAGGGTTTCAACTGTAGGGGCACCACGGGTGCTGATTTTAGGATTCCAGAAAAGGGAGCCCATCTAGGATTTCAAGAAAATGGAGCCCATGGGCACACACAAACAGAGAATCCAGAGAAGGGGGTTTGAGGGTAAGAATCATCATCATCATCAGTCCCGTGACCTTGGCGGTCGTGGGGGAGACACGAAAGACGATGCTGTGGTAAGCCTCCTCCATCCATCTCGGTCCTCGGCTCTGCGCAGTAGTGCCGAGTCATTCATCCTGGTCCATTCTCTGATATTGTCCATCCATGACTTGTTCTGTCTTCACCTGTTTCTGCCACCTTCGAGTGTTCCCTGCAGTACTGTTTATGGCAGAGTGTTGTGGCGGGTGACGTGGCCGAACCATGTCAGCTTTTTCTTCTTGACGATGGTGAGAAGAGGTTCCTGTGGACCTGCCAGCCGTGTTATTTGACTCTTGACAAATTCATTGGTCTTTCGTTCTCTCCAGGATATGCCCAGCAGTTTTCTAATGGCAATCAGCTTCAGGGTAAGACCAGGGTAAGAATGGCAAGGGGGTAAAGAAATGACCGTCTGAAATCAATTTTGATACGGAAATGAAGGGGTAGAAGGGATGGGATAGCCTAATAGTTAGAGCTTTGTGTGTGGCATTCGTGATCTGCCGACCTGCGTTTAAACCCTGTTCAATGAGATTTTCCCCCCTAGATGTAACATCAGTGCCAACTGCACTCCCCAAAACCCGAAGGAACACCTTGCACACAAGAGTAGGCCACTGTGTGCCAGTGGGAACAGATGACAAAATTTACAAAACTGCATGCACATGGGGACCGGAAGTAAAAAAACAAAACAAAACATGCAAGTGCTTATACTATTATCATCAAAATAAAAGAGTATAAAAAAATTGTTTTAAATAAGTGATTAGAGATGCTGTTTTTTTTCATTTCTTTGCATCCAATAAGCAATATAAAATGTGGGAACCCTGCAATGCTTAAGCCTAGAATCAACACTGAAGCTGAAATATTTTAACTAAATTATAAAAAAGAAACCTTCACAGCTTACCCAATTTTGGTAATGTTTTCTCTACTGTTCCAGTCTCGAGTCCACACTGAAATCTTGTCTCCCTTCCCACGGATGTTGATGACTGCACCACACACTTCATCGCCAGCATCGCCAAACAATTCTCCAATCAGACACAAGAGCTGCACAAAGAACGCATCACACCACGCTTATAAAGGAGCGTATTGTATTAATACTGAATCTATCACAATAAACATGTAACAGAGTGGAGATATTTAATCTGCCACAGCTCTAGACAACTTTTGGGCTACAACAGTGAACAGGGAGAACAGTCAGAACAGGGAGGATGTGGCCTCTAAAAAGAAGCTGCATAAATTCTACATTTTACAGCACATGCAAAGTGTATGCAACGGAGTGTTTACAACCATCCAACAAAACAGTGTCACACAATTCACAGGTGTGTCCCGATTTGGAAACATGTCGCTGCAACACGACTCTGATCGTATTGGAGGTAATCTGATCACCACCCCGTCACAAACAAGAGTGAATTTTTGAAAAATTAGTTACAGACACCCTTAATAATTCAAAAGGATCCCACAAAAACCAGAAAGCAAGCATGAAAGAAAAAGAAATTGCAAAGATTTAATGCCATGTGAAGTCGGTCATAACCCATCCTCTCCATGAGCATTTCTTCTTTAGCTATCAGCTTTCTGTGTCCCCACAATCGGCCACAGCAGCCACACTCAACACCAAAAGTCTTTCTCAAAAAATGTGATTGAATCATGCATCTGTCAATTGTTGTTGAAGTTAGAGGTGTGCAGTTGTCCCTTTCCTCCCCTAGCCTCAATCTCCCCTGCAGGACCTGCCACACCAAATCTGTGTGGTGTTTCTCATCCCATGGCCTACGTCGTTCAGCTTTCTTTTGGTGATCTCTGACAGCAGTTGGCATTCAACATCTAGTTCACTTAGCTCATTGGCATTGCATGAAGATTAGCCTGTCCAGTGATGAATGATTTCTGCCACATTTTAAAAAATTAAACACACTTACACAAAAAGATTAAAGCTATACAAATTGTAACATGATCGTAAAAGTATATTGTCAACATTTGGCTTTTACAGTGTTTCCAAATGCGCTTCTGATTTTTGTTTTGATATCCCTTTTTGCTGAGCTGATAGTTTGCCGAAGCTAGAGCTGAGTAAATGTGCGGTCGTTTGTTCTTTACCTGTCGACTCTGAGAGGTCTCATCTACAGAGCCCCATTTATGCTGTATTGGTTCAAATGTTGTCATCTATTCTTAGTTTCTAGGTTTTCGTTTCCTTCCATGTTGTTTACAGCCCCATAAAGGAAGGAGGCTAAGCAGGGCTGTCACCTTATTCAATTTCTGCTACTCCAATTTCACATTCACCTCAAGTTCAAAATCACTACCATCTAACCCCTTCAAATATCCAACACTGTCTATCTGGAACAAAAGCCCAACAAAACAACATTAAATGACAAGGTACTTTAATCATTTCAATAATTAAAACCAATAAAACCAGCCTTGTTGTGGATGTCAGCCATTCTGCTTAACTTATCATCCCCAGGTTAACAAAAAGCATTAAAAAAGGATAATGAACACTTCCATGTTCAAAACCATACATAAGAAAAAAAAGTCATATGAGCAAATAACACTGCAGTATGGATATCCTGTGCCCATCCCACTGGGTACATCATCATGATCTGGTCACAAGAACAAAATAATACAGGCAAAATGTTATATTATATAACATAATTATGAAAAGAAAATATGTGTAGGATTTGCTTAAAAAAAAAAATTTTAAGGCAAAAGAATGAACTGGGAAGGCTGAAAATAGGCAAGAGTAATCATAGAAATTAAGAAAGATAAGGAAAAAAACAGAAACAAAAGAGAGTCATAAAGCAGGGTACATTTCTAGCACAGAATTTCTTCAAGGTGGGGATGCTATTTATACCGAAAAAGCCCCCCTTCCCCAGCATCCCCACGAGGGAGTATCCCGGCTTCACAACCATACATCAGTCAGAATAAAGTATGTTCTTTCGAGCCAGAAGGCCCATAGAGCTGGAGCTTATCCCGGTTTCTGCTGTAGCGTTAAGCGAACTGATGGTTTTTCACCACCCCTGTGACAGGACGCTAGTCTGTCGCCAGATACTTCCCCAGCAGAGCTGGTACCCACTTGTACACCTGGGTGGAGTGAGGAAAATAGGAGTAAAGTGTCTTTCCCAAGGACACAACACCGAGCCGAGCGGGGATCGAACCCGCGACCTCTGGATCACGAGTTGACCGCCTAAACCACTCGACCACGGTGCCTCCTATCAGTCAGAATACTAGGCTGAAACAGACCAGGCACTAGACAGCTAATAATGCTGGCATGCTGGCACAGCCAAAGGCTGGGATTGACCAAGGCCTGCTTTATCTGTGACATAACTTTAAGAACAAGGAATTGAAAGCCAAGCACAAGGTAAGCCACAGTGTTAAGGGGATGCAACTGTGCCAAAAACCCTGTCAACCTTCATCCTGGTCAAATGGTCTAGGTTGTGGATAACAACAAATTTGCAAGACCATGATTTCTCTCCCCTTAGCTGCCTCAGTCATTAAAAAAAAAAGGAGAGCAAAGGGCTGGAGGCTTACGGTCACAATGCCCACCATGGAGTGAATGTCCTAGCCCAGGCCTGGGCAGGACTCTACTCACCACTTCACACCAGGCCTCATCCAGTTCTCCCTGCAGCCTCTGAGTCTTGTTGAGATTTATCAGCCAGCGCCCTCCTTCCTTGTTCATGTCGTCCTCCCACATCGGCTGAATTCCCTCCTACCACAGGTACACAAACAGCCACAATCACTTTTTTTTTTACTTACTTTATTCTCTCTCTCTCTCTCTCTCTGGTTAACAAAAATGGGATTCAAAGTGGGTTATCTGAACATCTGTCACTTATTAAACAAAGTATCTGACATAGGTCCTATTCTGTCAAATTCAAATGACTGTTTTCATGCTTTTTGTTTTGCTGAATTGCGCTTATCAGATGTAGTTTCAGATAATATCGTATCAAACCCTATTTATACTACCATCAGAAGAGATGCCAAAAGCAAATTAGAAACTGGATTAATAGCATATGTACATAAATCAGTTAATTTCAAGGAAATTGATAAATTTGAGAAACATGGCATTGAAAGTATCTGGCTTGAAATTTACTTGAAAGGAATAAAACCATTCTTAATAGGCTTTATACATAGAAATCCGGATGAACGAACCAGTTGGTTTGATCGTTTTGAAGCCATGATGGACGATGTATCAAACCATTCAACAGAGATAATATTGTTAGGAGATTTCAACATTGATTTATTTAAACCTCATGATAAGTGGAGGAGTGTGTTTGAATTATATCATTTGTCACAGCTGATTCAAACCCCAACACGAAAAACACTTCACTCTGAAACATTAATTGACCATGTCTATGTCTCCAATATGGATCATATAATAGAAACATCTGTTCCAACATTTGGCCTAAGTGATCATTATCCAATATGTCTAACGTGGTCTAAAAAAGGTACAAGGATACCTAGATGCAATCGCAAGAATGTTTCTCTGCGAAACTATAGGTTGTTTGATGCTGAAGGATTTCTTTCTGATCTATGTAACGCCAACTTTTTAAATGTTTATCAGTATACTGATCCAGATGAAGCACTTACTGCCTGGTATCAAACTTTTCTTCCTATATTTGACAAACACGCACCACTTAGAATTAAAACGAGTTAAATTTAAAGATAAAACCACCATGGCTTACTGCTGAAATTAATGCTGCCATTGCAGTACGTGACAAATTGTTAAGAACAACAGGAAAAGATGCAGACTTTAAAAAGCAAAGAAATAAAATAACAGCTATGAAAAGAACTGCTCGTAAGAAATATTTTAGTGATCTGATCTCATCAAAAAAAGACACAAAATCTGTATGGAAAGCTATCAATCAGCTAGCTCATAAAGCATCTACATCTACTCCTCTTTCTTTTAACTGTCTGTCTGCTGAAGATATAAACAAGCATTTTGCTACAGTAGGCGAAAAGGTAATTCTAGCTAACAATACAAAATTTAATGATCTGTCTGCACTTAAACACTTTTGTGGATCCAGAAATATACAATCTAAATTCAAGTTTAATGTTATCACTGTTCATGAAGTATACAAAGAATTGTGTTCCCTAAAACACTCAAATGCAAGGGGCTTGGACAATCTAGACAGTAAAATATTGAAGGTTTCAGCACCCATAATATCTGAGCATATCACATACATTTATAATCTTTCAATTGAAAAATGTCATTTTCCTCAAGCTTTTAGAGATGCCAAAGTTTGCCCCTTTTCAAATCTGGTGACCCAAAAGATCCTCAAACTATGACCAATATCAATCCTGTCTTCATTGTCTAAGCTCTTGAAAAGCATCTTAAGAATAACCTTCAGCTGTATTTTACAAATCACAATCTGTTTCATCCTAGGCAAAGCGGATTTATGAAAAACCATTCTTGTCACACTCTGCTTACTAACCTAATAGAACAATGGCATGAAAATATTAACAATGATCTTTTGTCTGGGGTAGTATTTGTTGATTTTGCAAAGGCTTTTGACACCATTGACCATGATCTTCTAATAAAGAAACTTGTTTTGTATGGCTTATGTTCAGATTCAGTAAGACTTATATCCTCATTTCTTAAAAATAGACGGCAGGCAGTTCTTCAAGACTGTGCAATATCCTCCTTCATGCCAATAACATATGGTGTCCCCCAGGGATCAGTTCTTGGGCCAATTTTGTTTTCTATCTATATTAATGATCTTCCATTGAATATTTCATCTTCTTGTGAACTATTTGCAGATGATACGACTATTCATACTAAGGATAAAAAAGCAAATGTTATATGTAATATTCTACAGAAAGATATAGATAAACTAACTTCTTAGGCTGATCTGAACCACATGGCTCTTCATCCTAAAAAATCTAAGTTCATGATAGTCACAACGAGACAAAAAAGACAAAATATAAAGTCCATGTCAAGAAGTCTGAAAATTCATGATCAGATAGTAGAAGAGGTTAATAATCATAAATTACTTGGCCTTAATGTAGACAATAATCTTTCCTGGTCGAGCCATATTTCAATATTGTCAAAGAAATTATCCCAAAAGATATTTCAGCTCAATAGAATAAAGCATTTCCTTGATGAGCACACTCGAAAGTTGTTCTTGATTATGCTTCAACATGTTGGGACCTGGTGAGTAAAAACTGCTTAAAACAACTTGAGAGTATTTACAGACAATCCATGAAATTAATACTCCTTAAATCATCTTTGCAAAATGAAGATTACAAAAATCTCAATATTTTACCATTAAATCAGAAATGCCATTTCAATAAAGTCGTATTTATGTACAAGATTATGAATAATCTTACGCCATCCTATCTGTATGATAAATTTGTTATCAGAGTTATTCGAGGTAAAAGTATTCTATTTATTCCCCGCCCCAGGATAGACTTATTCGTGTCATCCTTGGTTTATTCAGGTAGTAAGCTATGGAACAATATCCCTGATTATCTTAAACAGAAGCCTAGTTTGTCTTCATTTAAGAAAGGATATCACAGACATCTTTTTGAAATGTTATGATTGGAATTTCATTTTTGTGTTCGAAATCCTTATCACTAGTAGTCATTAGCACACAATTCATGTTTAATTATCTGTAGTAGTCATTAGCACACAATTCATGTTTAATGCGATTTCATTCTTCATGTCTCTTTGCTGTTGTTGTTTTGTTTAGTTTTGTTTTGTGTCCATTTCCCTGTTGATCTATCTCTGTTCTCACACTGTCCATAACTCTGTAAGCCACTGCCCCCTCCCTCCCCTCACTCTCTATATCCTTTGCTGTTTTGCCCTGTCTGTATGTCCGTCTGCCTGTCTGTCTCTTTGTCTCTTTCTGTCTCCCTCTGTAATGTGGTTTCTGAGTCGGTGGTTGGTTGTTGTGTGTGTGTGTGGGGGGGGGGGGGGGGGGGGGGGGGGGGGTGGGGGTTTGGTTTTGGGTTTTTTTTTTGTTGAGGAGATGACTGTGTTTGCTGTGGGGGGGTTGTTTGCTTTTCTTTCCTTCTCCATTGTTCCCTTGTATGACATTCATCGTCATTGTATCTAGTTCTCATTTATAGTGTTGGATAATTATAATCAATTTTGAATTTTCATTTTGGTGTCTTTAAAAACTGTTGAATGATTGTTTGCGGGTTTGTTTGGGGGGGAGGGGGGGGGTGTTGTTGTTGGGTTTTGTTTGTTTTGTTTTTTTTCGGTGGTTTTTGGTTGTTGGTGGGTGGTGTGGTGGTTGGTGTCTTTTTTTTTTTTTTGAGAGCATGGTGTAAAAAAGCCATGAGCTTATCCATTTACTCTCAATAAAAAGTTCGAGTTCGAGTTCTCTCTCTCTCTCTCTCTCTCTCTCTCTCTCTCTCTCTCTCTCTCACTCACACTCACACACACACACACACACAGTGTTTAGCAGATTTTAATTAAAGAAAAAAGAAATGAAGCATACTACTGGTTTGGGCTAAAACGGGTTTTGAACCTGTAACTTCTTGCTTTCTAGGCAGGCCCGTTACCTCTAGACCACTAATTCAAATTTTCAGTATGTGACCCATCCGGCTGATTTACATACATGACAACCACAAAGTACAGAGCTACTTTTAATCACCACTTTCAGAAACTCCAACAATTCGGACAGACAGACAGACAGACAGACAGACAGACAGACAGACAGCCAGACAGACAGACAGACAGATAGATAGATGTGTGTGACCAGCTCTCAAAAGGTGCCTAAACACCTGCTGAAATTTAAACTACAGCAAAATTGTTGTTGACTGTGACTTTTGCAAAGTTAAGACGTCCAAGTCCTCAGGTTTTGTAACAGGAGAAAAGATTGTACTTTTAAGAGTTTATATCCAACACTGATCAGAAACAGTGTCCTATGTGACATGTGACACAAATTTCATTCCTTCATACATCTCATAATTCACTAGTCCCAGGCAACGCAAAGAAGAAAGAAGATAATTCACTAGTCAAAAAGGAATTTTAAAGGTCTGATGTCTCTGAACATATCTGGATACTTCTAGTCTTAATCAATCCAGTAAAAAGTATGTTACATCATCTTAATGTCACAATCACAGGGGACACAACCTGACCAACACTTTTCTTACGTAAGCAAGGAAGTACACTCCAACACAAAATGTACATGTATATGTGCTTTGTCAAAAAAAGGATAAGCTTTTATTTGAAAAGCAATTTAAGCACACAAAGCCAATCAACCAGTACTATAGTCAAAATAATGGTGTCATTTGTGACAAATCAAGATGTAATGACACAGGGTATACAGTCACGCGTCACAAGTAACTCCTCAAAGTAATAAAAGCACATACACAGTACCAATACCAAATATTACTTTATCAAAAGTTTATGTTATGATGTTTATTTAAAGAAATCCTCTAAACAAAACCAAGACAACTATGAAACAATCATTTCTTAAAACCTGACGTTAAATGTGACATTTTGTGGCAGCGACACCTAACGCTATAGAATGACATCACACGTCACTCTAAAATCATAAAAGCACTAAAAGAATAGTAATACTGCCAGATTACATTTTACCATTTTTAACACACACAATACTAAGGGAAAATGCAATGCAATGCAAAACACATACAAAGTAGGTCTGGAATAATATTGTTTTAAAGACTTGGTGTAATTATCACTCGGTAAAAGATGTTTGGGGGGAGGGGAGGGGTTGGTTTGTGAGTAATTTTCTTTTTTTACAGACAACTGATTAATTTAAAAGAGCAAACATAGAAATAAAAAGAAATATATGGCATTGGCTACATTTCAAGTTATCTCTCAACATTACTCTGGTATTATTTTAAAACACACCTGAAACAGAATGTAAATGTCACAGATGCAATTTCCATTTCAGGACATAGTTTTGACGCTTCTCCCTTTTGCTCTGCATCCTCTGTCATCTGGTTTGAAAGAAGGGCACCACACTGCCCGTGACCCAGTCAGCTGGGTCCATGTCTTTGCACTGTGATGTCCACAGGAGGTACTGTTTTGGAGACTTTACCCACAGAGGGTCAGAACTCACTCTGAATACTGTTCATCACTTGCTGACCAGTTTCGTTTATCCCCAAGCTGTGGGTATACAGACTGGATATTATTTTGCAGGATGTTTGCTGCTGAAAACAGCTGCCAGAGCCCGCAATAAGCTCCCCTCTCTCTCACAGCCATTATCACTGATCTGTATAACATTTTCAGATCATCTTTATTAATCAAGACTGATATGTTGACAGGGATTGCTGAGTGGGGGGCCAGGAACTGTACAATGTCACTGCCACGGTGATGACAAGACTGTTCCGGATATGCTCTATCCAAATAGAGGTCCTCACTTTCAATCAAATCCAGGGTCATTCTGTCACGCTTTTCAACGTGGTTTGCTTCACTACCTGATGCCAACACAATGAGGGTGCGACAAAAGCAGTTGCCATTCCCATCCACTGAAATAGGTATGTATATATTGTTGCCACAGGTCTTCTGGCAGTAGGGTGATGGCACAAGAATCCGTTTGCCAGCCTTCAGAAACAGTCCTCGTCTGAAGAACTGTTCACCAGGCTTGATTTCACACTGCTTCAACTCCGCAAGAGGAAGCTGCTTCTATTGATTCCTGAAGGTACAGAAACCAGCCCTGCTGTTCCACTCCAGCAGTGACAGCATCAGGAGAGAGAGAGATTCCTATTCAAGAGCTTCTGCCGACACACTGGTTGGTTTTTTCCTTTTAGAATTTTTTCGCCTACCACCGTTTTTCATTTTGATTACGTCACTTTCCAAATGCCTGTGAACTCTTGGTTGGTACAGCAGCCAGGTACACACTGCACACAACTGGTGCAAAAACATGACAGCATTTTCTTTTTGATGTTACAAACTACCCCCACTGGTTTTATTGCATGAATGCTAAGCGTACCTGGCACCGTCATATACTTATCTCAAGCAATACTCCTGTCCACTTCTGAAGACAAAACTGTTTCAAAAATTCTTTTCACGTACTTCAGTGTTTTGAGATGCTTGCAATTCTATACAGAATTTCTGCAAGTCCTCAGCACACTGAATGATGGTTTTGCCACTAGCAACGTAACGAGTGGCAACGTTTTTAACAATGCCACCACAAGAATCACAGAGACACTTTCCATGATTTTCTATGGCCAAATCTTATTCACTATTTGTGTCAAGAAAATTTCAAAATATCATATTTGTCGTCAATAAAAGTTTAAATGAATAAAACGTTCTTTTTCAGAAAGTTTTTCATTCATAGAATAAAATCAATGTGTTACAGGTTAAATCCATGTTTATATTCACTATACAAAGACTTCATTTATTGATCTCAGCGTGACAATTTTTGTTACATGAAAACTCCAAATTTTTACGGCTTTATCTCTCTCAAAGTACGTATATTACAGCAATTTTTCAAATTAGAAAAATAAAGATACATTCAACAACAAAAACATTAATACAGTTGCTAGTGCAAACGATTTCTCTGTTGTTACACACAACCTCAATACCGACCTACCCATCGATAGACCATTAAATATTGTAGAAAAAGACCTGAACTTACCTTCAAAACAGAATAGCACAACCTGAACTTACCTTCAAAACAGAATAGTCACAACCTGTGCTTACCTTAAAAACAAAATAGTCACAACCTGTGCTTACCTTAAAAACAGAATAGTCACAACCTGTGCTTACCTTCAAAACACAACAGTCACAACCTGTGCTTACCTTAAAAACAGAATAGTCACAACCTGTGCTTACCTTAAAAAACAGAAGTCACAACCTGTGCTTACCTTCAAAACATAATAGTCACAACCTGTGCTTACCTTCAAAACACAACAGTCACAACCTGTGCTTACCTTCAAAACAGAATAGTCACAACCTGTGCTTACCTTCAAAACAGAACAGTCACAACCTGTGCTTACCTTCAAAACAGAATAGTCACAACCTGTGCTTACCTTCAAAACACAACAGTCACAACCTGTGCTTACCTTAAAAACAGAATAGTCACAACCTGTGTTCAACTTGCTGGCCTTTTGTATGTGGTTGATGAGACTGAAATAGACAAGTCACCTTGGCTAATGGAAAACAAACATTAAAAAATCATTGTAACTTTTTTTTTTTTACATCAACACGTTACAAAGAAATTTTTTAAAATGTAAACATAAATGGCAAGCTGTCTACAGTCATTAACAAAACTTGAAAAAGATAAATTGCTTCCCACTAGCCACCATGGCACAGTGGTTAGCACCTTAGGTTACGGACTGGAAGGTCACAGGTTTGAATCCCATAGAGCTGTCATTTGTTACAATCCCAGAGTCATAGGGGTTTTTTGGACTCTGACCGGCTCCTACCAAGCGCGAGTTAGCTATGGGCTCATTGGGAAGACTGGGACCACAGTCAAGCTTCAATCACTTTGCAGATGCGATTTTAAGAATAAAGCTCAAATTATCTGACCAACACTGCAGGTGTCTGTATCTGACTATCTCTCAAGCCCTGTTACCGCCAGGATATATTATGATAGGAAGCATAGAGTACAGTCCTGTTGCGTAGTCTCAAAGCAAATGCACTTCCACAGCAGCAATGTTTCATCTTCTCACTGTCATTGATCATCATGCAATAAATGACAATTATATCTGATTTGATGTTTCACAGAAGACAGGGCAGTAAAAACAAAACAAAACACCACACAAAACTACACATGGCTCCTTCATTTAAATTTGGGGAGTTGAACTGGATGGAAACAATTTTAAACCAAATAATATCCATCCCTTCATCCCAGAGAATAGTTTCAAACATCTGACAAACTCTATGTATAACATTATATAAATCATACTAACATTTTCTAACCATAATTATATGGACTGACGTCAGTCTCCCCACATTTTTGTTCATGGTGTGTGTGTGTGTGTGTGTGTGTGTGTGTGTGCGTGTGTGTGTGTGTAGTGTGTGTGTGTAAGTGTGTGTGTGTGTGTGTGTGTGTGTGTGTGTGTGTGTGTTGTGTGTGTTGTGTGTGTGTGTGTGTGTAGTGTGTGTGTGGTGTGTAAGTGTGTGTGTGCGTGTGTGTTGCGTGCGTGCGTGCGTGTGGTGTAACTGTAAGTGTGTACGTGTGTGTGTGTGTGTGTGTGTGTGTGTGTGTAACTGTAAGTGTGTGTGTGGCATACTCGGTGCAACTGTGAGTGGGCAGGTGAGAAGTAAAACAGACTGAAAATACAGAGAAATGTTTAGTCCAGCTCTCTATTCCTTCCCCTCCCTATCACCACCCCCCAACACACAAATGTATACGCACACACGCGCCCATGCACACACACACTCCTTTCTATGTGGCTGTTCCTTTTGTTTATTATAGACCTATGTGGCTCATTGTTTCTTTTGTTTATTTCTCTCTTTTGTTTCTTTTTAATTTCTATTTCTTCCTTAGCTTTTTCGCTTGTTTGTGTGTGTGTGTTGGTTGTTGTTGTGGTGGGTTTTTTACAGATGTCTTGATGAAGCCAACAAGCAAATGTTCAATGTACCATCTGAAGTAAGAGTTTTACTTTAATACAGAGGGGTGCAGGAGTTGAGACACGCACATGCCCATGAGAGAGAGAGAGAGAGCGTGCGCGCGCGCGTGCGAGAGAGAGAGAGAGAGAGAGAGAGAGAGAGAGAGAGAGAGAGAGAGAGAGAGAGAGAATGTTTACAGTGTGTGCTGATCTCTTTTTAAATTTTTTTTACCTCTTAGAAGCTTATTCATATTTCAGTACACTTTCAGTCTATACAAAGTCAAACAGTAGTAAACACCTGTATCATCGTCTACCAACCCCCACTCCCCCAACACACAGAGAATGATACCATGCCTTGCAATAAGTTGCATGTAGGCAGAGTACACCCCAAAATATAGATATCTGTCTCTGCCTGTCTATCTGTCTGTATCTCTCTAAAACACCCACACACATGCATGCACACACATGCATGCACACACACACACACACATACGCACACACACATTACACACATTCACACACATTTTTTCTCGCTTTTTTTTCTTTAGATAGATGGCTTGATGAAAAAAAGCAAATGCACTGCTTATTCAATGTACCATCTGAAAATAAAAGTTTGACTTTGACTTTGACACACCCACACACACAGAGTGTGCATGAAAACATGTGCATGCGTGCGCACGCACACATGCGTGCACATCCTTCAGATGAGACTATAAACTGAGGCCCCGTGTTCGAACGCATGCAGAACATCTTGCGCACATGTTAAATCCTGTTCCGCTTTTCGGAAGAGTAGGCCATTGTGTGCCGGTTGAAACAGATGACAAAATTTACAAAACCGCATACACCCGGGGACTGGATGTAAAAAAGCACATGAGTGCTTATTCCATTACCCTCGATATAAAAGAATAAATAAATAAATAAATGCACACATATACACACACACTTCATTTACTGCCTCAATCTCTGAAAAGTACTAGGCCTAGGCCTCTCAACTCATGGGCCACCAAATTTGCAGTACAAGGACTGGTGTCCTAGCAACTAGGATGTAAGGAGCCTCACAGGACAGTGACATCATTCTAATGTCATAATGACTATGGCCTCTTTGAAAGTCTGGGTGTATACACACCCAGGGTGTACTGGGAGGTTGTGGGCTTATTAAGTAAGTCACTTTTTTTTAGAACACAATCAATCAATTTTGTTTGTGGATGTGTAGGGTATATGTTTATTGACAAAGTCACAAAACTTCAGCGCAGCAGCATTTTAACAATAGAGCAAAATATATGGCTCTGGGTGAAAATTCATCCACGAGGTATGGGGAAGGTTAAGTAATAGTTTAATACATTAACAATGACTGCCAACACCAGCTACATAACTTCACACTTGGGTCACAAAATAATTCACAACAACAACAAAGCAAAAATAATGTTGAAGTGCAGTATGGAAAGTGCCTCTGCTTGCTCACTTGTGCACACCTATCCCTTAACGCATACAGGTATATACACACTCATTGACAGTGCTCATCACTGGGGTTACCTCACTTTCCACACTTCAACTAAAAAGAAATAGGACTGTCATCAGATGTTCAATTACCATGCTTCCCCATAATGCCAAACACAAGGAGATATTCTGACAAAATACTTACGCCCAGAAGTCTTCAACAAATGAGAACGATTTGAGTGAGACGTTGTTTTCACACCAGTCCCGGTTCCTATCGTTTTTAAAGTACCACCACACCCAGGTGTGTTTCAGTGGATGTTTCAGCCAGATCAATGGAGCCATGGATGGGGTAGGCTGCTCTGGCACCTCTGGACACTCCACTGCCGATGATTCTTCTTCAGGTCCATTCTCCGTTGCCATCATCTCAGGCTGCAACACACACACACATACACAACTTCTTTTCTCAAAAATACTTTGAAATGAGCTTTAGCCAGGCATTTTTATGACACATCCTTTTGTGATGTCAGGACAATTAAGTACTATAGCTGAAGCTTAGTTAAGTCCAGAGATAAATGTTTGGGCTTTTAAAATGCAATGCCTCTTGCCCTGTCTGAGCAGGCAGAAAAAAGATTTTTTTTTCTTCTTTTCAAACATAAACAATATTGTATATATATTATCATGCATCTTTTTTTTTAATTGCTCAGTAAAAAAAAAAATATATATATATATATATATATATATATACATTCATTCTTCACCTATCCCATAATCCTGTAGTTGTAGACTATGGGGGCACCACTGAAGATTTTGCAACCAGCTTCCTCCTCCCCCCCCCCCCCCCCCCCCCCCTCCCTTCAGTCCTCTGCTTTCCACAGCAGATCATTCCACTCAAGACCAATCCACTCTCTGTTGTCTTCCCATCCTGTGTACCCCTCTTCATCTCCCTACTTGTACTGTTCCCTGTAGGACAGTCTTGGCCAGTCCAGATGTTCATGTGACGTGCCCATGCCACTTAAGTGTGTGTTTTTTCACGAAAGTCGGGAGCTCTTCACATGGGACTGTACATCCTGTGTTTGTGTCAGTATGAAAAGAGAAGGAATACAATGCTAACTACTTACTGTTAACAAAAATATATATATATATTATATACTGAACGAAGCAAATATACCCTGAACATTCAAAGGAAAATAACAGTCATCCAGTCTTTTCAAGTATGTCAATTTACTTAGGTAACACAGACAATGGTTTTCCCGCCACAGTTTACTGAATTAGTTATGTAACAACTGGTTTTCCCATCACAATTATGAATACAATTTACTGTTCGTGTTATTTTCACCTTTTATTTTCACTTGTCAGCTGCAATCACTCTTCATTCTCAGTCAAATAGCTTTTTTTTTAAAAATTGAGTTGGGTTGGGTTTTTTTGTTTTTTTTTAAATACTCTCAGACAGTTCATGAATCTCTAACCTACACCTGAAATGTGTCAAGCCCCAGTAACAAGAGCTACCACTGTAACAGTAGCACCTGAGACGTCATGCATGGCAGCAATGGTTGAATGTGCTCTGATAAAACAATCCAAATTTATGAGGATTTACAGTGTCATTAAGGGAGGCACCGTGGTCGAGTGGTTTAGGCGGTCAACTCGTGATCCAGAGGTCGCGGGTTCGATCCCCGCTCGGCTCGGTGTTGTGTCCTTGGGAAAGACACTTTACTCCTATTTTCCTCACTCCACCCAGGTGTACAAGTGGGTACCAGCTCTGCTGGGGAAGTATCTGGCGACAGACTAGCGTCCTGTCACAGGGGTGGTGAAAAACCATCAGTTCGCTTAACGCTACAGAAACCGGGATAAGCTCCGGCTCTATGGGCCTTCTGGCTCGAAAGAACATACTACAGTGTCATTAACCTCTAGAGTATGGAAACAAGAAAACAAAGTCACTAGGATAATTTACTTACATTTGTTCTGTTTTTTCAGGAAATAATTTTACAAGTTACCATATTTTCCGGCATCTGTGTCTGCGCAGCTGTTAGTGAGTAGTGTTTGTGAGAGACAAGAACAACACTAGGCCAAGAGGCGACAAGCAGCACCACTATTCTACGGTACTACTGCTAGTAGGCAAGCAAAAATGTGTGTATATGACTCTGCTGAAAAACGTGGACAGTGACAATTTTTCAATTTTTTGTTCAATGGTCAATAACGAGGAAAACTCTAATTGCTGAAGAAACACTTCAAGCTGCCATGAGTAATAATACCACTAGCAGAAGACACAGCAAATCAAAAAGAATTAGGGAAAACGCAAGTACAGACAGTCCAAAAGCTGAAAAAACAGAAAGCAACAAGTCTGCAAAAACCGTTAAAAACACAAGTGAAGTAAAACCAAAAGAAAATAACATATTAAGTGACACGAAAGGGAAAACAAAGACAAATACAACAGAAATGGAACCAGACAAGCTAGAATACAGCAGAACATGTAGCACTAGCAGCCCCTGCAGAGAGGACGAAAGTTCCCTCCAGTGTGAACTATGCAACATATGGTACCACACAAAGTGTGAACAAACAGACCAGGCCACTTATCAAATCTTGAGGAAAGATACAACAAAGAAATGTGCATTAATTCATTATTACTGTTCTAAACAATGCAATAGTGCTGCAACTAAATTCTTTGGAGGTATGACTAAACTCAAGCTAGATTTAGAAAATTTATATGCACAAATGTCAGAGGTGGACAGAAAAGTTAAAATATACATGATGGAGATTTCACAGAGGAATTTCAGGAAATGATACTTATACAAACAGTGAAGGCAATCACACTAGAGCAAGCCCAAGACCAGGGAAACAGGAGGACAGCTAACACAGAAGAAGTCATGAAGGTCATTGAAGCCAAAAACAAAGACCAATGAGAGGAAACAGAAGATAGGGTAAGGAGGAAGACAAACTTGGTCATCAGTTCAGAGTACCTGAGGATAATGTGCAATCAATTTTGGAGAGACAGAAGAGGGATAACACCACAGTACAACAGATTTTGGAGGAGATGAGTACAGAGCACGAAGTGACTGATGTCAGGAGACTTGGTAAGTTGGTAACATCAAGAAGGACCAAGGTAATACTCCAATCCAAGAACAATCAGAATAACCATCCCAACAGAAGTGGCAAGAGATGATGTAATATCAGCGTTCCACAAAGCCAGGAAACAGAAAAGAGAAGATGATGACAGATTATGTGCAAGAGTTAGCATTCTCAAAGATCTGACACCTCTTCAAAGAAAGAACAAGAGGGAGAGATTGCAGCAGTCGGGGGACGAGTACTCCCACTGGGTCAAAATGAGAGGCAGCGTTGTGAATATTGGCAAGTACCCAGAGGGTCAGGAACAAAGGAAGGAAAACTGAGTCAGCAAGACTCCTGCACTGTAAATAGTTTTAAACCAAACCACAAGTTACAAAGAAAAATTTCTTCTTCAAGACATGACTTTTCTACACAGAAGATGGAAGACTTCACATGCCGACCAGTATATGAATAAAGGAATGAAATTAAAGCCTTTATAGACATATACCAGCCTAACATCATTGGTATAACTGAGATAAAACCCCAAAACGCAAGGTAGAATGTCCAAGAGAGCGAACTGTCCCTGGCAGGAGTTGAACTGTACCACACATTAGACAAAAATAAGAGGCATGGCACTGTATGTAAAAAGTGAACTAAAGCTGTCACTTTGTGACAAGCTGAACACCGATTAGTCAGAAAACATTTTTGTGGAATGCCAGCAGGAGAAGTCAAGTCAAGTCACGTCAAAAACACTTTAATCATCCCATGAAGGGCAATTACAATACTGACAGGCACATTCATACCTATAATTATCTCACAAGACACAAGAAAAAATACATTTCAGATTGTTATAAACATCCCAAGATAGCTTAAAAAAATTATCACACACAAACCCAGACGCGCGCACACACATGCACGTTGTAAGCATGCATGCACGTGCGCGCACACACATACACACTAATGTAGGAATACAATGTTGTAAAAAACCATTGATTGAAAAAGGCATAAACTTATTTTTTACGTGTGCACGCACACGCGCACTCACACACACACACCAATATATGAACACAATTTATAAAGACTATTGACTAGAAAACACACACGTACACACACACACGCGCGCACCATAAAGACAAACTTACCCACACACAAAATTTAAAAATCATTCAAGCCAAAAGTAAGATACACTCATACAGGAGTACTTATTTTCATTACCACACACACACACACATGCACCTGACAGTCAGGGAGGTAGATCAGAGAATCAGAATGTAAAAACTAAAACTGTTTCAGTGTTTGGTCAGTGCTGTTTTGAATTTAGAATTCGAATGACTACTGGAACAAAATAATTTATTTTTCTATATGATTTACTGTTGGAGCACCAAAAAAGGCATCCTGAAGGCAACAACTGACATTCAATAAAAACAAACTGCTTGTAGTTGTAGGTCTAATATACAGGAGCCTCAGGAGTACACCTGAAAACACAGAGAAACTCAATGCCTTGTTACAGGAAGTATCAGAAATTAAAGCTTCTCACACACTGATTATGGCCAATATGGGCGATTTCAACTTTCCACAAATTAACTGGACAGAGGAGAGAAGTGAAGAAGGACAAAACCACTCTGCGACCAGGTTCTTGAAAGCAACAAGACACGCTTCCCTGATACAACATCAAAAAGAGCCAACAAGGTATAGAGAGGAAAAGAAGTCAAATGTGGTAGACTTGATCTTCACGAACAGAGAGGACATAGTGGAAGAAACCAGAACTATTGCAGGCATTGGAAACACTCAAACAGCAACCACTTTGCATTAGTGATCAACCTCAACTGAACAGTTGCAGAACCATCAAGAACTAAGAAATGTAACTACCTGAAAACAGATAAAGAAGCACTGGGGCAGGTTGTATGGGAGGAAGAACTGGAAAACCTATCAACCAATGACACTTGGGAAAAACTCAAGCAGCACATCAATGATGCATCAGCCAGTCAACACCCACGTCACCAATATCTGGTGGGAAGGGGAAAGGATGGATGGACAAGGACACTCTGGAAACAGATGTAGGGAAACACATGGTGTTCAGGAAGTGGAAAACAAACAGAAATGAGGAAAACTACAAGACATACATAAAAGCCAGGAACCAGACGAAAGTAGCATGCAGAAGAACACAGCGAGCACAAGAAGCTAAGGTAGCAAGTGAAGCCAGAACAAATCCAAAGGCATATTGGAACTATGTCAAATCAAAAACAAAGGTGAAAACAGGAGTAGCTGATCTGAAGAAGCCAGACGGGACCAAAACAATGACTGACAAAGAGAAAGCTGACCTACTGAACCAGTTCTTCCAGAGCGTATTTACAAAAGAAGATGCAGGACCCCTTCCGGATGTTCCAGCATATGAATATGGAGAAGTGTTGGCGGATTTTGAGCTCACAAAGGAAAAAGTCCAAAAACATCTAGCAAACCTCGTCAGACAAGGCACCAGGCCCAGATGGAATACGACCTAGCATTCTAGTGAAAGCTGCAGAAGAGTTGGCAAAGCGTTTTACCCTTCTCCTCAGAAAGAGCATGGATAGTGAGAAGATCCCTGACGACTGGAAAACAGCATATGTATCACCTATCTTCCAAAAAGGGAGCAAAACAACACCATCAATTTATAGGCCAGTCAGTTTAACCTGCATAGTATGCAAGGTGATGGAGAGGATGGTGAGAGAGAGAAACTCAGAAAGTCATGGACCACTTACAGAGAAACAACCTCATCAGTAAGGAGCAACAAGGATTTGTCCTGGCAGGCCATTCAACCATCACAAAGCTCCTGGAGATCATGGATATTTGGACAAGCACTATAGATGAAGGGGAGAGCATTGATGTGGTCTGCAGAGACTACCAGAAGGCTTTTGACTCCATACCACACCGCAGGCTCATCGAGATGGTAAAAGCGCACAGAGTGGGAGGGAAAGTACTGGGATAGATTCAAGACTTCCTGACAGAAAAGTAGACATCAATGGCATCCACTCACAAGAAGCAGATGTATTCAGCGGTATCCCCCAGGACAGTGTCATAGGCCCATTGCTATTCCCTATTCGTCATCTTCATCAACGACCTGCCAAGAGTTAAAAAGAGCTGCAAACTGAACTTACCTCTGCACCGCAGTCCAAGGTTTTGGCTTTTAGGGCAATATCCTACAACAGAAAAGCAACCAAAATGCTATACTACATTACATTACATCTAATTCTAAGCGACTATATGTTTCCAACTGAGAAAAGTGAGTGCACATAATTATGCATGTATACACCATGTATATAATATGTAATTGGGGCAAGTGAGTCCGATATTAAACGCTTATGAGGAAGAGGAGGAAGGAAATGCTGCAGTCACTTGAGTTAGGGAGAAGAGTGACCCAGAAAATAACGTGCTACACTGCAGCACATTTGTGACCCGTGCTACACACACAGATGTGGAGAAATTTGACCTCTGGTGGGTCTGCGGCATAGACACCTAAAACGTGATGTCTTTTGACTATTTTATCATTATTACCACACTTTTCCTTTAAGACTGCAATGGCAGAAACAACCAATATGCTGATAATGAAAACAGCAAGAAGGAAAAGAAAATAGGTCTCCAGTCTACCAAGGTTCGATAGGTGACAGCAATGGGTACACCCCCCACTCATCCATAATTGTGCTTTGTGTGATGTGTTGTGACCCTGTGCTGTCACTATGACTACTTTACAGACTACCAAGATTAAAATTTTGTAGGATTACAAAAGTTCTGTGTTATTTCCTATTTGTCACACCTTGAGGTGCCAATGTGACACTCATGTACAATAATACACTTCAGAACACTTAACAAACATGTGGTAACACGCAGATCTATAAATTACAGTGTAAAGTTATGTATTGATTGAATATGACTTGTTTTCAAAAGAAAAAAAAGGTTAAACAAAACTGTTGTCTCCTCAAGACATATTATAGAATAACAGGTGTTATGGAGACATTGTGTGACACATACTTGAAGTACAATTGTGCATAACCATTGCCGGCATTGGTAAACACATCAGCTAGGCACCTGTTCCTTATTCAACACTAACATGCATGAACTATTGTCATAATCTCATATCCATGCATAATTTGCTGTTTTATCGAATATACCATACTTTTACCTGTGATTGGTGACAAATAAGGTGACAATGACAAGACATCTGGTGACCAGACACATAAACTTGCGTCTAAATGCAAGTACAAAGACATACCTAGCTTGTGACAAAATTTCAGCTTCATAGTTTTACATCAAAATGGAAAGTATGATCGACACATTCAATGACTCCTTCAATGAAGCAGGAAAAGAGCTCCTTGGAAGAAAGAGGATAATAAAGAAACCATGGGTTTCCGAGGAAGTCGTAGAGCTTTGTGATAAGCACAGAGAACTGAAGAGTCAGAAGTAGAGTGCAGAAGGGGCAAGAAAGTATAAAGAAGCAACCAAAAAGGTGAAGAAAGGAATAAAGATGAAATGGAAAAATGGATAGAGGAGAAATGAGCACTTTGATTTGTTGCTTTACAAGATTCAGCGCTATATAAATTCCATACATTATTATTTATTATTATATTATTAAATGTGAGGAGATAGAAACCAGCTTGGAAAGAAATGACAGTAAGAAGGCCTTTCAACTGGTAAAAGACCTAACTGCAACAAAATCAACAAGAACCTCCACCATACAAGATATAGCGGGAAAGTGCTTGACAGAAGAGGAAGACATATTGAACAGATGGACTGAATACTGTGATTCGTTTTACTCGCATAGAGCAACTGGAGGTTCTGAAGTGCTGAATGTCCCACCGTCATCTGAAACAGCCTCATGTAATCTACCGAGAGAGGAAGTTGCAAAAGCAGCCTCATCACTAAAACCGGGAAAATCTGCCGGTGTTGATAATGTCCCAGCTGAAATGGTGCAAGCAGGAGGTGATCCATGTATAGACATACTCCACCAAATCTGTAACAAGATCTGGCAGACTGGAGTATGGCCAAAAGCATGGACACAATCCCTTGTAAAAACACTTCCTAAAAAAGGCAACCTCCAACAATGCCAGAACTACCACACCATTAGTCTCATCAGTCACCCAAGCAAAGTGTTATTGAAGATCTTACTGAATAGGCTCAAACCACAGGCTAAAACTAAAGAATCATCGGAGATGAACAACTGCTTTCACTAGTTTCAGACCTGGACACAGTACAACAGAGCAGATCTTCCAACATAAGACTCATAATGGAAAAATATCTCCAGCATCAACAAGACCTCTACCATGTCTTTATCAATTTTAAGAAAGCATTCGACAGAGTTTGGCACACTGCACTGTGGGCAATCAAAGTCGTACAGATCCTCTATCAGTCTATGAGAATGCAACAAGTGCAGTGTTTCACAACAACAACACAGGTAATTAGTTTTGGACGACGGTCAGTGCGCACCAGGGCTGCCTGCTCTCCCCAAGTCCTACTCTCTTCAATCTATATCTTGAGAGAATCATGGAAGAAGCACTAGAAGAACATGAAGGAACACTCCAAACAGTGAGTATTGGAGGGCAAACAATCACAAACTTGCAATTCGCTGATGATATTGACAGATTAGCTGGTCACAAGCAAGAACTAACAGACTTAGTGAACTGCATAGAAGTAAAAATGAACAAAATTTGGTATGGAAATCAGCGGGGATGGGGGAGGGGGGGGGGACAAAAGTGATGACAAACAGCAACTTCACATCAGAAATCAAAATCAAAGACCAGAAACTTGAAAATGTTCACAGATTAAAATATTTGGGATCTATCGTGACAGACAAGGGATCAAAACCAGAAATAGTGTCAAGAATTGCCCAGACCACAGCTGCAATGGCCAAGCTCAAACCCATCTGGAGCAACACAAAAATTGACATCAGTTCCAAAATTAGACTGATGCCCTCTCTGGTCATGTCAATCTTCTTGTATGCATGTGAATCATGGACCCTCACAACAGACTTAGAGAGAAGAATAAGAGCTGTAGAAATGAGGTGCTTTGGAAGACTCTTAGGCATCTCATACAAAAACCACATCACTGAATGAAGAAGTCAAGAGAACCTCCCCAATGAAACAGAAATGAAATAGGGCCCTATACTGACCTTCAAACACTCACAAGACAACGAAAACTGAGGTGGTTTGGTCATGTAACAAGCTCCTGTGGTCCTGCTAAGACAATCCTGAAGGGAGGCAGACAAAGGAAGACATGGACTCCAGCTGAGAGACACCCTAAGAGCAGCCCAGAGACACAGAGAACTAGAGAAAGGTGGTTGGTAAAGCTTCGAAGGCGCCTTAAAGGATTCGGAATCTGAGGAATCGGTGACGGTGACGGTCATGCACACACACACAATTGTAGAATACCTGCAAAGAATTCAAAATCAACAGGCAGTTTATACTTAATATTTTTCTAGCTTAACACTACACTCAGAAACACAGAATTAACCGACAATGACAATAAAATTTCCGCAATCCACTCTCATTTCGAAGTCAATCAGTCATGTCGTCAATTAAAAAGATCTACATGCGTTAGAATAAAAGACTGCAGAAGACTAACCTCTTACTTCAGCTGTAAATGATTGCTTAATTAATAAAATTTACCTGCACAGTTCCTTCAGACATCACGTTACAAGTTACAGAGACCGTAAAATCAGCGCAGTTTTGATCATGTGACCAAATACGTCGTTTTAACGGAATTCTATAAAATAAAGTAGTGATCAGGCTGCACACTGGTATTTAAAAAAATGACTCTTGTCCTTGTGTTTTTCTGTGTGACTTTTATATTCATACAACAGGGGGTCAAAAACACTTTTTGTGATGGACTAGCCTCGGACTCACAACTCATGTGATTTTGAACAAATTTGGTAGGTTTGAAATTTTTTTTAATTTTTCAGCAAACACTGTCCTTTGTCGTCTGCTCGCTTCCTTACTGCATTATGCATGCACAGGCAATCCTCATTTGATGATTAGTTCCAACTTTCTCGTGACTACCTGGTATTGCTCTATGTCTTCAATCCAAAAAAACAAGTGCAGTCAATTTTTTCATACTTAAAAAAATCTGTGAAAATCACCACTCGCACTCTATAAAAAATACTCTATAAAAAATACTAGGTGACCCCCCAACTTAATTCAGCCTCAGGCTACACATAAAGATTAGGTTCTGGGTCACGATAATCTTCTATAGAGTTTATAAATGAATCTTTTATTTTTCAAGGGTAGGCCTAACAGAATAAGCATTCGCATAGGGCCTACTTTTTTTCATCGGGCCCTTGCCCTGATTAGGGACTATCAACAAAACAAGGGAAAACCCTACTACAACAACGACAGCATGATTTTTTTAAAAATAAGTATATATTAAACAATACATAATCCCTAGCTGACTTGAACATTAATTTCAAGAGATACATAGATTTTTTTTTTTAAGAAAAGATATATGCGTTAATAAATATATAATTCTCAAATGAATAAAACATTAACATGAAAACTGATACACTGATTATAATGCAGGAATGTGGATAAGTAAAATAGAGGAGAGACAGTAAGACAATGACAATGACAAATTATTTTATTTCGAGGATAATGAATAAGCACTCATGTGCTTTTTTATATCTAGTTCCCGCCCGTAGGGATACATCTAAATAATACTCATACTCTCATACAGTAGAAACAAAAGGAAATAGCCCTTTTAAAAATAAAAAAAACAAACAAACAAACAAACAAAAACCTAAAATCACCCCCCCCCCCAAAAAAAAAAACAAAAAAAAAACAACCAAACAAACGAGAAAACGAAAAGAAAAAAAGAAAAACAAACAACAACAACAACAACAACAAACCAAGAAAAAAAAAAAAACCAAAATTATAAAGTCATAAAAATAAACATCTACACATTGTAAAATGGTACTCATATTTGTTACTACTACTACTACTACTACTAATAATAATAATAATAATAATAATAATAATATATGGAATTTATATAGCGCTGAATCTTGTAAAAAAAAAAAACAAATCGAAGCGCTTGCACTCAATCATTTACAGGCATGCATTTCTCCTTAAACATAATGAACAACATATTTCAACTCCATGCGCCGCACTATGCACGCACGCTCGCACGCACACACACACGCACACACACACACGCACACACGCGCGCGCGCACACACACACACACACACACACACACACTCTCGGAACAACACTTAGAAGGTGAAAGATGCTGTTGAAAATTAGGGACAGATATGTGGGGGGAAAGTCTCAGGTAGGAAATAAGTGTGTTTTGAGGCTGGATTTGAAGGTATCAAGTGAAGGCTTTTGGCGAAGTGAAAGAGGGAGGTCATTCCAGGTGGATGGACCAGAAAAAGAGAAGGAGCGACGGCCAACAGTGGTTTGTTTGAATCTGGGTGTTCGAAAGCACAAAGTATCTGCGGCTGAACGAAGGGAGGGATGGAGTGTACAGGTGAAGACAGTTACAGAGATAAGAGGGTGAAGATTTGTGGAGACATATGAAACAGAGGGTATTGATTTTATATTCCAGTCTTTGTGAGACAGGCAGCCAGTGAAGAGATGCAGAAGAGGAGTGTTGTGTTCAGATTTTTTCTTTCTTAGGACCAGTCGAGCTGCAGAGTTTTGTATGCGTTGAAGAGAGTGGATAGATGATGCTGGTAGGCCAGCCAAAAGAGAATTACAGTAATCTAAACGTGAAAGAATGAGAGATGTGACAAGCTTGGAAGTTGGATCAGTGGACAGATACTTGCGAATAGCGCTTACGCGCCGTAATTGATAGTAGCAAGACTGGCAGGTCTGGGTGATGAATTTTTTCATAGAGAGTGTGTTGTCAAGAACTACTCCTAAATACTTCACAGAGTTGGACAAAGGAACTGACGTTCATAACAATAAGATATTGAAATAGGGCATTCATTAAAACTCAAGTAGAGCCCACAGCCCAATAAAATATTGAAAATATAAAGTATGAATATATCCTTCATCAGGATACACAACTATAACTATAAGCAAAACGATAAAAGGAGAGAGAGAGTGTGTGTGTGTGTTTCACTCAGAGAGATAGCATTTCCAGGTTACATCAAAATCAAAATAAACCAGATATCAAATTCTGTTAAAACATCCTCACTAAAACCTTTTTTTTTTTTAAAAACATACTATCAATAAACATATTTAGTTAAGTTACAAAATGCTGAAGAGCCTGATATAAAACAGTTTTAACAGCCCTGCCAACTACAGCATCAATACAACAATTGGAAGTGAGGCAAATCAGCTAAAACTCACTCAATATATTTCCAAGAGGTATGGTATATTGACTGAAGACGGAGAAAAATATTATATGCATTTTGGACGATGATAAAATAAAGCACTATAAAATGTATAAAACCCGTCATATATAAAAATTATACATTTCATATATAAGAGGAATACCAGAGGGAAAGAGAGAGAGACTCACAGAGAGAGAGAGAGAGTACATTTCCAAGTTGTGTGATCATCTAGATAAATGGTATGCAACAAAACACCCACACAAACCTCTCTCACCTTAAGATACAGCTATAAATATTAAACAAACCAAAATGTAGCCTGCAAAAGAACATGCATACAAAAAAATGTCTAACAATTAAGACAAAACATATTTAACAATTTCCAAAATTAATTGTGTGAAATACACACTTGTATATAGAAAATAAAAATTGGGTGATTTAGAACAATAACAGTCCAGAATTTTTTAAAATTTCAATACAACTGAATTACTGCATTCATAGTGGTTAAAGTGTTTTAAGAAGAATGGAGGGAGAGGGGGGGGGGGGGGGGGGGGTGACAGACAGATAGGCAGAGCCAGAGAGTACATTTTTTTTAATGATATGATCATCTGGATAATATGTTATCTTTGACAACACCTACAGAAGCTATCTCATCATAAAATAGTGCTACCATAGTATATAGTAAAAATGATATTAATAAAAGAAAACTTAACATGCAAAGGAACATAATATATAAAGTCTATCAAAAATTATATCAAAAGTCTAACGAGTTTCCATAGCGTAGTAGGCTCTTTATTTATGACAAGGAAAAAGGATAGCATAAAATTAGAATGATAATAAACGCAAAATTACACAACTTAACATAGCCACTAAATAATTCTTACAGATAAGTTTTCTAGTTAATAACCACTAGTATAAATGTCAAAGCCATAACACAATGGTTAATTAATGCTGTGACCATTCCTTGAACAGAAATTTACTGGCCTACATGTGGCAAGAGAACAGTTTAACGGAATTCTATAAAATAAAGTAGTGATCAGGCTGCACACTGGTATTTAAAAAAAAATGACTCTTGTCCTTGTGTTTTTCTGTGTGACTTTTATATTCATACAACAGGGGGTCAAAAACACTTTTTGTGATGGACTAGCCTCGGACTCACAACTCATGTGATTTTGAACAAATTTGGTAGGTTTGAAATTTTTTTTAATTTTTCAGCAAACACTGTCCTTTGTCGTCTGCTCGCTTCCTTACTGCATTATGCATGCACAGGCAATCCTCATTTGATGATTAGTTCCAACTTTCTCGTGACTACCTGGTATTGCTCTATGTCTTCAATCCAAAAAAACAAGTGCAGTCAATTTTTTCATACTTAAAAAAATCTGTGAAAATCACCACTCGCACTCTATAAAAAATACTCTATAAAAAATACTAGGTGACCCCCCAACTTAATTCAGCCTCAGGCTACACATAAAGATTAGGTTCTGGGTCACGATAATCTTCTATAGAGTTTATAAATGAATCTTTTATTTTTCAAGGGTAGGCCTAACAGAATAAGCATTCGCATAGGGCCTACTTTTTTTCATCGGGCCCTTGCCCTGATTAGGGACTATCAACAAAACAAGGGAAAACCCTACTACAACAACGACAGCATGATTTTTTTTAAAATAAGTATATATTAAACAATACATAATCCCTAGCTGACTTGAACATTAATTTCAAGAGATACATAGATTTTTTTTTTAAGAAAAGATATATGCGTTAATAAATATATAATTCTCAAATGAATAAAACATTAACATGAAAACTGATACACTGATTATAATGCAGGAATGTGGATAAGTAAAATAGAGGAGAGACAGTAAGACAATGACAATGACAAATTATTTTATTTCGAGGATAATGAATAAGCACTCATGTGCTTTTTTATATCTAGTTCCCGCCCGTAGGGATACATCTAAATAATACTCATACTCTCATACAGTAGAAACAAAAGGAAATAGCCCTTTTAAAAATAAAAAAAACAAACAAACAAACAAACAAAAACCTAAAATCACCCCCCCCCCCCAAAAAAAAAAACAAAAAAAAAAACAACCAAACAAACGAGAAAACGAAAAGAAAAAAAGAAAAACAAACAACAACAACAACAACAACAAACCAAGAAAAAAAAAAAACCAAAATTATAAAGTCATAAAAATAAACATCTACACATTGTAAAATGGTACTCATATTTGTTACTACTACTACTACTACTACTAATAATAATAATAATAATAATAATAATAATATATGGAATTTATATAGCGCTGAATCTTGTAAAAAAAAAAAACAAATCGAAGCGCTTGCACTCAATCATTTACAGGCATGCATTTCTCCTTAAACATAATGAACAACATATTTCAACTCCATGCGCCGCACTATGCACGCACGCTCGCACGCACACACACACGCACACACACACACGCACACACGCGCGCGCGCACACACACACACACACACACACACTCTCGGAACAACACTTAGAAGGTGAAAGATGCTGTTGAAAATTAGGGACAGATATGTGGGGGGAAAGTCTCAGGTAGGAAATAAGTGTGTTTTGAGGCTGGATTTGAAGGTATCAAGTGAAGGCTTTTGGCGAAGTGAAAGAGGGAGGTCATTCCAGGTGGATGGACCAGAAAAAGAGAAGGAGCGACGGCCAACAGTGGTTTGTTTGAATCTGGGTGTTCGAAAGCACAAAGTATCTGCGGCTGAACGAAGGGAGGGATGGAGTGTACAGGTGAAGACAGTTACAGAGATAAGAGGGTGAAGATTTGTGGAGACATATGAAACAGAGGGTATTGATTTTATATTCCAGTCTTTGTGAGACAGGCAGCCAGTGAAGAGATGCAGAAGAGGAGTGTTGTGTTCAGATTTTTTCTTTCTTAGGACCAGTCGAGCTGCAGAGTTTTGTATGCGTTGAAGAGAGTGGATAGATGATGCTGGTAGGCCAGCCAAAAGAGAATTACAGTAATCTAAACGTGAAAGAATGAGAGATGTGACAAGCTTGGAAGTTGGATCAGTGGACAGATACTTGCGAATAGCGCTTACGCGCCGTAATTGATAGTAGCAAGACTGGCAGGTCTGGGTGATGAATTTTTTCATAGAGAGTGTGTTGTCAAGAACTACTCCTAAATACTTCACAGAGTTGGACAAAGGAACTGACGTTCATAACAATAAGATATTGAAATAGGGCATTCATTAAAACTCAAGTAGAGCCCACAGCCCAATAAAATATTGAAAATATAAAGTATGAATATATCCTTCATCAGGATACACAACTATAACTATAAGCAAAACGATAAAAGGAGAGAGAGAGTGTGTGTGTGTGTTTCACTCAGAGAGATAGCATTTCCAGGTTACATCAAAATCAAAATAAACCAGATATCAAATTCTGTTAAAACATCCTCACTAAAACCTTTTTTTTTTTAAAACATACTATCAATAAACATATTTAGTTAAGTTACAAAATGCTGAAGAGCCTGATATAAAACAGTTTTAACAGCCCTGCCAACTACAGCATCAATACAACAATTGGAAGTGAGGCAAATCAGCTAAAACTCACTCAATATATTTCCAAGAGGTATGGTATATTGACTGAAGACGGAGAAAAATATTATATGCATTTTGGACGATGATAAAATAAAGCACTATAAAATGTATAAAACCCGTCATATATAAAAATTATACATTTCATATATAAGAGGAATACCAGAGGGAAAGAGAGAGAGACTCACAGAGAGAGAGAGAGAGAGTACATTTCCAAGTTGTGTGATCATCTAGATAAATGGTATGCAACAAAACACCCACACAAACCTCTCTCACCTTAAGATACAGCTATAAATATTAAACAAACCAAAATGTAGCCTGCAAAAGAACATGCATACAAAAAAATGTCTAACAATTAAGACAAAACATATTTAACAATTTCCAAAATTAATTGTGTGAAATACACACTTGTATATAGAAAATAAAAATTGGGTGATTTAGAACAATAACAGTCCAGAATTTTTTAAAATTTCAATACAACTGAATTACTGCATTCATAGTGGTTAAAGTGTTTTAAGAAGAATGGAGGGAGAGGGGGGGGGGGGGGGGGGGTGACAGACAGATAGGCAGAGCCAGAGAGTACATTTTTTTTAATGATATGATCATCTGGATAATATGATATCTTTGACAACACCTACAGAAGCTATCTCATCATAAAATAGTGCTACCATAGTATATAGTAAAAATGATATTAATAAAAGAAAACTTAACATGCAAAGGAACATAATATATAAAGTCTATCAAAAATTATATCAAAAGTCTAACGAGTTTCCATAGCGTAGTAGGCTCTTTATTTATGACAAGGAAAAAGGATAGCATAAAATTAGAATGATAATAAACGCAAAATTACACAACTTAACATAGCCACTAAATAATTCTTACAGATAAGTTTTCTAGTTAATAACCACTAGTATAAATGTCAAAGCCATAACACAATGGTTAATTAATGCTGTGACCATTCCTTGAACAGAAATTTACTGGCCTACATGTGGCAAGAGAACAGTTATGTTAGCAAATCAATTAGTACTTTTGAGGTGGGTATAGATAACTTTCTTGAAAGCTTCTTTACTTTGGGATGTTTTCACATATGTTGGTAGCATGTTCCAGAGTAGGCTACCTGAGTATGTGAGACTTGATTTATAGAGGTCAATTCTAGGTATTGGTAATTGAATTTTGATAGGATATCAGGAAGTCATATGGAATTTAGATTGGAGTGTTAGTGGAGCTTGACCCATCATAACTTTATGCATGAATACTCCTTTATTCAGGGTAAACATATCTTTTAATGGAAGAATCTCAAGTTTTGCATAGTCTGCTGCAGTTAAAGTAGAATATTTTAAGAGAACTGCTTTGAGTGCTCATTTGTAAGTGCTAGTGAGAGGTTTTAGAATATTGGCACAGGCTGTGTCAAAAAGGATAGAACAGTAGTTGATTGAAGATAAAAAGTAAGCATGTAGAAATAGTTTTCTGACATGTGTGTTGATAAAAGTGTTTGATTTTGCATAGTTGGTGTACCTGTTTGGAGACTGTTTTGCACAAGTTATTTATGTGTGCCATCCATGGCAGATTGTTGTCAATCTCAATACCTAGAAGTTTATGGTTTCAGCTTCTTCAACAGTTTCATTATTCATGAATATTGGTGGAAGTCTAGTTGTCATGTTTTGTCTCTTTTGTCTTGTTGTAATAATGGTGTAATAAGCATGACTTTGGTCTTTTGAGGGTTAAGTGACATGTGGTTATAACTGTACCATTTGCTTAGAGAATCAATGCTACTTTGTAATGAGGTAGATATTCTGTCAAGATTGGTGTGACTAGTATGAATTGTAGTGTCATCGCCAAAAAATTCACAGGATTCCTTGATGTAGAGGGGAAGGTCATTAACACATTAGAGATTAAAAGTGAGCCTAAAACAGACCCTTGTGGTACTCCATGTTTTACAGGTAGTGTGCAAGACAGAAAAATGTTTGTTGGTTTTCACACATTTTTCAGAGTATGAAAAAATGCACTGTGTACTTGTTTTGGGGGGTTGATTAACACCAGGTGGTGATGAGAAAATGGGAAATGATTATCAAGTGAGGAGTGCTTGTGTTCCTACAGGTTGGCTCCGCGCATGCATATTGTGGTCAGGCAGCTAGCAGATGACAAAGGACTGAGGGAGTACAGAGTTTGCTGAAAAATTTTAAAAGTTCAAACCTACCAAATTTGTTCAAATTGCCCAGAGTTTTGAGTCAAGGGTTAGTTTTTCACAAAAAGCAATATTTATTTCTGTAAAACTGGCTTTTGCTAACTCTTTTGTGAAGCCTCAGAGAGGTCAAAAGTGAGCAAGACACTTTTGCCCAATTGACCCAGCAAAAAGAAAATGTCGATTTCCGCGATGATGATCTTGAAAATAACAATACAAGTTTTGTTCTTGAAATAATACAACTTTTTTCTGTCAGAAATGGATATAATTCATGTTCAACACCTCCGACTTTGGTTACTGTTTTCAAACAGGAAAAGTCATAAAGTAAATTGGTGTTCCTCTTCTGGCTAAGCAGGAGGCACCGTGGTCGAGTGGTTTAGGCGGTCAACTCGTGATCCAGAGGTCGCGGGTTCGATCCCCGCTCGGCTCGGTGTTGTGTCCTTGGGAAAGACACTTTACTCCTATTTTCCTCACTCCACCCAGGTGTACAAGTGGGTACCAGCTCTGCTGGGGAAGTATCTGGCGACAGACTAGCGTCCTGTCACAGGGGTGGTGAAAAACCATCAGTTCGCTTAACGCTACAGCAGAAACCGGGATAAGCTCCAGCTCTATGGGCCTTCTGGCTCGAAAGAACATACTTCTGGCTAAGCTGTAGGTTAAAATCTTCTTTAAGATAACACACTGCTGTCATTCCTTTAATTGTGAAGGATGATTTACTCAAGACAGTACTGAATATGGGATGTACACAAGATTGCTTGGATGAGATATCTGATGATCCAAATTATGCACAATACACATCCAAAAAATAAATTGTTAGATTTTTTGGGGGAGGGGGGGTCATTGACAAAATGAGATTCATTTTAGAAACAAAGGGGAAAAACTAATAAAGATCAGAGAGACAGTAATAAGCAGAAGTATTTAAATCATTCAAGTTTTTGTACTCTTCATTTTAATACTCTATGAAAAACTTGGTTGCTGAAGGAAGGAAGGGACAGCCTAGTGGTTAGAGCATTGCGCTGGCAATCTGCTGACACTGGTTCTAGTCCTGTTCAAGGAGATTTTTCCATGGAGTTAAAATCAGAGCCGGCTCCACTGCCCCCAAAAGTCCTTCGGAGTAGACTATAAAACCAAGGTCTATAAAACTGTAGACTATATAATGTGTGCGAGTGAATGCTGAACATCTTGCACACATTAAAACCTGTTCCCCTTTTCAGAAGAGTAGGCCATTGTGTGCCTGTAACAAAACTGACAAAATTGTATGCACATGGTGGGGGGGGGGGGCTGGGTGTCAAAAAACCAAAACAAAAACCCACGGATGCTTATTCCATTATTCTCGAAATAAAAGAATAAATTAAAAGGGTCTTCTTTGATCAACTTTTGTTGTCCAGCTCCAGACTTCTCTAAATCCTAAGTCCAGACAGGACAGAAGGAATCAAATTCTTGAGAGAGAGAGAGAGAGAGAGAGAGAGAGAGAGAGAGAGAGAGAGAGAAGGGGGGGTCATCATTTAGATAAAGCTGTGTTCTGCATAAGGAAAAGCATGACTTCCTTTCCCATGGGCACATGAGGTTGTGGGTTTGAATCTTGGAAGTGACATAATGTGAAATTTTCTCTTAAAAACTACACATGCAAAAGCAACTAGTAATTATTTCCGTCTGGATAAAATCAGGGTTTTGTTTGTTTGGGGAGGGAAGGGGGGGGGGGTTGCATTTTAAAAAAAAAAGATCTTTAGCATTTGACATCTCCCCTGAACATTTTAAGTAAAACCCCAATAAAAACAGAAAAGAAAAATAGTGTCTTGCCATTGAATTGCTATTATTGTGTTGTAAAGTAAAAAAGTAAAGGAGTCCCATAACCTATAAGGTTGTAGGGGAGCGAGGCGTCAGAGACCTCACTTCTCTAGGGCCAGCATATTGAGGGCGGCGCCCATCTCCTCTCCCTCGCTGCTTTACCTTCCCTGACCATAAAAAGGGCAGGTACCCATTTACAGCTGGGTGAACTGGGGGAACTGTACTGAAGCCAAGGCGCGCAAACGGTCACCCATCCAACTGGTAACCACGCTCGACACTGCTTAACTTGGCTGGGGGAAAGCGAGTGCTCCGACCACTGAGCTATCCCGTCCCCAAATATCTCTGCATCAAACATGGGCTACTGTCCCCAGGGAGAGCACATGGCTACAAGTGCAGAGCCACCTATTACAAAACAAAAATTTTTTAAAGTTGGGGGAGGGGGGCGGCACTGTATCTGTTTACCAACTAGAGCAGACTTAATGTAGACTTTTGTCAGGGGTAACTGTTGGTTTTATTGTATTATAGTCCCAGTGGTAGCTAGCCAATTTAGGGACTGTACCATCAACCACCCATCACCTAAATAAAATAGGGATAACTCTTATTCACTGTCACAAACATTGCCTAAACATGACACCTGTGTGCATGCATTCTTTCAGCACAGCATTATTCATCTTCTAGCGTGGATGGGATCCAAGAGTCCTTCAACAAGCATCTTAACTGAGAGAGTGATATATACATTTGATTTTATTCCGAAGATAATGGAATAAGCGCTCGTGTGCTTTTTTTCAACCAGTCCCCCTGTGTGTGCAGTTTTGTCAATTTTGTCATCCATTCCCACTGGCACACAATAGCTTACTGTTCCGAAAAGCGTAACAGGTTTTAACATGTGCACAAGATGTTCTGCGTGCATTCGCACACAGGACCTCGGTTTATAGTCTCATCCGAAGGACTTTTTAGGAGAGTGGAGTTGGCACTGATATGAACTCAGTCCTCTTCAACGAGAATTGAACCCGGGTCATCAGATCACGAAAACATCTCTCTAAACACCAGGCTATCCTGTCCCGAGAGATTTTAATTTATATATTCTTTTATTTCGAGGATAATGGAATAAGTATTCATGCTTTTTTCATTTAGTCCCCATGTGTGTGCAGTTTTTTGTAAATTTTGTCATCCGTTCCCACTGGCACACAATGGCCTACTCTTCCGAAAAGTGGAACAAGTTTTAACATGTGCGCAAGATGTTCTGCGTGCTTTCGCACACAGGACCTCGGTTTACAGTCTCATCTGAAGGACTTTAGGGGAGAGTGGAGTCGGCACTGATGTTAACTCCAGAGGAAAAATCCACAGAGAGAGAGAGAGAGAGAACAAAAAAAGTGGAAAATGTAGGGAACAAACAGATGCCAAAAGACAGTTTGCAGAGAACTGATGATTTATTTCCAGCAACCTTTCACAGTAAGACAGAACAAACAGCCACAGACCAACGACACACCACACCAAGAAACAGTATACCTTTAAAAGTGAGTTTATTTTCCAAGCACACCTCCAGTCATCCCCTATTTCAATCATGGAATGGTCTCACACACACACATTCATCATCTCTCATTCCGATGATAAAAATGAACACATTGATTTTCTTTGAAAAAAACAAATACACAGTAAAACCTCACTATACTTATCTTGTAAAAAAAAAAAATCGTCTTTTTGCAAGAGTTCCTTTTTTTTAAACAAAGATCAGCAAGCCTGCTACACTGGCAAAATTATTCACTATCATCATCGTCATCATCATCGTCGTCGTCGTCATCATCATCGTCGTCATCATCATCGTCGTCATCCTCATCGTCGTCATCATCGTCGTCATCAAAGTTTGCAGGGGCAATGGCAGCACCTTCATCATCACTGTCCTCATCTTCATCCTGCAAAACACACACACACACATAGAAAAATTTAGCAAAAGTATGAAATGTTGGTTAGGAGAGCATATGAGACCTTCCATTACATAACTAGTCACATTGCACTGGAAGTGAGATATTAATTGTTGGAATGTATATGCAATGAAAAATCTATTCAATGAAAAAATACATACTGAAAATTAGATAACTGGATGAAAAGTCATTTCAAACTGAAATGCTAGATATCAGGAAGTAACAAAATAAGAAATTGATGAATCTTGTGTCGTAACAGATGGTCAAGATGAGGAGATGGTGTTTTTAAACACACTTTTGAAGCGAAAGCAAACATAGTTATACCTTGATACTTCAGTACAAGGTAGAAAAAAAGCTTCTGGTTTTTTAATCAATCAAAATCTTAAATAACATGACCCCCCCCTAAAAATGGCTTGTAACGGAAAAGTGGGTCAGGTGCAAAGCAACTCATTTCATGCTGGTGGCGGATCACATGCCACTCGCTTCCATAACATCTGATAGTGAAAAGTCTACAGCCTTTCTTTGCCTCCTTCCGGAGAATTTCTTGGATAAGCTATTGCTAAATTGAAACTTGGTATTGCAAAAGGTTTACTGAACGCTTCTACAAGTCTATGGGATGCTTGTCACGGTTTATGTCCTAACTTTATACTTTTATTGTTGTTATCATTGCTTGGTTCCCCCCCCCCCCCCCTCCACTCCCGCCTCTCAATGTTCAGTATAAAGTTATTTTATGGTGTTTTTTAAAATTATTATTTAATGGAACACATGCATCAGCTTAAATCCCTTCTCCCCCTTTCCATGGTCTGTTATTACTAATACTGAACAGATGACAATTAAAAACAGCAACACACACACTGTAAACATACATACACACACACTGTAAACATACACACACACTGTAAACATACACACACACTGTAAACATAAAATACACAATACCGATTTCTGACCAGAAACAGTCTAAAAATTGATATATGTCGGTATGTCTATTTCTCTGTTCTAAATTAACACCTGGCTGGTTGTGTAAAAATTAATTCATGTATACTGGCCCAGGCCAAAAGCTGTGTCAGTTATAGATGTCAGCTAATCGCCAAGGCCTACACTAAAATGTTGTTATGTTGTAAAATGTGTTGAGATTGGCTTCAGCCATGATAAGCTCTTAACATAACAACCTGCACTCTCCTTTGTTAAAGGAGAAAAAAGTCCTCTGAAGTCGGAGTATGGCTGCCTGTATGGCGAGGTACTCAAAAACAGTCATACATGCAAACTTCTCATTCAGTGTGCAATATTAATCTCACAGTGATTCCCAGGTGGGATGAGTGAGTCAGAGTGCACATTCTGGGTGACCCCCAGAGTGTTGAGCTGGGGAACACCCAACACTTCAATTATACAATAATAGCATAAAATGATTCTCTTTTGTACACAGCTTAGCCTACAAGCAAATCAAGGAACTAATTAAGTCGAGGAAAACTTGTTTTCAGAACTTTTTTTTCTCAAACACATAAATAATTGTTTTTAATTCTCTTTTACTTTGAATAATAAATCAGTTTCTTTTGACTATGTTCCTCTACAAATTTTCTTTTTCCGTCAAAAGACTGTTAAAATTTTTTTTTTTCCAATGAAATATCACAAAAATGGCATGTTAGCAATTTCCACACTTACGTCGTCGTCATCATCATCGTCTTCATCATCCTTCTCCTGCTGTTTCACTTCCAGCTTGGCCTTCTTTGCTGGGGGCTCCTTCTTGCCCTTCTTCTTCTCTGTGTCCACAACAAGCGACAGATTTTATAACGTGAACATGGCGTTCTATCGATTGTTTAAACTTAAGCAATCCTTTTTCTGTTTTAACCTTTTTTCTTTTCTTTTAAAAAAAAAAATAGTGGCACTGAATTTATGTCTTGAGTAGAATTAGTCACACTATCCCTGCCTATTAATGCTATCAATGCACAATAAAAATAATTTTCAAAAAAGAAAAAAACTAATTTTAAACAAAAAAATCCGACAACTGTATGAAAAGTTACTACAAACTTAAATGCTAGACTCCAGGAATGAAATGAAATGAGAAATTTACAAATTTTACAACATAAAATAGGTGGTCAGTATGAAGGGTTACTTGTTTTTAAAGCAAAAAGAAATAAAATTCCGCCTTAATACTTCAGTGCAAGGTAGAATAGAGCTGATAGTTTTATAATCAAGGTAGAAAAGAGCTGATAGTTTTATAATCAAGGTAGAATAGAGCTGATAGTTTTATAATCAAGGTAGAATAGAGCTGATAGTTTTATATAATCAAGGTAGAATAGAGCTGATAGTTTTATATAATCACGGTAGAATAGAGCTGATAGTTTTATATAATCACGGTAGAATACAGCTGATAGTTTTACAACCAATCAAAATTGACAACCTGAAACCCGCCTGCCTAAGTTCACTACTAGCAGAAAAGTGGATCAGGAGCTATGTGACTGTTTCATTGCAGAGCGTTACAAATTTTTGCCAAGGGGTGGGGGAGGGGGTGAGAAGAAAAATGACAGAACATTATAATACTTGGACAGAAGAAAAATCAATGTAAAATCCTTAAACTGCCAGAACTGACAATTAAAAAAAAAATGTGTAAGCACTGACCATTTTATTAACAAATCTTTTTATCCCTAAATCTTTTAATTTTCTACTCTTCTGTTTCTCATTGACTTAATTCATTGACGGCAATAGCTGCAGACCAGACTGACTTTCTTTCTTGGGAGCGTTCCTTTCCTCCTCGCTTTTCTTGTCCTTCTTCTGCTGCTGCTGGGTTCGCTTCTTGGCGAAGAGGACCACCAGACTGTGGCCGCTCACCTTCACCCCCTGGCACTTCTCGTGCGCTGTTTTGCACTGATCTTCCGTGGCGAATGTCGCAAAGGCGTACCTGAAAGAGCAAAACAGATCAGATTATGATGACAAGTTGAAAAAAAAAAAGTGAGAAATAAACAAAATTTGTTTAAAGTAGCACTCTTTTTTTTATTTTGTTCCTTGGCAAAAACTCTGAGGTTCACAAACGGTGATGTTTTGCCTATGCAACCATTTTTGACCACATTCCACTTTGTAGATGTCTTTTTAACATAATACCAAGAGTGCATGTATTTTTTGTGTTTCTCTTTTGTCATTCATTCTTACCAGCAGAAACGACCTACTCTTCAAGGCAGATTGGGTTTCAACACGTGTGTTCACACACACAGGGCCTTGGTTTCTAGTCTCATCTGGAGGACTTCTGGGGGAGTGGAGTCAGTACTGGAGTTAACTCCAGAGCAAAGATTCCTTGAATGGATGTCTCCGTGGTGGCTGGAACCTGGGCTCAACCCCAGACCACCAAATCACCAGTGCAATGCTCTAACCAGTAGGCTATTCCCTCTCCCCCACCCCCTAAAGTGCAAAAAATACTGGAAAACCTGTTGCCAGTCGTTGCATGCCTGCTGTGCATCTATATCTTGGAATGTTTTTAAAAACAAATATGAAACACAGCTTTCTTGTGTCTTTTCGAGATTATGATTTCTATCAATTATATGCCAGTTAGTGATGTAATTGCCCTTCATAGGACGAAGAAAACATTTCTGACTTGACTTGTCGACTGACATTTCAGCTGTCCTGACTGGCAACTGTCTGGCAGTTTGTTGTATGTAACTCACCCAATAGGCAAGTTGTCCTTCTTCCTGATGGGCAGGGTGATCTCCTGTGCTTTGGGGAACAGCTTGTACAGGTCCTGCTCCTTTGTCGCGCTTCCAAACCCAGCGACGTACAGACGCAGAGGGTCAGGGTCCGCTGCAAGGTAAAAAACCCAAAACATTCTTTTAGCTTTTACACGAATAAGTATGAGAAGAAAATAATGGTCTACAGTATTAGTAAATGTATTTTTACCAAACTGGAGATATAATACAATATGCTGAAAAAGCAAACAGAAACAAAACCACCTTTGAACAGATTTTCACTCATTGACACAATAGATCGATCACACTCACACAATGCACACTGCAGACAATGAGCTCATGAAAAAAACATGCCTACAAAGAGACAAGAAACTGACTTAAACAGAAAAACTTTTGTTCTGTTTTAAATTATGCCCATCTATGGTCCAAGGTAATGGATTACAAAATGATTACAGTACAATGCAGAGAGAATTCTGTTTCAAAGTGTACTGGTCTTATAGGAGGAGAGGAGGAAATGGGGATATATATTTCCAGTCTCTGAAGACAGACCAGGTCACTGTCCCACTGTGACATTCACACCCTGACACTGACAGTCAGGACATGCCAAGATTAGTGGGTGGAAAAGAAAAAACAAATCAAAAAACTAACAACTGCTGTTTTTTTAAATCACTGCAACCATGTATCATTTGATTTCATATTTTTGTCAAAAGGCTTTCCTGAAATACAAAACAACTGAAATAGTAAAATGATACAAATGAATGGAAACACACACACACATACCTACCCACACACCTCAATCATAATCTAAATGCTAAATAGCAATTACAAATATTTAATAATTACATTTTCAATCAACCCCACTCTAAAACGGAACCAAAAAGTTTTGCGCCATGAAAATTTGCACAAGGGAACATCACACAATAATTCACACTAAACAAAAAACAAACTCCTGACATGCACCTAAATTTTGGAGATGAAAAAAGATTTGAGTATTACTAATAAAGAAGTGTACTGGTCTTATAGGAGGAGAGGAGGAAATGGGGATATATATTTCCAGTCTCTGAAGACAGACCAGGTCACTGTTCCACTGTGACATTCACACCCTGACATTGACAGTCAGGACACGCCAAGATTAGTGGGTGGAAAAAGGAAGGAAAAAACCAAACCCAACAATGGCTGTCATTCAAATTTTTGCACTCATGTATCATTTGATTGGGACACTTTTGTAAAAAAAACGATTTTTTGAGACACCATACAAAACAAGGAAATACACACACACACATCTCACATCATTTTCTACATGCTACAAATATTCAATATTTACATCTTCAATCAAGCCCTAGCTAAAACTGAACACAAAAAAAGTTAATCACTATGAAATTTTGCACAGGAGAACCTTGCTCAATAATTCACACTAAACAAATAAAAATAATAACAAGCTCCTTTGAAGCATCTAAATTTGGGGGGACAATTTCAAAAAAATGATGAAGAAGTGTACTGGTCTTATAGGAGGAGAGGAGGAAATGGGGATATATATTTCCAGTCTCTGAAGACAGACCAGGTCACTGTTCCACTGTGACATTCACACCCTGACACTGACAGTCAGGACATGCCAAGATTAGTGGGTGGAGAAAATTATTTAAAATCCAACTACCTTTTATTCTTCTTCCTAAAACATTTCATTTGGGGGTTATATCACAAAGATACATCACATCTGATGGAATTCCTAGGTGGAACAATAGCAAGGCACTGACAAAAAGACAGGATTAGGGAAATATCTGTCACAAGAACTAATCTTGTCTATTTTGCACAGTACACAAAAAAAAGCAAAAAAAGAGCATGTTTTGTTAATCTTATTACCCAAAGCAAATAAGACATGACTTCAATTGCAACTTCCATATGCTCTCTACATGAAGTAAAGGTGTTCCCATAACCTATGTGGTTGTTGGGGAGTGAGGTGCCTTTGTATAAATGATGTTTTGATACATGTACTAAACAGCTGAAATAATAAAACAACACATTAAAGGAAACACACACACACACAAATATCATCATCTAGATGCTACATAGATGTTACAAATATTCCACAATTTTACATTTTACATTAACTCCATATTAAAAATAACAAACAAACTGTTTTTCAGCAAGAAACTGTGTGCAAGAAAACCTTTCACTATAATTCACACTGAACACAAAACAAAACTTCCCAAAGGCATGTATACTTTGGATAATTTTTTTATGAAGAAGTGTACTGGTCTTATAGGAGGAGAGGAGGAAATGGGGATATATATTTCCAGTCTCTGAAGACAGACCAGGTCACTGTCCCACTGTGACATTCACACCCTGACACTGACAGTCAGGACATGCCAAGATTAGTGGGTGGAAAACTCAATCATAATCTGAATACTAAATAGCAATTACAAATATTTAATAATATTCAATCAACCCCACACTAAAACTGAACAAAAAAGTTTTTCGACATTAAAATTTGCACAATGGAACATTCACACCATAATTCACACTAAACAAAAAACAGACATGCACCTAAATTTTGGAGATGAAAAGAGATTTGAGTATTACTAATAAAGAAGTGTACTGGTCTTATAGGAGGAGAGGAGGAAATGGGGATATATATTTCCAGTCTCTGAAGACAGACCAGGTCACTGTTCCACTGTGACATTCACACCCTGACACTAACAGTCAGGACATGCCAAGATTAGTGGGTGGAGAAAATTATTTAAAATCCAACTACCTTTTTTTTTTTCTTCCTAAAACATTTCATTTGGGGGTTATATTACAAAGATACATCACATCTGATGGAATTCCTAGGTGGAACAATAGCAAGGCACTGACAAAAAGACAGGATTAGGGAAATATCTGTCACAAGAACTAATCTTGTCTATTTTGCACAGTACAAAAAAAAAAGCAAAAAAAAAGCACGTTTTATTAATCTTATTACCCCAAGCAAAAAAGTCATGACTTCAATTGCAACTTCCATATGCTCTCTACACGTAGTAAAGGTGTTCCCATAATCTATGTGGTTGTTGGGGAGTGTGGTGCCTTTGTAAAAATGATGTTTTGATACATGTACTAAACAGCTGAAATAATAAAACAACACATTAAAGGAAACACACACACACAAATATCATCATCTAGATGCTATTTAGATGTTACAAATATTCCATAATTTTACATTTTACATTAACTCCATATTAAAAATAAACAAACTGTTTTTCAGCAAGAAACTGTGTGCAAGAAAACCTTTCACTATAATTCACACTGAACACAAAACAAAACTGCCCACAGGCATGTATACTTTGGATAATTTTTTTTATGAAGACGTGTACTGGTCTTATAGGAGGAGAGGAGGAAATGGCGATATATATTTCCAGTCTCTGAAGACAGACCAGGTCACTGTCCCACTGTGACATTCACACCCTGACACTGACAGTCAGGACATGCCAAGATTAGTGGGTAGAAAACTCAATCATAATCTGAATACTAAATAGCAATTACAAATATTTAATAATATTCAATCAACCCCACACTAAAACTGAACAAAAAAGTTTTTCGACATTAAAATTTGCACAATGGAACATTCACACCATAATTCACACTAAACAAAAAACAGACATGCACCTAAATTTTGGAGATGAAAAGAGATTTGAGTATTACTAATAAAGAAGTGTACTGGTCTTATAGGAGGAGAGGAGGAAATGGGGATATATATTTCCAGTCTCTGAAGACAGACCAGGTCACTGTTCCACTGTGACATTCACACCCTGACACTAACAGTCAGGACATGCCAAGATTAGTGGGTGGAGAAAATTATTTAAAATCCAACTACCTTTTTTTTTTCTTCCTAAAACATTTCATTTGGGGGTTATATTACAAAGATACATCACATCTGATGGAATTCCTAGGTGGAACAATAGCAAGGCACTGACAAAAAGACAGGATTAGAGAAATATCTGTCACAAGAACTAATCTTGTCTATTTTGCACAGTACAAAAAAAAGCAAAAAAAAAGAGCACGTTTTGTTAATCTTATTACCCAAAGCAAATAAGTCATGACTTCAATTGCAACTTCCATATGCTCTCTACATGAAGTAAAGGTGTTCCCATAACCTATGTGGTTGTTGGGGAGCGAGGTGCCTTTGTATAAATGATGTTTTGATACATGTACTAAACAGCTGAAATAATAAAACAACACATTAAAGGAAACACACACACACACAATTATCATCTAGATGCTACATAGATGTTACAAATATTCCACAATTTTACATTTTACATTAACTCCATATTAAAAATAAACAAACTGTTTTTCAGCAAGAAACTGTGTGCAAGAAAACCTTTCACTATAATTCACACTGAACACAAAACAAAACTGCCCACAGGCATGTATACTTTGGAGAATATTTTTTTTAATGAAGAAGTGTACTGGTCTTATAGGAGGAGAGGAGGAAATGGGGATATATATTTCCAGTCTCTGAAGACAGACCAGGTCACTGTCCCACTGTGACATTCACACCCTGACACTGACAGTCAGGACATGCCAAGATTAGTGGATGGAAAACTCAATCATAATCTAAATACTAAATAGCAATTACAAATATTTAATAATATTCAATCAACCCCACACTAAAACTGAACAAAAAAGTTTTTCGACATTAAAATTTGCACAATGGAACATTCACACCATAATTCACACTAAACAAAAAACAGACATGCACCTAAATTTTGGAGATGAAAAGAGATTTGAGTATTACTAATAAAGAAGTGTACTGGTCTTATAGGAGGAGAGGAGGAAATGGGGATATATATTTCCAGTCTCTGAAGACAGACCAGGTCACTGTCCCACTGTGACATTCACACCCTGACACTGACAGTCAGGACATGCCAAGATTAGTGGGGGACACTGCAATGATTTTCTAACATTGCCATGATATCTTACTTATACATATTCATATAATTTCATTTTACACAGTAATGCTACAACGACACATTGACAATTTTTGCTGGGAGAAGCAGGGAGATCAGCTACACAATCCCCTCTCTCTAACCTCTTTACTATCTATTACTACAGCAACACAAAGGTCTCCAGCTTTCCTGCTTCTTGGCAAAACGTCACCATCATACAAGGAAAGGTTTAACACCCCCCACCCACCACCACCAACTTTTCAAGCCATTGCATTTGTCACGATTCATCATCTAATTTGCATGTGACACTATATCAGCTGTTATACCTTACTATGTACTTTTTTTTTCAAATTGTCATCGTTCACACAAAATTATTTCAAAGTCAAAACTGACATTGCATATTATTCTCACTTTCTCATCTTTATAACATGCGGCAATCTAGAAAGAAAGCTGTAAAGTTTACACACAAAAGTGATCCTGGAAGTTCAACAAAGAACATAGCACAACCGAGCACAATTTGTCAGCAGTGACTTTCAATGTATTCCGTGAACATATATATGGGACATATTTCATCATCTTGACCTAATGCCATGAAATATCTTTGAGAAGCTAAATTATTTTCATTATAGTAAATTACTGCCAATTTCATACAACATTCTGCTTAAACTATGGTGAGTTTTGTTGTTGTTTTGGGTTTTGGTGGGGGGGGGGGTTTTGGGGGGGGGGGGGCAACCAGAATATCCACAACAACGAAACTAACAAACAGAAAGACATATATTGCAACTTAACAACAACAACAATCAGTTGCTACAACGTTCTTCTGATTCAAGATATTGCTAATGAAAAATGTACTGGTCTTATAGGAGGAGAGGAGGAAATGGGGATATATATTTCCAGTCTCTGAAGACAGACCAGGTCACTGTCCCACTGTGACATTCACACCCTGACACTGACAGTCAGGACATGCCAAGATTAGTGGGGGACAGACACAGCAATTATTTTTCTAACCATAATTTTATATCAGTTATCTTACTTGTTTATTTATTCATATAATAAAACAGTAATACTATAACTACACATTTGCATTTTTTTGCTGGGAGAGGCGAGGAAATCAGCTACACAATCTCCTCTAACATCCTTTTTTCCTTTGTATTTCATTATTACTTATTACAACTACAACAACAACAATTTCTCGTTTTCCTGCTTCTTGCAAAATGTTACTTTATCTTAACTCTTTCGCCACCAAGTTTCTGACGGACTCTTCAGTGCCAAGTGTTTTTCAGCGCTGTTGCTGATTTCTGCACATTCAGTGTGCGTCAGAATAACACGGTCGTTTTTCCACTCAAAACTGGACAGAGGGGTGAAGGATGATGACATGTCTGCTATCAAGCCCGCAAGTCAACTGAGGTGTGAAACCTTGTTACTGTATGAAAAACTGTCCTTTTTAACATGACCTGTACTGGTCAACTAAAGTTGCCTATGGTGGTGAATCATCATTTCAACTGAAATTGCCTGTGCCAGGGAAAGAGTTAAAAGATTAAGAGAAAAACATGTCCATACACTCATAAATAAACATGCACACTCTAAATAGCAATTGCTGCAGTTGTTTTCTTTTCAAACAATTCAAACTACCATTATTCACCATCTTTCAAAACTTTCACATGTGACAACAATTATATTGATACATGTTACGTCTTTCTATGTATTTTAGAAAAAAATATATTACGGTTCACTCAAAATCATTCCAATGCCAAAACTGACACTGCACATTCTTGATGAGAAAGTGAGATTATTGATATAATTCAATATCACCCATTAACCGCTCACACATCTCACTTTCTCATGTTTATAAATACGACAACCTGGAAAGAAAGCTGTAAAGTTTTCACAAAGGAGTCATCATGGAGGTTCAACAAAAATACAGCACAAAAGAGCACATTTTGTCAGCAGTGATATTCAATGTCTTAAGTGAACATATCTGACATTTCATGATCTTGCCTAATGCCTTGAAATATCTTTGCGGAGCTAAAATAGTATTCATAATTGTAAATTACAGCCAAATTGACATATTTTGCTAAAACCATGCCAGTTTTTTTGTTTCTTTTCTTTTCTCTTTTTTTCTTGGGGGGGGGGGGGGGGGGTGCAACTAGAATATCCATATCAAAGAAAGAAGTAACAAAACAGAAAGGCTTATATTGCAACAACTTAACAACAACAACAACAGTCAGTTGCTACAATGTTCTTCTGATTCAAGATATTGCTAATGAAGACGTGTACTGGTCTTACAGGAGGAGAGGAGGAAATGGGGATATATATTTCCAGTCTCTGAAGACAGACCAGGTCACTGTCCCACTGTGACATTCACACCCTGACACTGACAGTCAGGACATGCCAAGATTAGTGGGGGGCAGACACTGCAAATCCTAAACAAACAACAACAAAAACCAAACCTAAGACAGACCAAAAGCCCTCCCTGAAGCCTGTATTAGTACTACACCAATCTGTGACAACCCCCACACGATTCTTACCTGCTTCTTTCTTGGGATTGCTGGCTTGGTAGTTGCTCTTCTTGCCGACGTAATCCACCACCAGCTCCTGACCCTTGACCTTCATGTTCTGCAGCGACTTGAAGTTTTTCTCTGCCTGGGACTCCGAGCCGAACTCGACGAATGCATACCTGCCACAGCCGTCACGCTAGTAAAGACACATCTTCCCCCCCCCCTCATTTTCTCCATTCCTTGGCTAGAGTTCCCAGGTTCCCCAAAGGTGAGAGTTTTGCGTATGCGACCGTTTTTGACCAATTTTTAGGTAGCCACATTCCGACTTCGGGGTAGATGTCTGAACATGACATCAGTGTGCATGCGTTTTCACTTCTGTCGACCACTCTTACAGGCACAGATGGCCTACTCTTCCAAAAGACAGAACAGGTTTTAATGAGTGCACAAGATGTTTTGCATGTATTCATACATGTGACCTTGGTGTTCAGACAGATATATATAAATATACCAAAATAAGTGTGGAATCAATATCTTAGTTTTTCAAGTCCTTCCACACAGACCATTTCTCATTTTCTGCACACGCGCGCACACACACGCACACAAATCAAAGGGTTCCAATCTAATCTAATCCAATCCTGTTGTTTATAGCCCCGCCGACCACAGAGGCCATATCAGGGCTGTCACCTTGTCCAACTTTAAATCTCAGAATAAAACTGTGCAGCTATATCCAGATTAAAACAGGGTATAAAACCAACTCTACCGTCATTCCTTGTATCAACGCCCTGGCCAACCATAAGGGTCAAACCAGGACAGACACTGCATTGTGGGAAAAACCACATCAACCGCACATAAAATGAGAAGATAAAACCCCCCAGATTCCTTAAAACAACCTTGTTCTTAGTGACCAACTGTAACACTTTCACTCATATCAAACGGAAAAAGCCCGAGTCTCTCAAGAAGTGAAGGGTTACTACACACATGTATGCACTACCACACCAGAAAATGCATGACTAGCAGATAACGGGCTTACCCTATTTTCGTCCTCTCCTTTCCTTTCCCTCTGATGGTGATGCGGAGCCGAACGTCCACAATGTCCTTGGACAAATCTTTCAGGTCCTTCGTCGTGATGTCAGAGCCCAGGTTCTTCACAAACAACGTGCGCTTGTCTCTGTCCTCTGAAAAATACAACATACATACGAAACTGCATGTACACCAGCCAGACACACCAATATGCTATACAAGCAATGTGTGCATTCTACCTTTGAAATATCACTCAAATCTACAATTAACATTTTTTCAAACTACACAAGGCATGTATATATATATATATATATATACATATATATATATATATATATATATATATTCATACTAAACAGATGAAATTGCACATCCTTGTTAATGGGTATTTTGAGCACTTATATATTTCATCAAACGAGCACTCATATATTTCATCACAGCAACTTATGTGTAAACACCACACATGAAATTGAAAGTATTTCTGAGATCAAGCATGTAAATATTTATGTTCTCATTCATGATCATTCCTCTATTTGACAAAAAATAATCACAAACATATTTATCTAAGACAAAACACCAAATTAGTATGAAAATCTGCATTAAAACACTTTTGCACTGTAACTTCCAACACTGCAAAAGTTAACCACGTAAAAGGAATCCCATTGACAGAATATTCATACAGTTATCTATATCATCAATGATCTTACCTTTCCGTTCAGCATCACCACTGGCATCTGCAAATGAAAATAAAAACAATATATTATCATATGAATTTATTAAGAAATAAACAGTCAATAACATGACCACATAGATTACACAGACTGAGTGTACCCTTTTCATTGTTTGCAAGATGTTGATCTGGTTGTCTGTATATTACATATTGCTGGCAAGTTTTGGACCCAATGCTGTGTGATTACTTGTGACATAGATAGACACACACAAACACACACACAGACACACACTACGCACATCATGACGTGTAATCGTATACATGAGTGAACACATTCTATCCACCACATTAAAAACTTATGAGTTCAAGATACCCAGACAAGAAAAAAAAGACACCCACCCCCCTCCACCCCCCCCCCCCCCCCAAAACAAAAAAAATCTGAAAAATTCATCTAACAACTCAATTTCATGTAAAAAATTCATATAAACCCTAGAAAAGTCAAATCAAAAACAAAACAGCAAACCTAAACAAACAACAACAAAATCCAACCCCAAATGCAACAAAAAAATGTAGACTTGAACAAAGCCAAGAAAAAAAGTCAGTCTAACACCACAAAATGTAGTGAGAGAACATCCATGGGGGAAAATTCAGTAAAAAGACAAGACAAACAAAACACAAAAACTTACCAAAAACAAACAAAACTCAACAGAAACAGAACGAGAAGAAACACACACACACACAAACTACACACGCACTACACACATAACAGAAACACACACATACACACACGCACACAAACACACCTGCCACCTTGGCCCCCTGCTTGTCCTGCTTCTTGTTCGCGGCTGGTGCTGGCTGCTGCTGCTTTGTTTCCTTCTGCTTGTTGCCAGCGGCCGCCTGTTTGGCTTCCTGCTTGCTCTGCTGGGGGGCTTTGCTCTCTGTCTTCTGCTTCTGTTTGCTGCCGGCCTCCTGCTGTTTCTGCTGCTGCTGCTGCTTCTTGTTCTTCTCTGACGCCTTCTGCACTTTCTGAATGCTCTCCATAAGGGTGTCTGAAATATGGAGAGATTCTGGTAAAACGTCACGCTGAAGTGGGCCTGACTTGTCAGGTGCCTAACGACAGTGCAACGCATTTTCGCTCATGACTGACAATGATAGTTGCTGTCTGAGTGTTTGACCAAGAACAACAAGGCAAAAAACATCTTAAACAAAGTTTTGCTCAAGTTTTCCCATTTTGAATAGGAATCTAACTGCAACACTACAGACAGACTTTTTACCTTTCTAGCAGTGACTTGTGATAAAGCCTATATAGTGATCAGGGTGTTTAGAAGCCCAACTTCATCAACATTAGTGCCCTCCTCACAACAATGAAGCTGCTTCTCATCAACACTGAATTAAACTGATAACTGCCAACAACCCTTCTCTTAAGCTGTGTGATTTTATCATGGAAATCCTTTCTTTGTTTCATCTTCTTATATCCTTCCATCATCAAAATTAAAAAAAACAACTTTCAGCCATTTTGCATGAGTATGAGTCTATGACTTGTTTATCATAATCAGCAAGATTTATTCAGGTGCTATGACTTTCATTGACAATTTAATGTAGCTAGTGTTTTGTGAAGCAGCCTCCAAATTTGCAACTTATAACAATAATATGAAAATGCTGGTGCGTGGAGAATGTGCTGACACAAAACACTTGAAACAGCAAAAGACACCAGGATATGACTTAAGTTTCCTGTTCTGTTACTTTTCCTACTATCATTTCAACTATTATCAATTACACCCTCTCCCTCCCCCCTCATTCCCCCCCCCCCCACAATAAAAATTATGAACAGTAATGAAATATAACTCCCAAGCTTCACAAGTCAAAGACAACACAGATGTACAACTTACACAAGCACAAAACATGCACAAGCACACAAAATGCTGTATACACACAAGTGCACACACTCCAGTCAATCAGAACTGACAGACTGGCTTTGACTTTGCCCTTCACTCCCGTAGGAGTTGTTGAGGCACTGCACAGCACAGCACAGCACAGCACTGCGCTGCACTGCACTGCACTGCATACAGGTTTTTCAGGCAGTGTGTCCTGGGCAAGCTGAGCCTGGTGGAGCTTTTCCTTCTCTGGGCTGCAGGCTGGGTATGCTCCTGTCATCCACACCACCAGCCATAACCACCAAATTCTTCTTTGAAAGATGGACACTTTTTAACATGTGCACATGACTTTTTCACGCATTTGCACACAGGGCTTTGGCTAGTAGTCTCATCTGAAGAACATTCAGGGGAGCGGAGTCAGTACTTATGTTAACTCCAGCGAAAAATAAAAAGTCCCCCAAAAGATGTCTCAGTAGACTTGAACCTGTGCCCTCAGCTATCATCAGGCCACTGATTCAACTCTCCCTTCATGGGATGTTTTTGACTTGACTCTGACTGAAAGACTGTCCTGTCTCAAACGAAGAAGATTTCCACAGACAGAGGACAACACACCACCAGTGTGATGGGAACAGCCGAACACACACACACCTGGCTTCACAGCCTGGGCCGTCCCTTCCCCCTTTTTGTTCACAGCTTGCTGGGGTTTCTTCTCCTGCTGCTGCTTCTGCTTGCCCTCTTTGGCCTGTTTCTGCTCTGAAGCTTTCTGCTGTTTCTGCTGTGATGCTTTCTGCTGTTTCTGCTGTGATGCTTTCTTCAAGCTCTGAACGCTCTTTGGCAGCACAGCATCTGGCCAACAGGCAATCCATCCTGTGATTACTCTGCGAGACACTGTCTGGTCAATGAAAAAACCAACTCATGAAGAATTTCCGAGAAAGCTTTCCCAATTTCCTTCCTTTGTTCTTTTTGAGGTTTTTGAAGGTGGAGTTACAGAGAGAGGAAAATCTACCCTACACCAGAACATCCCTGAAGCCTGACAGGAGACACCTCACCAGCTGCACATCCCAATGCATCACTGAACATGTGTGTGCATGCTGGGTACTTTAAACTCCTCCATTTGATTTAAGCTGTGATTAACAGTACCAGGGAAAATGGATGGGGGTTTCTACCAAGCGTGCATGCTCTTGATAAGCATGTTCCCCTGTGAGACCTTGGTTTCTAGTCTCACACAGAAGATCTGCAAACAAAACAGCCTGACAGCAACATTTATTTTGGGTACAAAATCCTTCAGCGGTAACTCAAACCTGAAACTGTCAGACTACAAGTCCAGGTTAAACCACTGAGCTACTACACCCGGATTACTGAAAGTAACTTACGCTAACTAGCACATTTTCTAGGTCAGAGTCTGATCTGACCATTCAGGTCACAGACATGTTTCCATGCGTAAGCAGACAACAATGGTTGTATCATTTAGCTGTGAAGACAACTCCGGAGCACTCTTACTGACATCTCACAGATAGCTGACAGATTCATACAGGTGTTACTGAAATAGGAAGACAGTAATAATAACCTTTATTTAAAAAGCAACAATAACACACACACACACACTGGTTCACAAAAAAGTATCATCATTGCAGAGTTGCTTTTGTAAAGGCTACAGCATACATCATAGCATTAGAACAAGCTCAACTGAACATGATTTAACAGCGGTGCAGGATATCTTTGACTAGAGACCTCTTAGCACCCAATAGCGACAGTCTTCAATGGATTACAGATTTTTGAATGGAGACAAGATGAGCCTGGATGCAGGCAGCTGTTGTGCAATACGAGGGATTGGGACATTTCATTTTTTATTTTAAAAAATACTTTACAGGGTTCGTATAGGCACAAAGAGAACAAAAAATAAAGGAGTTCTAAGGGAATTTTTTAGGGAATGGAACTCAACACATACACATACAGAAATGATGGAAGTGACTCCTGATGACCCCCGTTGCATTTGTCACCCGAGCACTGAAGTAAACTAAATGTCTAAGAGAGAGGACCCATCCCTGTGTCTGACTTTCTGCAGGGAGGAATGCACTGGTACAGTACAGCAGATTCTCTGGCCTTGAGCACATCCCAGGTTTTTTCCCCTTTTCGATGAATTTTTTCCCCCTTCCTTTTATTTCGAAGATGATGGAATAACAAATCACTCATGTGCTTTTTTTTTACATCCAGTCCTCGAGTGTATGCAGTATTGTTAATTTTGTCATCCGTTCCCACCGACCCACAATGGTCTACCCTTCTGAAAAGCTGAACAGGTTTTAACAGGTGTACATGATGTTCTGCACGTGTTTGCACAAGGGACCCCGGTTTACAGTCCAAAGGTCTTTTTTTTGCAGGGGAGGGGATGTGGAGTCAGCAAAGATGTTAACTCCAGGGGAAAATATCCCCTTGAACAAGATTTCAATCTAGCTTAGCAGATCACGAGTGGAATGCGCAATGCTCTCACCAACCAGGCTATCCCATCCCCACAATGATAGCTGATGTCCTCTGTTTTCAAAGGTTGATGGATTTCTTGCACACAAAGCAGAACTGTTGTTCGCTTTTGGTATCTCTTTGAATTCATTCCTAATGTTTTCTATGTTCCAGCCACTTTTCCTTGAAAATACATTTGCCAGAAGGCGTGTCAAATTATCGCAGACATTCGCTTGATGAAAGGGAAAGTCTCCTGCACTCCAACAATTTCTCTGACTGGAGTTGCATCACCTACCATGTATAAAATTTAAAAAAAAATAATAAGGATAACAATTCATCCTGAATTAAGCATGAATACCCTTGGTTAAGTAGGTGGAAGGGAACACAAAGAGTAAGCAGGTTGAGCATTTCCACTGGTGCAGACAAAACATCCTCAAAATGATTTGCCGCAACCAAAACCAGATTACTTTTCAGATCAATGTCGGATTTAACTCCACGATCTCTCTTTGTCAGTAATCTACTCGAAAAAGCATTTTGTCTCACGAAAAAAAACTTTCGAGCAGTCTTATTTTCAAAAACTGTCAGGGTCCCTGCAGGTTATAGCTCAGTTTTTCATGGTTTTGGAGAATCTTAAATTAAAAAAGAGAGGTGGTTCACAGGAGGTGGTTCACAGGCAAGGCCTTGATGTTTACACCATGTGCAAACCCTGCTGTAGGAATACCAAGACAGGCACATGAGCAAACCCTGCTGTAGGAATACAGAGACAGGCACAGGAGCACACCCTGCTGTAGGAATACAGAGACAGGCACAGGAGCAAACCCTGCTGTAGGAATACAGAGACAGGCACATGAGCAAACACGCTGATGTACACACTGACAGCTAGACTTGTTACACACACAATTTGTTGAACGCAACTGATATTTTAACTTACCTTCATCAATGTCTTCCTCGTCATCATCTTCGTCATCGTCGTCGTCATCCGATGCTTCCATCAGATCATCCTCATCATCGTCATCATCATCATCGTCGTCATCATCATCGTCGTCGTCATCATCGTCATCTTCCTCGTCGGACATATCCATTTTGTTGGCCATCTTCATGCCTTTTCCTGGGGCAGCACCAATGGCTTTCTTAGGAGATTTCACTGCACAAAACACAGCAACAGTTCCAGGGTTTTTTCCTTCTTCTTTACTTCATTTTGCTGTTGTACATGCATAACAAAACATGATGGTACAATATAGCAGTTTTCATCTGGGAGTTTCTGAAATTAAGTGAGTGAGAGGGACAATGACAATGACAAATTCTTTTATTTCGAGGATAATGAATAAGCACACATGTGCTTTTTTACATCCAGTCCCCGCCCATTAGGGATACATCTTAATAATAATAACCCAATACTTATACAGTCTCACAATAAAAACAAGGGGAAATAACCCTTTTCAAAAACAGCTCCCCCCCCAACAAACCCCCCCCCCCTCCCAAAGCAAGCAAATAAGAGAAAACCCTAAAAATACCCACCCCCACCCCCCAAAAAAAACCCTAACCAAAACAAACAAACAAACAAAAGAGAAAGAAAAACCAAACCAACAGAAGAAGATAAAAAAGAGAAAAACAGACAAACAACAACAAGAACAACAACAGAGCCAAGAAAAATAACACAACCAAACTTAATAAGTCATAAAGATAAACATCCACACATTGTCAAATGGTACACATAGTGTATGTGTGTGTGTGGGTGCGTGTGTACGCACGCGTGCGTGCGTGGTGTGTGTGTGTGTGCGTGCATGTGTGCGTTTCCAAAATCAAAATAACAGATCAGCTATTTGTAATATATCAGAAAACCTGTTAACTATCAACTTTAGAATAATTATTAGCTGACCTACATAACTCTTGCATACTGGTACAGCAAAACCTGGGCTGCCTGTATTGCAGAAGATCTTAAAGATAGAGGCATAAATAAGGAGGAAGCTCAAAACAGACAGAGATGGAGAAGGCTCATCAATGTCAAACCTCCCCTGGGAGAAACATGACAAAAAAGGAAGAAGAAGAAGAAAGAAGATACTGGTACAGACTAACCATGTTCTGTGCAACATAGGTTTGTTTGTGGCAAATAAGGGCTGATTGGGGGTGGGGTGGGGAGTGTGCACATTATCAATGTGTTTGAATATAATAAATATGGAAAATCCTACATTGGTTACAAGATGTTTTTCTAACATGAGGAACCTAAACATGTAACCCATATCATGCACTCATTGTTATTCCCTTTCAACAATACAAACCATTAAAATGGAACAAAAACTCCTTTACCCCAAAGGAAAGATGCTTTTAAAAAAAAACTTGAAACGTAGTGAAACAGCTGTAACGTAACTATTCTTTCTTTTGTTTTAAATATACAGATATTCCAATAAAAGTAACAAAACAAACAAAACAGAACCCGAATAAAAGAAAGTTAAATATTGATCACTACAACAACACAAAAAACAGATCCCTCCCCCCAAAAAAAACCCACCAAAATACACAACTAGTTCTCACTGTCTTTTTCTTCTGTCTTCTTACCTTGTTCTTCTTCTTCCTCATCATCATCCTCATCGTCATCATCATCATCATCATCGTCATCCACATCCTCCTCCATACTCTCCCCGTCCTCTTCATCATCATCACTGCTGGCAGGTTCAAGCATGACTTTCTCCAGCATAGCAAAGTCATCCTCCTCCTCCTCCTCCTCATCATCATCATCATCAGATGCAGGCTTCTGTGGTGTTTTCTTGGCTTTGGCAGAAGACACTGGCGTTTTTCCTGTGGGGTTTTCTTTCCACCGGGGGTCTTCATCTGCTGGGGGGTTTTGGGGGTTTTGATGAATACAACGCGGGGTGTGTTGGGTTTCTTGTTCTTGGGCGACTGGTTGGCCAGACTGGAGTCCAGTTTGCGCTTGTCACCAGCTTTAGGGGTGGCGGCTGTTGACGAACAACAGCGAAATGACGGTGAAACTGGAGTGTGCACATGACTAAAGAGTATAAATTACTGGCTAATCACTACATACTTCAGAGTAAAAATGACTAAAGAGTATAAATTACTGGCTAATCACTACATACTTCAGAGTAAAAATGACTAAAGAGTATAAATTACTGGCTAATCACTACATACTTCAGAGTAAAAATGACTAAAGAGTATAAATTACTGGCTAATCACTACATACTTCAGAGTAAAAATGACTAAAGAGTAAAATGATAAAAACGTAAATCAAACATATGGGGAAAAAATAACACGACGATGCAATTTAGGTTCATCAAATAAAAACAACTGTGACTTACTATGTTCTGCAAAGTGTTTATCTGATGAAGATTTTTTGGTTGTTGCTGTTGTTTTATGGTTGGGGTGGGTTTGTGGGGGTTTTTTTTTTGGGGGGGGGTTATTGTGGGTCTTTTTTCATACTAAAAGCAATACTTCAATCAGTTAAAAGATAAATCCTATCTTTTGAAAAGCCAACATTTAACAACATTTACCTTTCAGCAGCCGACAGACTTCAGGTACAATAAAAATACACTTTTTAAAAGATAAAGCGATTCCTCTATCTCAACCTCTCTTCTTTTCCTTTAAATTTTTTTTATATTATTATATTTTGAAAGAAAAAGACACATTATACCAATAGCTTTATGATCATTATTATACATAAAATATCACACACACACACACACACACATATATATATATATATATATATTCGGATGAGACTATAAACCGAGGCCCCGTGTTTGAATGCATGCAGAACATCTTGCGCACATGTTAAATCCTGTTCCACTTTTCGGAAGAGTAGGCCATTGTGTGCCGGTGGAAACAGATGACAAAATTTACAAAACTGCATACACCCGGGGACTGGATGTAAAAAAGCACATGAGTGCTTATTCCATTATCCCTGATATAAAAGAATAAATAATAAAATAAATAAATAATGAACACTACTCACCTTTTACTTGAGCTGGCGTGTTCTGAAATTTAAAAAATGGTATTAAAGCAAACAAACAGAATTATGCAAGCATGTTATCATGCCACACACACAGTTTTCACAACAATCTAAGCAGACAATCACACTGTTTTCTCAACAATGATTCAAAGATGAATCATCACAGGATGAAAATTCAAGAGCCCTTGAAATGATTTCTGATATTCTTTAATTTTTTTTCTTCTTCATTTTTAAAAATTGTTTATGACAGGAAGGTCTAACTCTAAATCACAGAATAGAATATAACCCAGGAATGCATTTCTTTTCATGGTAAATGACATGAATCAACCTGTTTCCCTGACCTAATCTTACAGGGATGTACTGTGGGCAAGGCATCTCCACTATAATCAAATTTCTGCCCAGTTTCCAAAACAGCAGCTGCCTCCTCTGCTGTTTTGGAGGTCATCGTCGGACACGAGGGACAAACATGCATACATACAATCTGTCATCACAACACACAAAGCCATCCAGCCAAGCAATACACCTTTTCTAACAACCATGTTCGTTCATAGTCTACCCACTTTCTTACAACTGGACCTGTGGTCTACTGCTAAGGCACCTGGGTCCAATCCCTGTTTGTGCCAAAACTGCCCCCCACCCCCTCAACCACTAGACCTGGAGTTGTGGCCTGGGTGGTAGTCTTTTAGATAAGACAATAGCCTGAGGTCCCATGTGCATACACATTCAGAGCACATAAAAGAACCCACAGCAACAAGAGTTGTCCCTGACAAAATTATGTACAAAAAAGCCACTCTGACAGGGAGATAAATACATTTACAAACAGGACAATTAAAAACAAAAAAAGAAAACCAAAAAAAAAGGTGGTGTTGCTCTTGTGGCAACAGACTTTCCCTGGGGAGAGAAGGTCAAATTTCATGCTGAGAAATCTGCAGGACTGAAAGCAGTGTTCAATTTAATTGGCATCCATGGCTATTTTATTTGTTCAGCAGAACACACTAGTCTAATAACCATCAATACAATTTCGTATCAGGAAAAAGGATTCTGAATTTTGAGATGATATTCATCTTGAATAATACATTATGCATTTTTGTAGAGCTCTAAGATGATTATCTTCCTGGATCATAAGCACTTTCTCATTCTGCTTGACTTTATCATGCACCTTTATAGGTGTTGCCACTCTTAATTTGAAGTAATAAATGATTTTTCAGTCTGTGTTTGAGTTAGGCTACAGACTATGATTTTAATTTTAAAAGACTGATGATGATGGACGATGACGACGATGACAACTAAAGAAAAAGACCAAACCATCAGAACACAAAGTAAAACTCACCTTTCCATTCTGGAAAAAATTTTTCCCTGCAGGCTTCATGGGAGTCTGAAAAAACAAAATCTACATTTTATGGTTCTGACTTCAGTATGAAAGCTATTATGTTCAAGAAGCATACATTACACACTGTAAGTAATTAAACTTATATGCAAAACTGACCAAAGCACTGCACTATTTACCCAAAGCAAGCATTACAGTAAAAAGATGAAAAACTGTGACTCATTTATTGCTAAAACTAGCACCAACATTAAGGAAAAAAAGACCTGCATGCTGATTGACCAAATTTGAATGAAAAGTTTAAAACATACAGCAAAATGTCTGCAGATATACCAGGTTGTTCAAAATAACCACAGGAGCTAGATTTGACAGGCTGAATAAAAGAATTATGGCTTATCTCTCCACACAATCTGTTTTTGCCATCTAGAATGTAACATTTGGGTATGTCAGCAAGTACTAGTAAATACTCATGTAAGCCTAGGCATTTACACCTTTTCACAAATTTTCAACAAAAAATAAATTTTAAAAAAGGAAAGGAAAGGAAAGGGGTGGGGGGGTGGGGGAGCGGGGTCAAAACGAAACAAAAAAAATAAGAGAAAAGCCCACAAGCAGCCTATCTTTAACTTTAAGCTGAAGCCAACTCGGCAACTGGAAGTGAACAAATTTTGTTTTCCACACCTGGGGCAGAGAGGGGAATTCAAACAAAATCACAAAAAACAGAACTTTGTTAAATCAAGTGTCCTGCTTGTCTATCATTTGAAGTAAACCGTTTCAATAAGCAATACTTCTTGCGTCATTATTTCAAAATCCCTGACAAAACATCAAAGAGCAAAGAAGCTTCACCTTCAATAAATTTTCATTCTTGCAGAGGCTCTCTAAAGTGAATATTAAAACATAAATTTATACAACAAGATGAATAAATCTGCACTCCCATTGTTTTCACGTTAGGCTGCAAAAGAAATACAGAAATCACAGACACCGCCACTCTGTCAGAATGCCCCAAATAAATGTTGCTTAGATGTTAATAATTACTTTAAAAAACAATTTTACATTATGCATATAATGATATTATATTAATTATTATATGCACCTCTTTATTATCTAAATAATAAATCTCTTTTACTGGTAAATCAGTAACACGCATCATAAGTTATAACACCTAGAAGCTACAGTCAGAATATGATCTAGAAAATTCTACACCACGCACGACACGAAAAAACAACAATCAACACCACAACCCTTGACATACCTGACCGCCTGGCCTTTTGCCCTGTTTGTTGGGGCCAGGGGCACTCTGGGGGGCCTTCATGGCCTGCGGTTTGGGCCCTTTCTGGGGCTGAGGTGTCTGCAAAAAGGAAAGACCAACACTCATAACCAACACAGTAACAGGACTCGAAGTGCCAAACTATTCAGTTTAAAAACAAAATTTTGCAGGTTTTGCATATGGGCTCATTTTGTTTAGTTTTTTTTGTTTGTTCTTTGGATATTTGGCTAGAGCTCCGAGATTCATCAAGGCAACGGTGAGATGTAGATATACTTTAATATATTATTATTCACGTGACAGTTTTTAGTCGTTTGACCTACCATGAATGCAGCCACACTCCAACTTCTGGGGGGGTGTCTAAACATGACACCGGTGTCACCTGTGTGCATGTGGGTTTTTTTATTTTTAATGTCATCCATTCCTCCTGGCACGAAATAGCCTACTCTTCCAAAAGGCTGGAATGGAGTTCTATAAATTTTTATGCATGTGCAAGATGTTCAGCATGTGTTCCCACCCTGGGCCTCAGTTTATAGTCTCTTGTTGTTGTTGACTTTGTTCTGCATTCCCCAGCTTGACACTCTGGGGGTCGCCCAGAATGTGCACTCTGACTCACTCAAGCCACCTGGGAATCACTGTGAGATTGAAATTGCATGCTGAATGAGAAATTTGCATGTATAATTGTTTTGAAGTATCCTGCTATATACTGACATAGGCAGCCATACTCCGACTTCAGAGGATTTTTTTTCCTTTAAATAAGAGTGCAGGTTGTTATGTTAAGAGCTTGTCATGAATGAAGGCAATCTCAACATAACGTTTTACAGCACACTATTTTAGTGTACACCTTGGCAATTAGCTAACATCCATAACCACACAGGTATTGGCCAGTTTATAGTCTTATCTGAAGGAATTGGGGAAGGGGTGGGGGTGGGGGGTTGGAGTCAGATCAAAATCCCCTAAAATGGGCACCTACATAGTAGCTCGTGTCACTGTCAGATCTCCAGGTTTTTTTCTGTTTCTTTTTAAGTTTCATATAATATACTCAATTGTACCAACTCAAGAGAGCTCTGCAATACACATACCAGACCTAGGCCTTTATTTGCAGTCACATCCACACACTAAGATGTCTAAGTAATGTCTTCATTTCATTACAACACCAGGGATTGACATTAACTTTTTTTCCCACTTGCCCAGTCGGGCAAGTCACAGGAAAAATCACTTGCCCGAATGGGTTTTGCACTTGCCCACATAACCTCACTAAAATCATGTGTATCAAAACTGAACTTTTAAAATATAGTGCATGCATAACAAACACGAACACACTGTACAGTGATTTAAATGACATACACACACACACATGGTACACATAATTTCTCCTGTTCTGATGTTTTTTATTTGTTTTTTAAACAAACATTTATGTAATGTAATGGATCTGGTTCCACAAATAATTTTAACCTCTTCCCCTCTACCTACCACCCACCCCATACTGAGTCACACACACTAGCTCTACTCTATTGCTCTCTGGCCTCCCTGCCACCATCTGTCTAAAGCTCTGGCCCCATCAAATTCCTCCACACTTGGGCCTTCCAAGCTAAGGAACAACAGCTTTGACAGCTTTTCAACTGCCAGTCGGCTTCGCCAGTCCCACTTGATTCTCTTCAGGCAGAGAAGCCTCGCTCCACAGCAGCTGTAGCCATGGGTAAAGTCCGAGGCCTTCCACGTAGAAACAGATCTTTTACTAGTTTTAGTGAAACTGAATGACATCAACGATCTTTGAGCCATGATAGAGTTGTAATTGAAAGTGTTCATAAGAATATAAATACTGCGTGGCCGACTGAACTGAAAAGATGTTCTCGGAAAACTTATAAGTTTCACAGAAAAGAAAAGATCGAAAGATTGCTCTAAACATGAACGGTTAGTGTCGGGCATAAGATAATCGTCACGCAAGAAAAAAACAAGGGTTGCTTGTCAACATTTTAACTTGCCCAGTCGGGCAAGTGAAGTTCACAGTAAACTTGCCCGACTGGGCAATCAGTGAAGTTCATGGTAAATTTGCCGGAATCCTCGATTCAGTTGCCTTGGGCAGTCTGGCAATGCTTAATGTCGATCCCTGAACACAAATGTTAATATAATAATAATGCCAGTCTTCCAATACAATTTTATACACATCTCTAGCATCAGCAACAAATACAAAAAAACAACCCCACACTTTTGAGCACAGAGCACCTCAAAAAAGTTTGGTAGCCCCATTCCAACTCAGGGGATGATGTCCGACTCTAAGCACACCACAAATGTGCCTGTTTTTTACTTTAAAAAAACAAAAAAACAACCAAAATGTAAAGAAAGGTTTAGAACTTTAGCTGCTCCTACTGCCACCGGCCTACTGGTGTTAGTTTTATGTGTTTGTAAACCAATGTTGAACTCAATCTTACTATATAATATCGCAGTTTTTCGCACTTAACACATAAATTTATACACAAAAGCCAACAAGTTGTTTTGCGTCGCAATACGAAACGTTCGGTTTAGGATCTATAGGGCTATATACTAATATAGTATAGGCGAGTACTGTAGAGTGTAGTGGCCGGGTTGATTGGCGAATGCTAGCCAGATTTTATAATGTACTTTTATAGCCCAACAAAGACACTGATTTTTTCCCGTACACAATCATTAACACATCCTTCGACCCTGATCTAGGATTTAACAAATAATTAAGCTTAACATACCTTCGATTTTTGTTTGCGACCCATTTCTAGTGTTGACGCCCGGGGAATCAATGTGCTCGCCTTCTTCACACACGTGGAAAGACTGCGGAAATGCGATCCCATATGGATTGTGATCCTCATTCGGCTCGGTACATGTTTTTACCACAACTCTCCAAAATATCCCAATTTCATTAAAAAAAAAAGGATCCTTTCAACACCACCACCACTATCAACACCCCTCCGCTTCCACCTAGCTATGTCCTATCCCTCTAAATGTAAAACTTTGGTTAAAAATAAAGTCTGACCTAATTACCAAACCTCAGTTTAAAAAACAAAAGCCTGACATAATTGTCAAACCCTTGGTTTAAAAAAAAACCCTGACATAATTATTAAACCATTGGGTTTTCTTTTTAAAACAAAGCCTGACATAATTATCAAACCATTGGTTTTAAAAAAAGCCTCACATTATTATAAAACGCTTGGTTTAAAAAACAAAACCTGACATAATTATCAAACCCTAAATTTAAAAAACCTGACATAATTTTCAAACCCTTAGTTTTAAAAAGCATGACATAATTATTAAACTCTTAGTTTTTAAAAAATCTGACATAATTATCAAACTCTTAGTTTTTAAAAAGCCTGACATAATTATCAAACCCTTTGTTTAAAAAAACAACTGACATAATTATCAAACCCTTTGTTTAAAAAAAATGACTCGACATAATTATCAAACCCTTTGTTTAAACAAACAACCTGACATAATTATCAAACCTACCCTTAGTTTTAAAAAGAGTGACATAATTATCAAGCCCTTAGTTAAAAAATACAAAAGCCTGACAATTATCAAAACCTTCGTTTAAAAAGAGCCTGACATATTAATTATTAAACCCTTACTTACTTACTTACTTACTTACTTACTTACTTACTTACTTAGGCCCATCACTCCCCCTGGAGCATAGGCCGCCGACAACAGTCTGCCAGAGTCCTCTGTCCTGGGCTATTCTCTCCAGCTGTCTCCAGGTATATCCCATCTTTCTGGTTTCTGCCTCAAGGTCGCCTCGCCAGGTGTTTCTTGGCCTTCCTCTTTTTCGTTTTCCCTGGGGGTTCCATGATAGTGCCTGCCTTGTGATGTTGCTGGCTGGCTTTCTCAGGGTGTGCCCAATCCATCCCCATCTCCTGCGCCGGATTTCATTTTCGGCTGGCAGCTGGTTGGTAGGTTGCCACAGGTCTGCATTGCTGAGGGTGTCGGCCAGTGGATCTGGAGGATTCGTCTCAGGCAGCTGTTGATGAAGGTCTGCACTTTCTGATGGTGGTCTTTGTTGTCCTCCATGCTCCGCTCCATATAGTAGGACTGACTTGACGTTGGAGTTGAACAGCCTGATCTTTGTGGGGTCGACACAACCTTGGAGCTCCAGATGTTCTTCAGCTGCAAGTAGGCTGCCCTCGCCTTGCCAATTCTTGCTCTGACGTCTGCGTCTGTGCCGCCCTGCATGTTAATGATGCTACCCAGGTACGTGAATGTCTCCACTTCTTCCAGCTCCTTCCCATTTAGTGTGACTGGGTCCTCACTCACTGCATTGATCTTGAGAATCTTGGTTTTGCCTTCATGGATCTTGAGACCAACTTGTAATGAGGTGGCTGCTAGTTCTGTAGTCTTGTCCTGCATCTGGTTGGCGGCTGTGGGAAAGCAGGGCAGTTTGTCTGCAAATTTCGAGATCATCCAGCTGGTCCCACAGTGTCCACTGGATTCCATTTCTTCTGTATGCCGTTGAATCTTCATGGTCCAATCGATCGCCAGGAGGAAGAGGAAAGGTGACAGGAGACAGCCTTGTCTGACTCCGGTCTTCACCTCAAAGCTGTTTGTGAGTTGTCTTCCATGGACCACCCGGAGGTCATTCTTTCATAGGAGTTCTTGATCAAGTTGACCAGTTTGGTTGGCACTCCATGGTGGCAAAGCAATTTCCAGAGGGTGTTGCGTCCACACTGTCAAAGCTTTCTCATAATCAACAAAGTTGATGTATAAAGATGAGTTCCACTCTAAAGATTGCTCAACGATGATGCGCAAGGTGGCAATCTGATCTATGCATGATCTGTTCTGGCGGAAGCCGGCCTGTTGGTCTCGGAGGAGAGGGTCGACTGCATTTTTCATTCTCTCGAGGAGGATCCTGTTAAAAGACCTTTCCTGGCACCGACAGAAGCATTATCCCTCTATAGTTGGCACAGTTTCTGAGTCTCCTTTCTGGGTAGCTTGATGAGGTAGCCCTCCTTCCAGTCTGATGGTACTTCCTCCTCTTCCCAAATCTTCCAAAGAGAGGGTACAGCATCTCTACCGTGGTCTCCAGGTCTGCCTTGAGTGCTTCTGCTGGGATGTTGTCCGGTCCTGCTGCCTTCCATTTCTCAGCATTTTGATGGCTTTCCTGATCTCCTCCTGGTTGGTTGCTCACAGTTGATGTCTAGTCTCTATCAGCGGGGTCGATGTCCGGGGGTTTGAAGGGACGGATCTGTTCAGGAGTTCCTCAAAGTGCTCTGCCCATCTGTTCAGTTGCCCCTCTGTTCCCAGGATGGTGTTTCCTTTCTTGTCTTTGACTGGTCGCTCAGGCCTGCTGTACTTCCCTGAGAGTTTCTTAGTGGTGTCATACAGCAGCTTCATGTTGTTACTGGCTGCTGCTTCCTCGGCTTCCTCTGCCAGGCTGTCGATGTACTTGCGCTTGTCTGTTCTTGCGCTCCTCTTGACTTCTCTGTTGGCTTCTGTGAAGTCTGCTTGTGCCTTGGCCTTTGCTGCTCTTGTCCGGCTGTTGTTTACTGCTGCTTTCTTCTGCTTTCTCTTTTCAATCTTGCCCATTGTGACTGCCGATATCCATTCCTTCTGTTGGTGTCTCTTGGGCCCACTACTTCCTGACAAGTTGATGTCAGTGTCTCTTTCACTTTCTTCCACTGGCTCTCGATGTCAGTCTCTTCTTCAAGCAGTTCTTGTAGTACTTGGTACTTGTTGGTGAGGGACAGCTTAAATTCTTCATTTATCTTTGAGTCTTTCAGCAGGCTGGTGTTGTACTTCTGCCTCTTTGTTGTTACTTTCATCCAGTTCTTCTTCAGCTTTAGCTTCAGCCTGGCTACCAAAAGGGGTGGTCAGATGCAACGTCTGCTCCTCTTTTCACCCTTACATCCTGTAGTGATCTCCTGAACTCTTGCCATGCAGATATGGTCGATCTGGTTCTCAGTCACATGATTTGGTGATACCCAGGTGGCCTTATGTACTCTCTGTGGGGGAAAATGCTGCCACTGATTACCAGATTGTTGATAGCACAGAAGTCTGCAAATCTCTCGCCATTCTCATTCATCTCTCCTTTAATCCATGTCTTCCCATCACTTCCTCGCATCCCCAGTTGTCTTGTCCGATCTTGGTATTGAAATCACCCATGAGGATTTTATATCTTTTCTGGGTACTTGGCAATGACGTTCTGCAGTCTGTCGTAGAATTGATCTTTGGCTTCTTCATCGCGGTCATTAGTTGGCGCATAACACTGGATGATGTTCATTCTGATCTTCTTCTTCTTAGTCCTGAAGGATGCGGCAATGATTCTTGATCCGTGTGCTTCCCATCCTATCAGGGCTTGCTGTGCAGGTCTTGACAACATGAGCGCTACGCCTTCTGTGTGTGGAGTGTTGTCTTCTTCATGGCCAGAATAAAGCAGCATCTCTCCAGTGAGCAGTCTCCTTTGTCCTGACTGTGTCCAATGGGTCTCACTGATGCCAAGCAATGTGAGGTTGTAGCTTTTCATCTCTGCTGCTACTTGTGTTGTTTTTCCCGTCTCATACATGGTCCTCACATTCCATGTTCCGACGTTGATGGTCCTGGTCGATAAAAGGGGGGTCGGCCTTGTGGCTTCCCTAGACTCACGGCTTTCACCACATGGTGTCATACATCCTCTTGGCGAGGACCCTTCCTCTCCCAGGGCAGTAGTCTCTTGGTCTGTTGTTGGCGTTTCTGTAGCAAACTTTGTTTTTACGGGGTGGGGTTGCTAGCCCCACGCCCAACCCTCCTCCTTTCTCATCAGGGCTTGGGACCGGCAATGGCAGAGTTATTAAACCCTTAGTTGAAAAAAAATAAAAGGACTGACATAATTATCAAACCCTTAGGTTTTCTTTTAAAATGCCTGACATAATTACCAAACCCTTAATTTAAAAAAGAAAAAAAAGCCTGACATATAGAACCCTTGGTTTAAGCCTGACCTAATTATGTGGGGGTAAGTCACCAACAATATATTATCAAACAAATCTTACTACATTCAAAATTTCACAACTTTTACTACTGCTGACAAATTAGATTTATTGTTTCACTGCTTCCAAAATGTTGGCACAATTTCATCCCACGATCTTACACTTGAAAGAATTTTCAATAGAAAGCTTTATGTTGGAATGTGGCTACCTTAATATAGGTTTTTGGTAGTTTTTTTGTGTACATAGTTGCATACACAAAACCTCACCATTGGTGAACCTCAGAGCTCTAGCTGAGGAAGCAAAGGAAAGGAAAGATTTACAAAGCCAGGCAAGGCCAAGCAATATTATCTTCACAGCAGCAATATTTGTATTCAGTCTGGCATGGAATGTTACCCTTGTACATGTGAGAATTTTACTGAACACTGTGACTGTTAGACTTGTTAGTTTATAGTGGTTTTAGATGTGTATTTTGTTTGTTTGTTCGTTTACTTTTTAAATCTGTTTTGGGGCTAGGATGTTGGATGAGCATTCAGTGAAGGTCTTGTAGTCCAAAGGGTGCTCAGCTAGGAAGCTTAATGCCCAGACCAAAAGCTTAGTCTTTATTTTTCCCCAAAAGCTTAGTCTGCTGTTGATGTCAGGAAAGTGCCATGGCTTACATCAAAATGTTATGATGCATTGATATGTTGTGTAGGGATCATCTTCAGTCTTGACAACACTTTTGCATAAAAACCTGTAAAAAGGTAAAGGTGTCCCATAATTTATGTGGTTGTAGGAGAGCGAGATGTCAGAGACCTCACTTTTTCAGGGGCCAGCATATTGAGGGCAGCACCCATCTCTCCCTCACTGCTTTACCTTCCTTGACCTTAAAGAGGCAGGTACCCATTTGCAGCTGGGTGAAGTGGGGGACTGTACTGAAGGTTCTGGGTTCGATTCCCAGCCTTACCCTTTCTTCCCAGTTTGACCAAAAAATCGAACTGAATGTCAAAGTCCTTTGGATGAAACTATAAACCGAGGCCCCGTGTTCCAACCCATGCAGAACATCTTGCCCACAGTTAAATCCTGTACTGCTTTTCGAAGAGTAGGCCATCATGTACCCATGGAAACAGATGACAAAATTTACAAAACCGCATACACATGGGGCCTGGATGTAAAAAAAGCACATGAGTGCTTATTCCATTATCCTCGATATAAAAGAATAATTAAATAAATAAATAAAAATAAGCCAAGGTGTATAAATGTCACCCTGTCAATTGGTAACTACACTGGAGGCTGCTCAACAGTGGCTGAGGGAAGTTGAGTGCTCTGACCACTTAGGGGAAAAATCCTTTAAGTTGAAGAGTATGGCTGTCTGTCTGGTGAGGTAATCAAAAACAGCCACACATGCACAGACTTGTCATTCCACACAAGCACACACTTAACAGTCTCACAGTGATCCTCAGATGGGACATAATACATAACATTCTGGGTGACCCTCAGGGTGTGAAGCTGCAGAATGCCTAACCAATAACAAATTGGAGCTTCAGCAGCAGCATACAAGCCACTGCACTGCAGCAGCATATAGAACATTGTGCTCAGTCGGCAGGGATGAGACATTAAGGCATTTTCCCCCTGCATGCCAACAGCGATGGTTCTGCAATGGATAAGCTGGAGTGATGAACAGTGTGGAACTGCATGGGATTTTAACATGTACAGAAACTGTACCATGCACATTTGCACACAGGACTTAAGTGTGTAGTCTTATTCAAAAGACTTGCAGCTAGAGGAATGGCATTGGAAATAATGTTGACTGGAGAGTGAAGTTGAATTGTGAAGGGAAAATGACCTCCAACATAAATAAACCTCAGCAGCCAGTTGAAACTCTCGCTAACAAATTCGCTGTTGAGTTACAAGCCTGGTGCTCAAACTACTATGCTATGCCACAGCCGACAGAAGAGCAATCAACACACACACACACACTTCTTGCTCTCACTCTCTCACTCATTCTCTCCTCCACCCCCCCACCCCTCCCTTCCCTTCTCTATGTACAAGACTGCGGAAACCACCCTTCCTCCTGCTTTCTCCTTCCATATATATATATATATATATATATATATATTGTTTGCACTCACTAAAGTACCACATCTGATTAAAGATGTTTGTCTATCATGTGTTTTCTATCCCACTTTAGCCTTGAACAAACTGCTGTAGTGAGGTACAAGAGAAGTGAAATGTCATTCTCCCCCACCCCCCCCTCCCCAGATGCTGGGGGGCCTGTCTGTACAAATAGCATCCCCACCTTTTGAAAATTCTGTGCAAGGAATCTCCTCTTCTATCCCTCTCTTTGTTTCTGCCTTGTTCCTTTTCTCCTTGTCACCTACTTCCGGCCTTCTTGGTCCATTCCAGAAAGACTTAAAAGAACGACTCTCTCCATCCCACACCAAAGCTGGCTGCACCGGGCTGACTTGTGCGGCGCTTTTCAACTCATGAGGTTGTCCGTCCATGCATAAAGTAAAAAACATTAACATAAGGAAAGTGACACTTTTCTTTACAGTTCGACAAAAAAACAAAGATAATTGTTAAGTACAGGAACAATACCTAAACGAACGGAATCGTGTTTTCTACCAATTTCTTTTTGTGACCAAAACATACCTGTTTTAGATGTACATCAATTGTGTGACATGAAAAGTGATATTTTGAATTCAGACAACCCAGAGATAATACTTAAAAAAAAAAAGTCTTTACAAAAAAAACAAGAGATTAACCCTTCCCGGGTAAAAGATTTTAAAATCATACATTACGATTCAGGGGACTTTTCCCAATATTCATGCCATTAATCAACCTAATTTCAAATTTTATTTTTAAAATTAATAAATGAAAAATGTAAACTGATTAAATCATACATCAAAACTTAAAGGACTGAAACAATCTAAAAACGCCATTAAAAGGTTTCAATCACTGCAATATTGAGTAATGAACAAATTAAATTCTGATTTTTTCAAATTTAGTCCAATTTTCGTACCACAAAGACAGACGGGTACCATCAATTTCATCTGGTTAGGTTTTGACTCCAATAAAGTCGAGTTCCATGACAAAATTAAAAAAATAACAAGAATCAAGAACTTCTTTAACAGTCAACAGCAGATCAAGCAGAAGGATTTTTATCTTGTACCCCCTGAAATTCAAATTCGATCCTTGAAATTTCTAATTTTATGATGTTCAAATTTCACAGCACTTTTGAAGCAATTAATGCAAAATTTCTTTTGTGTCTAAAATTTCTATACTTTTACAAAGTTACAAACCCCAAGAAGATAATTTACTTGTTCCATCTTAAATACTCTTTCAAAGGTTATTACCAATAAAAGATTTTTACATTTACCTCTAAAAATTCTGCATTTTTTTAGTTCACAATTCCACATGGATCATAGAACACCAATAAAATGAATCATTCGTGTCATATAGAAAGTTGATTCACTGACGAAACTTAAAATCTGTCAACAATATGACATCTAGAAACAAATGCTCAAAATTTAAGGGAATAAATTATTAAGAGTTGTTCATCAAAAGAAGAACCTTTTTTTCTCATGATATTAAAGTACAGTTTCTTGACACAAAAGAACAGACAAGATGGTCTACAAATTTCACTAGATCATGCTTATAAATTACACTAGGTTACAGCTGAATGACTAAAAGCAATGGTTTGTCCAAGATAAGCTGAATCACAGAGGAACAAAACCCTGCAGATTCAACCCGAAGGATTTGTTTAGTGTCTTTACTCCCCTGAGAAATTCAAATTTGTAATCCATTGCAAGGATTTCTATTTTACATGTTCAAATTTTTCTGTGCTGCTCTTTTAAGTTAAATGAATGTCATAATTTTCATTTTTTGGTCTAAATTTTTCTATACTTTTTCAAGTTACACAAATGAAATAGAGTAATTTTCATTTCTCTAAATGTTTGTATGCTTCTCTTTCAAGTTACACAAATACCATAGAGTAATTTTCATTTTTACCTCTAAATTTTTCTGCATTTCTCTTTAGAGTTACACACTTCTCAGAGAGTCAGCCTGTTGAGAACACCAGAGATCAAAATGAGATCATTCGTGTCATCTTTCTCATAAAGTTCTTGCACTGGATAAACTTCTAGATCTGTAACTCAATATTTCACATCTATCTAGAAACAAATGCTAAAATTAAGGGAAAAAAATTAGTTAAGAGTTTAAGTTCATCAAAAGAATGGAGCCGTTTTTTTCTCCACAAAAAACAATTTACAGTGCCTTGAAAGGAAAACTGTCTTAACTTGATTATCTTAAACTCTCTAGAATTTTTGACAAGATCAATGCTACATCTATCTGTGTCACATAATTTTCATTCCTGCTCTAATCTTTTATCAAGATACCATTCTCTAACTTATATCATTCTCTAACTTTCCTTTGTTTTTTTTCTTAAAAGCTAGTCAACCACTGATTGTCTCTTCATAATCCAGGAAAAGTAATTTGTCATTTTGTGTCCAGGTCAGAGCTCGTCCAAGAACAGACAAAGGGGTTTGTACATGTATCTGAGCGTCACATCATCATCATGCCTGTGTGGTGTGAAGGTCAGTTTTGAGGTGGTCATGAGAGTGAATGCCTCAATAAACATCATGCCTCACCACAGTAACTTTTCAAATCACCGCATTGCCACACCTTGTGCATTACTCCCATCACCAGCTCTATTCTTTGTTTTCTGAGAACTGCTGAAAGCATTATCAATAATGACTCATCAATCCAAAATAACGTAAAACCTTCCTAGCCAAAAAAATTCCCGAATCAAACCTCTCACCGGAACAAACCATAAAGCAAACCTTTTGCCAATAACATTGGAAAAGAACAATCCAGAAAAACAGTTTGTACAGAAGTAAAACTTTCACCAGAAGAAAAAATCTGCTGGAAACATATTTTCTTACTTCATCTGTGTGAGTGAGTGTGTGTGTGTGTGTGTGTGTGTGTGTGTGTGTGTGTGTGTGTGTGTGTGTGCTCATGCATTTATGTGTTTGTGCTTACTTATGTGCCTGCATACACAAAAACAGCAGGCAAGCACAAGTGTGTGTGTATGTGCTTCTTGCACATGAGAATAGTCATTCATTAATACAAGTCATCTTCCATCCATAATATGCATATCTATTTGCACACACACAATTCCCATGTAAGAGAAAAAGATAAATGCAAATTCACTTCAAAGTATTTAAGGATTTATGGAATTCAGGAATAAAACCACCACTCAAAATACTCGCAGATGACACGGACAGCTGTGCTGACAGAAATGAAGGGGACACTGCACGAGTATGAACACACACTGCTCTATGTACAGAGAACACAATGCTCTATTTACAGAGAACACAATGCTCTATTTACAGAGAACGACGTGAACTGATGAGCCTGGAGAGAATGATGCAAGAATTACAGAAAAACATCGTAAGCAGAGGAAGAACACACTTTCCTCCAAAAAAGAGAGCAACCAAGTGATACAAGAAGTCGATATTTACATCAATATTCAAATTCAGACGATTGGACAATGTGCCATCTAAACATTTTATAGAAGGGAACTGGAACACACAGACACAGTGAATTATGGCAAAAGGGATCACAATTTATTTGTTTAAAAAATACAGATGGCACAAGTAAAAGTTTTAGGATAGAGGCAAAATCAAAAACTGGCTGGCTAAGCCACTGCTTTAAAAAAAAAAAAAGCACACACAAACACATAAGCAAGAAAAAGAGCCATAAAACACTTCAGACAAAAAAAAACAATTATGTGTTTCTGCGTATCAGGCGTTTTAAAGTTAAGAATGACTGTTTCCCAATGCATAATTGTTATGTGTTCTTGACTGATACTTTCCACCAGAATTATGCTGTATTTCTCACAGAAACATGAACAAAACGCTGCTGTACCAGAGTCAACCACTTGGAGCGCAACTCCATAGTGTTCCAAGACTAAAGGATGCCATTACTATCATTACTCTCACAGAAACATATTTCCATAAAATAATCATGCCAGCAGAATGTGGTATACTTTCATCTGAGTTGTGTTTTTTTTAAAGGGCACAGGGTTTTAACACCATCACCACCCCCACAAAAATAAAAACCATCACCTGAAAACAACTTTAAAGAAATACACAGAAATTGCTGTTAATTAACATAACTAACTGTAGATACATAAACTGCATGAAACATAACACTGAAAATCTTTATGAAATGGCTATCCATAACAATCAAAGGTCAATAGTCATTCGATCAGTTACACACAGAGAAAAAAAAACCAGTTGAAACAAGATAATTAGACCCCCCCCCCCCTCCCCCCAATCAAACACACAGACAGAAAAAAGACTGATTCAGACACTGAAATATTTGTACAGGAATCAGCTGAAGGCAACTACTTCACTAACTATCCCCCCCCCCCCACACACACCAAAATGTATTTCTCCAAACATAAATGCTGAAGAGATTTGTTTGCACACAGCAATGCCATTTTCAGTCCAAAACTCGGGAACACCATTTTCACTGAGCACACAATGCAATGATAAGTCACCAATGAGGTGAGAGGAAAAGGCTACCTTTATGTTATAGTCAGTTATTTATCTACACATCTTCACATACATGCAAACCGATTGGCTCTCTCTCTCTCTCTCTCTAACTCACACACACCACTTTCTGAATGTTGGCACATTTTCATATATGCAAAATGGCAATAGCCATAATGTATGCATGCAGGGTACATATACACTGTTGACATACAACTCACAAATTTCAATACTGGAAGTTGAAGTCAACAGTAATGGATATGCACAAGGAACCAGAATAAAATATAATCATCCAATTTTTTAAAATATGGTTCACCGAATGTCTAGTCTATAAACTTAGATATGAAGGAGAAAGTATGTTTTTCCTCCTAGAAATATCCATTTCATGTTTCAAGAAGTTTGTTTTGGAATGTAATAACTGACATTGCTATTGCGCTATTGTCTTGATACAACTGTGGGTCTATTTCAGTTTTATCTATACTATAAATTAATCAGTGATCCATTTTGCCTGAACACAATGTAGTTAACAGAACAAGTTAATGAATATATATTTTTTTGACAAAAAGACTCACTGTTTTTCTTCACAAAATAGGATACCCTTTTTTAAAATTTTTTTTTTTAGCTCTTTACTTTTCCTGAGGGCTGGTAAAAACATGAAACTATGAGGTGTTTTATTCGCTGCTATCATTTTCTTCTCACTTTTTCAAGCAAAATTTGATCTGTCAATTTCTTCTTTTTTTGTGTGTGAGCAGAATTCCTGAATTTAAAAAACAAAGTATTCCTGAAATGTTTGTTCTTAAGCAATAGTTGCACAGCCACAACAGAGCCAGTGTCTGAAAAGAAAGAGCCATCTATCAATTATTTCATAAACAACTTTCTAGTCTCATTTTCAGACTTCTACACCAATACACACTAAGTTTCCTACTGATGTCCTCACAAATGAACAAAACAGAAAGACAAAAACTATGAGTCCAACTAAAGGCACACATCAAACTTGGAAGAACAGAATTATAAGTACTACAAAAGAGGAACAAACACTACATTTCTGGACAAAGAAAGAGCAAATGTTAGTACTAAGAGCTGAAAATACACACCAAATTATACTGTGAAGCTAACAACAGATTTCAGGATATAACAAGAGCAACCAGCTGTAAGGACTTACTGTACACTTCATGATCTGAGGGAGGAAGGAGGGGGAGTGGGGGGGGGGGGGACTAACTCCACCAGTCAGAGGTAAGGTGAAGGGCCAGACCACTCTAGCTTCTGTAGCAGTTTTCAGGGTACATAACCCTGGCCAGCACAGCCCTGGACCCTCAAGTTACCTTTCCCTTCATAATGGTATATATATTTTCACACAACTGGAGCCCCTCCACCATAATCCATCCATCGCCCCCCTCCCCCCTCCCAACCAACAAGCAAAAAAGCCCCCACTTTTCCCCTCCAAGCCATGAATGTGGTTCTTCCCCTTTTGACAGTACAAACAATCTCAGTGCTCTATTCAGCAAATGAACAGGAAAACAAACACTGCAACCTTCACTCATAACAAACATCAGCTTTCACCATCACCACAATCCGAACAACAGCAGCTTTCAGAATAACCAGCAGAGAACCATCACTGTCTGCAGGGACCGATACCACTTGGCAGGTTTGATCCAGGCCACTCTGGCGGCTGTAGCAGTTGTCAGGGTACATAACCCTGGCCAGCACAGCCCTGGATCCCTCAGTTACCTTTCTCTTCAGAATGATGCATTCATCATTGTCCAACAAAAGTCAGCCTCACCCAGTTCCCTCATGCAAATTAAGCCATGGAAGACTGTTGCTCTTTTTTGTTTTACTGTGCTTTGATCTCTCTACTCTCTTCCCCCAATGAATAACAATTTTTAAAAAAAGAAGAATCGCTGTCGCCTTGGCTCAATGTAAACATTACTATCACCATGACCACAACTGATGTAAACAAAAACCCTGTCTGGCATTCTGATTCTGTCCATACCCTTTTGTCTGGAACTTTGATGACAAAGCTTCATATTTTAAATAAAAAGACAACAGCGATGCAAACTGCAGCTCAAAAGAAATGATGGCACTTTTACATCAGTGCAAAAACAAAGCTTTACAAGATAGCGAAATTACTACATGCTTCAACAAAATCTGCACACACAACAGTAATAATTACAAAATAGTGAATTTACTACATGCTTCAACGAAATCTGCACACACAACTGCAATAACTACAAGATAGTGAAATTACTACTTGACCGACCAAAATTTGATACAAAGCGCAACAACTACAATATAGAAAAAATATGACTTGTCTGAACAAAATTTAAATACAAACTGCAGTAACTACACCGGGAAGACTTATCAGATGTTGAAATACATGACACTGTAATGTACATGTGACCAACACGTGTATATATATATATATATATATATATATATATATATATATATATATATATATATATATACACATACATGATATAGCTACAGTAATTTCAACCATGAAAATGCACAGAAGCAAGAGAAAGAGAGAAGACAGGAAAACAGGAAGTGAAGTCACCAGTAGTACTGATCAGATGCCATGCAATTTTCTAGGAATGATGATGAACACCCTTAGCTGCCCTCTCCCCCATCAGGTACCAGTATTAACACTGAATTCAACAACTACAACAAGCGTTACTTGTACTGTACCCTTTTTATCTGAAAACAACTACCATTCAACTCCAGAGAATTTCAAGCCAAGATCATTTTGCTTTTACACAAAAAGCATTTCACCAACTACAACTCAGGTGAATTTCAAGACAAAATCATTTTACTTTTACAAAAAAAGCATCTCTAAAGTCTAGTTTTTTAGTCTCAAATCTTACTGAAGACACCAAAGCCAAAAGAAAATTATGTTGGGGGTGGAAATACATGGATCTGGAGCTAACTGCAATAGAAGTTTGCTGAGAAAGAAAGGAAGAATACATGTCCTATCATGAAGTAAAGAACATCATAATCCTAAAGCGCTACACAATCAATTAGCATTTATTTGATACTATTATTGTATATAGTCATTCTGACTACCATCCCAAAATGCCCAATTCAAAATTCTGATCCAAAACTGATACACATTATGAAAGATGACAGCAAAGAAATAAATGCATGTAGCGATTTTTTCCCCCTAGATGCCCAATGGATTTGTTAACAACAACCCGGATGCCTTGAAAGATTGAGTACAAAAGTAGGCAGCATTCATGCATCAATGATTAGCACAAGTGAAAACCGGCAGTAAAAGACACAATACCACTCACAATGCAGACAGCCCAGCCAACCACAGTGGCCATACCTGGGCTGAAAACTGCACTGACAACACAAGACATTGTACGAGGGCACGCACACAGCCAGTGTACACACACACACATACACATTTTTTAGAAAATACTTTTGAAACTTTACACTTCATTGTCATCATAATCAAAAGGATCAACAAATGTACATTCTAATTATGTAAGACCACAAAGTGGCGCCGATGCCCACTCCCCTCCTAAGCAGGGGAGAAAACCCCTGAACAATCAAATAAGCCAGGTAACTCACCACCGTCAACAAAATAGATAACCCTTTTTACCTCAACGCAGGAGGAAAAAATCATTAATGCTTGCAATGAAAACGACCCCCCCCCCTTCTGAGAAATATATTCACATACAATGCAAGCAAATCTGAGATCAAATTAAGCATTCTGATGACCATATTATACTATCGATACCAAATGAAATGATTCCTTTCAAACTTATCTCCTTCTGCTATTCCCAGCTGCCTCTACAGATCATTATTACGAATAAGACCAAAACAATGCATTTGAAAAACAGCCGACTTAAACAAAAACTCACTGTAAAAGAAACAAAAATATAATCGTGTCCACACAGAGACAAAAGGAAAGTCTTCCAATGAAGAAAATCATTATGCGCACGCTAGAAAAAAAAATGCATAAAAGTTTGTACACTTTTTGTGTGTTTTTCCTTCCTTTGTGTGTACTGTTCTCAGACAGAAATATCATTCACTATCACAACAAGGAGCCCAGAATGAAAAACCAAAATGACCACAGCCTAAGGAAACCCTAACTCTTCATACCCTCTCTGAGCTGCTGTGAAGTTCCGAGGTGTTTGTCAAAATGTCCGCCAAGCAAAGTTGGAGCTTTGTATTAAAAGAACAGGAAGTTATTAAAAAAAAAAAAAACCCACACAAAAAAACCAAGTGTCATCACTCTTTTTATCTTTTGGACATAAATGTTAATATGGTTTCAAAAGCATTGCAGTAATTTTACAATTTAAAAATGTCAACCAATCTTTCAAAAACATACTAAAGAGGGAGGAAAAATTATCTAGAAAAATATGACAGAAATTTCAGTTTTAGCAGCACAAAGAGACTGGGCCCTATTCAATGAACAGAATTCCTAGATCACATTTTACACGTAAAAGTTCAAATATAACATATCTGAGAAAAAAAATCTTGTGCAGCATCTTCACTGAGAAATGTTATCTTCTTTTCATTGTACTGAAGATCACCAGTACAAACTACAACTTTAACAACATCAAGCACACTAATGACAGAGAGTGAGAGAGAGAGAGAGAGAGAGAGAGAGAGAGAGAGAGAGAGAGAGAGAGAGAGAGAGAGACTACAACATTAACAACATCAAGCACACTAATGACAGAGAGTGAGTGAGTGAGAGAGAGAGAGAGAAGAGACAAGGGGACAGACATACAGAGAGAAACAGAGAGACAAACAGTGACACAGAGACAGAGGCAGGGAGATTCATTTCAAAACTATGCAGATTACCAAAAGTATTATGACTTTATTGATAAAATATTGAGGTGATTACAAAATATGAAGAACGCAAGGTAGGGGGTAGGGAGTTGAATAGCTATGAATTTTTTGGGGGGGAGGGGGGGAGGATGCTCACAAAGACCTACAAGATGATAGTTTAGAAATAAAAGAAAAGACAGAAAAAAATGACATGGGAAAAAAAGACTTGGCCCAAAAGAGTCAAAAGGAAAAGAGATTCTGTTTGTGGTTCTCATAATTAAAAGACTAAAAAAAATTTTTTTTTTTAAATCAGTATATTATTTATCAAATATATATTATGTTAGTTCTGATTACTGAGGTAGCAAAAGTTGAAGTAAATGAGACTCTTTTCACGTTTTGAAAGCAACAAGGGCGCAGGAGTGTGGGGATGACAACAACAACAAATTATAACAAAAACTCTACCTATATGACAGCATTAAAAAAAAAAAAGAAAACAGAGAGAGAGAAAGAAAGACAGACAGAGAGAGAAAGAGAGACAGAGACAGACAGAGAAAGAGACAGACAGACAGAGAGGTCTGAGGAAGGGGGAAGAGAAACACACACACATATACACACAAAAAGAGGTGTGCTGAAGAGTACAGGTACATTCCCATACCTATGTATACATAATTTATTATGTGCCTTGGTAAAACTTTCCCCCAGGTTTCAGAATCTTTTTGCCGGTTCAGCCTCACGACGGGTTAGAGTGACTGGAAGTGGTGCCACCCACCATCTCAAAATAAAGCTGGAGAACTGTTAGGACCTTGGTAGGAAATCCCCCATCCCTTTTATTTACAGCATTTCCCTGCATGCTCATGGAGTTGACACCTGATGGAAGATTACCATCACCTGTGCTTGCCCGATCCTCTTGTGAACTCTAGCATGTTATCCAAGTCCACCTGCCTGTCCCCGTTACAAATACAAGAGGGTTGTAAAAAAAAAAAATCCCATCTAAATACTTTTTTACAATTCTGTTTTAAATAAAAAAATCTCAAGAGAACAGAAAGTGCTACCCCCTTGGCAACTATTGTCATTAAAAACTGCATCAACACCAATCTTGTGTTTCTGGGGCTTTAAAAAAAAATTATTTCTTTTTTTACAACACCATCTCATGAAACTCAGAACTGTAGCTTGAGAACTGCCTCATGTGTAAAGTTATTTTATTCTGAACTGTTCTTCTGACATTTGTTGTTGTTGTTCTGATTGTCCGTTAGTCCTATGTTCACTGTTGCTCTGATGTTCACTATTGTTCTGAAATTTATTGTTGATATGACCTACTGTTAGTCCAATGTTCACTGTTGTTTTGATGTTCACTGTTGTCTGATGTTCACTGTTCAGATGTTAACTGTTCTGATGTTCACTGTTGTTCTTACATTCTCTGTTCAGATGTTCACTGTTCTGACGTTCACCGCTGTTCTGACATTTTCTGCGGTTGCGGTGTTCACTCGTCCTCCACTTCAGCCCAGGCTTCCTCGGCCAGCATGAAGTACTTGGTGGCCAGGCGGCCCTTCATGGCCTCTGTGGCCGCTTCAGCGGCCTTGTTGTACAGGTCGCCTGCAACACCACACACACACAACCTCATTGGGGGGACAGGGCAGCCTGGTGCTTAGAGTGATGCGCATTGTGCTTGTGATCTGCTGATCTGGGTTTGAATCTCGTTGAAGAGGATTTTTTTCTCTGGAGTTAACATCAGTGCCGACTCCACTCCCCCTAAAAGTCTTTTGAATGAGACTATAAACTGAACGCACGCAGAACACCTTGTGCACATGTTAAAACCTGTTCCATTTTTCAGAAGAGTAGGTCATTGCGTGCTGGTGGGAATGGATGATGAAATTTACAAAACTGCATACACACAGGGACTGGATGTAAAAAAAAAATAAAGCACATGAGTGTTTATTCCATTACCCTTGAAATAAATTAATCATATTTTTTAAAATAAATAAATATGAAGGAACAAATGCATGGATTATCAAGAGGCTTTCTTCCTTTCCATTCAACCAGAGCTCCAAGGTTGCTTATACAACCATTTTTGTCTGTCGTGAAGGTAGCCGCATTCCGACTTTGGGGATGTATGCTGGGTATGTTTGTGTTTCCGTAACCCACCGAATGCCGAAATGAACGACAGGATCTTTAACGTGCATATTTGATCTTCTGCATGTATATATACACATAAGGGAATTAAGGCAGTGTGACAGACCTGCATTTGAAGTTGACCTGGGAGATTGTAAAAATCAAGACAAGAAAAATGTTAATATATTACATTGATCTGCCTCCTTCCAGTCTACTATATCAGAATAATTCTTTATTTAGCAACCCCAAGAAAGTATGGTGTAGTGTATATGAAGTGAATGGTACTTTGTTCCTGTTTGTATATTTTCTAAGCATGGACATGTGGGTGAGCGTGAAAACAACATACAAATGCCTGTTTGTGACAAATGTCAGCACATGACGGTACCCACATTAGTCTGAGAGAAACCTCCATAAACACACCACAACATGGCCAACGAAGAGAGGCGTGTGAAGCACTCACTTTAAAAAAAAAAAAAAAAAAAAAGGGGGAAAAGAGAGAACCCCCCCCCCCCTCCCCCCCCAAAAGATGGTGCTCCTGACCTGCATGCAACTGAGGCCACCAAAAAACAAACAAAACAAACAAACAAAGAAAACCACCATACCACAACAGAAAACTTAAAGTGTCCGACTCACTTTTCGCTTTGATTTGTTCTCACAAGATACAGCGCCATGTAAATTCTACGTAGTTTACCATTCACTCTGACTGCCCGCCCCCCCCCCCCCCCCCAGTCTAGTGAACACTGTTACGTTACAGGGCTGCTGCAGGAGGCACTGACCAGCATTGTAGGGGTCCTTCTCCAGCCTGTGCCCCCCCCCCCCCAGTCTAGTTAACGTTACAGCAGGCACTGACCAGCATTGTAGGGGTCCTTCTCCAGCCTGTGCCCCCCCCCCCCCAGTCTAGTTAACGTTACAGGGCAGGAGGCACTGACCAGCATTGTAGGGGTCCTTCTCCAGCCTGTGCCCCCCCCCCCCAGTCTAGTTAACGTTACAGGCAAGGCACTGACCAGCATTGTAGGGGTCCTTCTCCAGCCTTGCCCCCCCCCCCAGTCTAGTACATACAGCATGCCTGGCGGGCCAGCAGCAGGTACAGGGGGTCCTCCATGGTGGAATCGAACTCCCCGCCCCCGCTGTCCTGCTTCATCTGGTGCACCGCTTCGTCGTACCAGTGCAGCGCGTCCTCCCACGACCGAGATCTACACGCAGACCAACGTTCGTTACGTGTAACCTGGCCGGAGCCGTTAGTTGAATGTTACAGCGGCTGACAGGAATCATGATGCTCAGCTAGATGTGTGGTTAACGTGTTGGCAGTGCCAGCCAAAAAAAAATGATAGGGGTCATGTTTTTTTCTTTTCAATGTCTCTTGACAACTTCTTGTGCATGTGAAAAAGAAACTGGTTAAGTCCCCTTTAGGAAAAATATACATGTATACGAGGACATACTGATAAGGTATGTTACAGATATTGCATTGACAATGACCCCCAAATCACGAAATACATATATATTTTTTAAAATTGATAGCGCTTCCTACCATGATCTCATCGTCTTTCAGAATTTTCATTTCTTTTCCGCTGCTATACACAAGTTGAGTTTATATCTAAGTCTTTCAGGTCAAAGGATTCATGGGAGTCTGCCTGTCTGTCTAGCTGACACATCCCCCTTCTCTTGCTATCTTTTTCTTCCTCTGTGTGTGTGTGTGTGTGTGTGTGTGTGTGTGTGTGTGTGTGTGTGTGTGCTTTTCCCCCTCATGTTTCTTTATTTCATTATTTTTCCTTCTCTCATTTTTGTGAATGTTTTTCTGTTTTTTTCTCTATATCAAAAACCATACTCTTATAAAACACAACAATGTGTAACATGATGAACTTGAATAAAAATGTTTTTAGAAAAAATAAAAGGATTCATGGGATGTAACTGTTGGAGAGACATGCTACGACCTCTCTCCAGAGTGAAGCACTCATTCTGGCCATGCAACCACATGAATCAAAAAACAAAACAACAAAAATCAATAATGTAAACAACGAGATACCTGCGTGTGCCAAGATTCTCGCCAGAGTCAAAGGCCCGCGCCATGTAGATCATGGCGCTGCGATCTCCTGCCTCTGCTGCCTGAAGCATGTAGTCCAGCCCTACGTCTGTGTTCTCCGTGGAGCTCTGCCACACACACACACACACAGCCACACACACACACACATCACACAGCCACACACACACACACTAGCCACACATCACACACACACAACATACACACACCACATCACAACACAATTAACCACATAGCACACACACACACAGCACAGCCACATCACATACACAGTTAATCACAGTGTGATGCATGCACGCCTACAGGCCAGTCAGCACAGAGAAGCAATCAGTGCTGTAGGCACACAGACACTACTGGAGGACTTGAGAACACCACAGATTAAATACAGTTAGACTGGAGGAGACTAAAGTAACTACATCTATGACATGGATGGAGGATTTACAATTACACAGCACATCCAATGACATACACAGATGGCTTACAATTACACAGCACATCCAATGACATCAACAGATGGCTTACAATTACACAGTACATCCAATGACATACACAGATGGCTTATTAAATTTAACACTTTTATCAGTAATGACATACACACATGGCTTCAATTTTACATCCAGTCATCCAATGGATTAAAAATGCTTATTACAAATGTACACTTTCGAAAGCGACATGAAACAGATTGGCTTCCATTACACACCCATGACATATTACAATGACATACAATTACACAGTCCATCCAGCATTTTTTTAAAGGGGGTGAAAATACACAGAACCTCAATGACATGAATGAGGCATTTAAAAATACTCACCTTCTTTTCAGACATGACTAGAAATACACAATTTCTGACGTGAACAGCTGAGTTTATATACAAGACAAGACATGTGGGGCGGACAGTATCCACAAGCCAAAGTCCTACATACATACATACCCCCCCCCCCCCCTCCTAAGTAAAGAAGCGAGCAGAGGCCGAAGCTGACCTGCACGGTGCAGTTGACCAGCACGTCACGCTGCATGCCCAGGTGCAGCCGGGCCAAGGTGATGACGGCCTCCAGCACCCCCAGCTGGGCCGCATGCTCCTCATGGAACAGCGCCCCGTCCCAGTCCACCTCGTCCTCTTCCCTGGCGGAGAAGCGGCCCACCTCGTGGTACTTGGCCATCTCGTGGTGAATCTGCACAGCGCAGGTCAGACAGCAGCCATGACGACCCATCGTCCTCCATCAACCCCATTACTTAGCTTCTCTCTGCCTGGTGGAATTTATTCTTCACCTCAGTTTCTGGATTTTTTTTCCTTCCTCATTTACTCTAAATGGCTGCATTCATTTGCATCAATGACTTCTACAAAAAATACCAAACTTCCTTAACAATCTAAAGGTATGGAAATGATTTTGAGTAAGCTGACGAGAGAAGAGGAAAATCAGACCCATCAGACCACTACTTTTAACAGAGGAGGCTCGGTTATTTCAGTATACACCAGCTTCCCCTATGACGTTTCTACTCTCCCAGTAACACTCTCCTAGCCTCAATGCTTGCCCCAAAACGACAACTTTACAAAATATACCAAATGCAAATAAAGGATTAAAAAAAAACCAAAATATTTAATTAGAAGAGGTGCTCATATCTGATACTAAATCTGCTCTCAAGTGGGAAGAGAGGTTGAAAACTCTAGTAGACTGGGACACCAGTCTGAAGCAGATCAGAAAGATAAATGAAGTAAGGTTGGAAAGGTTCCTGATCAGACCGTGCTACAATACTTCTGTAACAAATTAAATCTTGAAAAATCTATGCTGCATTTCTTTTGTAAAGAGTAAAAGATCCTGTCTCCCAATCAACACTTCTATTGACTGGTTCTGCAACTTTGAATTATGTTGCTGCTGAGTTGCTTCCCTTCCCTTACAAAAGGCATAAAATCATGGCTGTGAATGTGACTGGAAAAATCCAAAATCCACTTGTTGCGTGCAGCTGACTTCTTCAGCAATGACAGTGCTTACAGTCTTGGCACATCTTTCCATGTCAAAATCTGACTGCTCTCCCTGGGGAGATCACAGCACTGCAAATTCTGGCTGCATGTGCAATTATTTCCGAAAGAATTTTAAATCCTGACTGAACCTTGTCAGACAACTCTTTTGTTCCATGCTGCAGACAGGACCTCAGTTTATTTATCTAAAAAAAGCCCCCTGGCCACAACTCATGATAAACAAGTAAATGAGGTAAATGGCTGCTTTCAGATAGGATTCAAACCTAGAATATCTCACTTCAATGACAGATGTACAGCCATTCATTCACAGCATATCCTTTGACAATGAAACTAGTGTCTTTTCTTTTTGTATCTGGTTACTATCAAATTATACACCCTGCTATCTCAATCTTCCAAGCTCTGAGCCAACATTATCTAAACAAAAGTAACCAAAGCAATGAACAGCCACCACATTTCCAACATTATCTAAACAAAAATTCAAAGCCACACTTACAAAACTCCCTGAGAGAAATGCAACTTCCACTACTATCCCAGTACAGAGATGCTCTCTCTGCAAATAGTCTAATTAATAACTGTTATTACCATCATGTCACATTTTACTTAAAAATAAAAATTCCTAAAAAAAAGTAATCCAATAACACTGGAATAGAGACGCACAGCTTAACACCCCCCTCCCCCCCCCCAACCAAAAGTAGGTCAGCCGCTGACTGACCTGACCCAGGACGGATTCCCCGACGAAGAGGTTGGACAGACGCCGCAGGTCCAGCTCCATGTTGACGCAGGACGACCGGTGCGCTTTCTTCAGCGCCTCCGAGAACAGGCGCCGCTCCTCCTCCTGGTCACACACACACACTGCCAGTCAACGTCATGACAGACAACATTCCACACATCACACACACACTGCCAGTCAACGTCATGACAGACAACATTCCACACATCACACACACACTGCCAGTCAACGTCATGACAGACAACATTCCACACATCACACACACTCTGCCAGTCAACGTCATGACAGACAACATTCCACACATCACACACACTCTGCCAGTCAACGTCATGACAGACAACATTCCACACATCACACACACACTGCCAGTCAACGTCATGACAGACAACATTCCACACATCACACACACTCTGCCAGTCAACGTCATGTCTTCCATGACAGACAACATTCCACACATCACACACACTCTGCCAGTCAACGTCATGACAGACAACATTCTACACATCACACAACTCTGCCAGTCAACGTCATGACAGAAAACATTCCACTTCTCATGCCAGTCAACATCATGTCTTCCATGACAGACAACATTCCACACATCACACTGCCAGTCAACGTCATGTCTTCCATGACAGACAACATTCCACACATCACACACACACTGCCAGTCAACGTCATGACAGACAACATTCTATACATCACACACACTCTGCCAGTCAACGTCATGACAGAAAACATTCCACACATCATACACACTCTGCCAGTCAACGTCATGACAGACAACATTCTACACATCAGACACTACTCCTGCCAGTCAACGTCATGACAGACAACATTCTACACATCACACACACACTCTGCCAGTCAACGTCATGTCTTCCATGACAGACAACATTCCACACATCACACACTCTGCCAGTCAACGTCATGATAGACAACATTCCACACATCACACACACTCTGCCAGTCAACGTCATGACAGACAACATTCTACACATCATACACTACTCCTGCCAGTCAACGTCATGACAGACAACATTCCACACATCACACACACTCTGCCAGTCAACATCACGTCTTCCATGACAGACAACATTCTACACATCACACACACTCTGCCAGTCAACGTCATGTCTTCCATGACAGACAACATTCCACACATCACACACACTCTGCCAGTCAACGTCATGTCTTCCATGACAGACAACATTCCACACATCACACACACTCTGCCAGTCAACGTCATGTCTTCCATGACAGACAACATTCCACACATCACACATACTCTGCCAGTCAACGTCATGTCTTCCATGACAGACAACATTCCACACATCACACATACTCTGCCAGTCAACGTCATGTCTTCAGTGACAGACAACATTCCACACATCCTACACTCTGCCATTCAACAGTCAACGTCATGTCTTCCATGACAGAAAACATTCTACACATCCTACACTCTGCCAGTCAACGTCATGTCTTCCATGACAGAAAACATTTCACACATCATACACTACTCCTGCCATTCAACGGTCAACGTCATGTCTTCAGTGACAGAAAACATTCTATACATCCTACATTCTGCCATTCAACAGTCAACGTCATGTCTTCCATGACAGAAAACATTCTACACATCCTACACTCTGCCAGTCAACGTCATGTCTTCCATGACAGAAAACATTTCACACATCATACACTACTCCTGCCATTCAACGGTCAACGTCATGTCTTCAGTGACAGAAAACATTCCACACATCATACACTACTCCATAATTCCAGGTTCATGACTGTGATGGAACACCTTCTTCGTGGCCAAATGCTCAGACAGCAACTACTGTTGTCTGTCTTATGAACAAAACTTGGCTCCACTGCCGTTAAGCTCCTGACAAGTCAGGCCCAGTGCATCCAACTTCAGCATGTCATGTTCTCAATGACAGGGAACACTCTACAGGGATACCACTCCATAATTCCATGGTCATGACTGTGATGGAACAAACCTTCCTGTATGCCGTCAGGATTCTGTTCTATAAATGATACACAAAACAAAATAATAACATTGTTTCAAAATTAGATTTGGCACCTTCTAATATTGTGCCACTATTTTGGTGCATGCATGACAATTTTTAAAAAAATCCACCTCCAAATAAAAAATTTTGACTGCAGAAACTCTTCTTTTAGAATATCGTCCTTCTTACATACCAATCTGAAATTCACACATTGGAGTCTGTTGAAAACAAAACAGAAGAAGTTCTCTTGTTTTCTTCTCCAACTCATTGCCTCCCATTAAATTCTTTTTTCCTCACTGCCACTTCTTCCATTCAATTCTAAATACCGGACAAGAGAGACTGGTGCTTTTTCCTCCCAATACCTAACCCTACATGTATGTTTTCAAAGTTACCCATTACAATGACACTCTTCCATGATAACTTTCATGCTTTGTTTGGCTGAAACTGAAAGAATCAGTGAACAAACAACACTGTAAAGAGCAACGCAAACAGAAACCCACATTGGTAACTGATCAACACTAACGCAAAGCGTAAAAAGAAAAAGAAAAGCTCAAATCTCTCAACAGAAAAATAAACATACGAGGGCTGTTCAGAAACTCTGTAACCTAACCATTACGACGTTGTATCTCTTTCCAGTCTATCTCCAGTTCCCTATGTGCCAGTGCAGGATACCTTTTACACTAGCAAACGAAATGCCGATTGTTGAAGCAGTACCTCTGACAGGAAGCCCCAAAACAGCCAGCATACATTCTCTGATCTGTGACAGCTTCCTTTGGATAACCACAGTACGTTGCATGACTTCCACTCCATGGACTATCTTCAAACAACTTTCTTCCTCTCAAAGACTTTGCTGACTCATGTTCACTGTAATACAGAAAGATACTGCCCCATCATGGGTTTTCATCTCATCATCAATATCAATACTGGATCATAATCGCAATCGCAGATCTCTGTCTTCGCTTTATTGTGAGATTAGGTATATTCGAAGATCAAAATCACAAAATCTACTCAAGATTTCATAGAATATCTGTATATATATATATATATGAATTCCTCTGAATTTTTTTAAATGAATTTGAGTCTACATCTTGGTCAGGCAGTTAACTTTCTAAACAGCCAGCAAAAAAGAACAAACGATTCCAAAGCTAAGCAGACACAAAGGAAGCTCTCAATTTGCCAATGTTCTGAACAGGTAATCAAATCAACAAACTGCTGGCTCACACTTTCTGTGTGATCGCTGGTGACCATGTGATATGTTTAACACCGTCACCACACATCTCCACCGAACGAACAATGGTGGCACTTTCAGAATCAAAACTGAATAACGATCTGCTCACGTTTCTGCCATTTTTCAAATTGTTCATAGCCTGCAACCATTCACACTGTCTCGTTTTAGATACTGAGAATGTCAGTCAAATAAATTAATGATGCTCTGAACATGCTAAAAAATGGTACTGCAATGTGTGATGGTGCAAACAACACTTTCTGTTTTGATGCTTCATACCTGGAATTCTAGTCAAATGTCAAGTTCAGCAAGACATAAGGTGAAAAATCCGTTTGCTTGCACTTCAAGTTCTTTTTATTCACGTATAATACAAAGTGCTGCACTTCCCTTCTCATCACCCCCCACCACAAAAAAAAAAAGACCCCCAAAAATCAATAGGGTGGGAGAGGCCACATGGTGGCAGATTCATACATTTAATGAAATCAAAACATTTTAAAAAATGACATTCCACTAGCAAATTTAACTGTATCTTTTCCTTTTTCCCCTTAGGCTTAAAACAGACAACAATTACAACTCATCATGAGCACGTTTAACACGAAAAGCTAATAATCCATCAAAAAAAAAAAAAGACAAAAAATAAAATAAAATAATCCATTAACATTTTTGGCATTAAAATGTTTGAAGTCACTGTAACTGCTCTACCTTTCTATTTTTCACCCACAATACGATTCACCCAACACCCAAACCATGTACATATTGCAATACACATTTTTCCTGTTCCTTGGCTAGAGCTCCGAGGTTCACCCACAGTCACAGTTTTGTGTATGCCATCATTTTTGCCCACCATTAAGATGGCCGCATTCCAATTATGGGGATAAATGGATTATTTGGAAAATATGTCTATTTTCTGTGGTACCCACCTGAGTTTGGGTATTTAATACATTTTTGTAATACTCTTCATATATGGTATATATGGCTGCAGTCATTTGTCCCTAGATGTTCCAAGTCACTATCAAGACCTTACTAGATGCGAGATGACATTCATATATTCATATACATACATATATGCATAATATGGATATCTATACACAATCCCAGAGACAGCTCACTCTGAGCAATACAGTGACTCGTATTTATTTAAACTCTTATGCCTGGCTGACCACAGTGCTGAGCCCCTCTATTTCCACCCACCCTCTGACCAACGTCTGACTTCATCCTCTATTCCCTCCCCTGGTTTACTCACCCCTCTTTCCTCTAGAAAGAAAAAAAAACTCGACCAGGAAGAATGGTGTACACAGTTCCTTCTCCCCTCATCCCACACCCAACCCCTTCACACTCACTGACGAAGGAATGCACACCACAGCTGTGACCACAGTGGCCTACATAGCAACCCACTGACACACACACATCCCATTATCCTCGATATAAAAGAATACATAAATAAATAAACACACACATACACAGAAGCACACACAACACACACAGAGGCGCGTGCACACACACACACACATGCGTGCGTGTGCCCACACACCACACACATCCTATTATCCTCGATATAAAAGAATAAATAAATATATAAAAACCACACATACACAGAGGCACACACACAACACACAACAGAGGCACGCACACACACACACACACACAGGCGCGCACGCGCACACATCCCCCCCACCCACCCACACAATACCCTGCTCCACCCCCCCACCACACTACCGGCCCCCACACACCCCCCCTCACCTCAGTGACGGACCCCTCACTCTCTGTGGTGGTCTCGCTGATACAGCGCACTCTGCGGGGCCGGAACCCGGGGCTCTCCGTGTCCGTGGACATGGGCTCCTCCTCGCTGTTGGGGGACATGGGCATGGAGTCTTCCTCGTCCACGGACGAGTGGGAATTCTGGGAGTGATGCCGGGCCAGCAGCGCAGTGAGGTCCACCACTTCCCGAGGGGAGGGGCTGACGCACATCTCCTCCATGCCGCGGACACGCGTCATCGCCACCGCCATCTGTTTCTGAACAGGAGGAGGAGGAAACCAACAAGGTCAAACGTCGGTGGACTCCCGGAAGTTGGTGTGCTGGCTACCTTCACGGTAGGCAGAAATGGTCAAAGAATTATGCAACATTTCGCCAATGGTGCAGCTTGGAGTTCTAGATGAGGAACGAAAAAGAAATTCAGTGTACGAGTATTTTTTTTAGTTTTTTTTTTAAGCTTAAAGGAGTTAAGTGTTAAAAAGTGTGTGTGTGTGTGTATGAGTGTACTTATGTGGGTACATACGCTTGCAAACATGCATGTGTACATGTTTATGTTCATGCATGAGAATGTTCCTGAATATCTGTGTAGGTATGTGCATACACACTAATCTGCATCAACACAGGCATGCATGCTACAGTGTACATTATGAGCTGCTGTATTCCTGAAGTAGTGTTATCTATCCCAACCAAGTTATTTTCTAAAAATATGAAAGTGCAGAATGACTTGTTATCTTCATGTCCTTCAATGAGACAATAAGCCGAGGCTTTGTGAGCGAATGCATGCAGAACATTTTAAACACCTGTTAAACCCTGGTCTGCTTTTCAGAAGTATAGGCCATTTTGTGCCTGTTGGAATAGGTGACCAAATTTACAAAAAATGCGCACACATGGGGACTAGATGTAAAAAACCACACAAGTACTTATTCCTTTATCCTCAAAATAAAAGAATAAACAAAATAAATAAATATCAATATTTCCAAAAAACACTATACGCCACCATCACAATAATCTAACGCTCCAGAAACATAACATTACTCATTTATCCAAACACACCACCAGACACTGAACCACATCCCCTTAGGCACCAACCAGCCCACCTGCTTGTTCACCATGTCCTTCTGCGACAACAGCTCCGAGGGCGACATGTCAAAGGGGGCCAACTCCAGGCTATGGCAGATGCTGTTGCACACATGAGAATGGAAGAAGAGTGCCATGCCCTTAGGACCCAGGTTGCCATCCCCATACTCCGAGCCCTCAGCCGTGTGGATCTGGGGGTCAGTGTAGAGGTCATCCACTCCCTGCACGTCCACCACAATCAACTTGTGGCCGGAACGCTCAAAGGTGAAGTGGCTGAAGGCCTACACAAGACAGCAGGAGGAACGGGTTATATCTGTTTCAGAACCTGACTGATGAGTGAGTCTGTCACTACTGTAACGAGAAAGAAATGTGGGTCTTGTCATTTTTGTAGGAAGACTAGAAGATGGATCTGTTATTACTGTAAGACAAGGAGACATCTGTCATTATTGTATGAGGACAAACAGATGTATCTCTTATTTTTGTAGGAAGACAAAAAGATTGATATATCATTACTGAAAAGAAATAAAAAGATAAATCTGTTATACTTTAAAAGAGACAAAAAGATACATCTGTCTTTTTTTTCTAAAAGACAAAGATTTGTCATTATTGTAAGAAGACAAAAAGACTGATCTGTTACCAGTATATACAGTCTATCACACAAGAACGGAAATACCAAAAAAAACCCAACAAAAAAGACAATACCAAGCTTTATCTAAACCTGTATGACTGTTCACCTGTAGCACTCTGCCTACCTACTTCCTCCACCTTCAGGGGCCAGTCAGCAGTTTACCTGAGGAGTCAGCCGGCACGTTTCCTCCACAAAGCCGGAGTTGGAGTTGTACTTGATGTAGCGGCCCTCAATGAAGTGCTCCAGGTGGAAAAGAGGGGACCCCTCCCTGTTCTTAAACTCCAGCACATACATCTGGAAAATGTCCACCTGTGACACAGCCATGGAAGAAGACAAACATACAATACCTGGCAAGGTAGATGAAAAGATGGGTTTTTTTTGTTGTTTGTTGTTGTTGGGGTTTGTTTTTGTTTTTTGTGGGGTTTTTTTTTTTTTTTTTTTGGGGGGTGTGAGGCTATTACTGATGCATCTTTTGACCATGTAAAAGGTATGACTGAGAGTGCATTTGCTTGAGAATATGGATGTCTATGTGAGAATGTAGATAGATGTGTGTGTGTGCACATGTGTGTGCATGTGTTTGTGTGTTTATGCAATCCGCATGTATATGTATGTAGAAGGTAAGATACTATATGAGCTTGTGTCTGATAATGTAGGAGTTTGTGTGTGTGTGAACATGCATATGAATAAATTACAGTAAATAAGATAACACAATATCACAGCAAGTAAACTCAAACCACAACCACCATCACAAATATAATTATGTAATATTCGCCAAATTTTCCCACCACTCAATTTTAACAAAAATTGTACATGATTCATGACAATGAACAGGTACCCTATTTTATCTAAAACGCCTGAGTAATTCAATAAATAACTTTGACATACATCACTAGATTTTCAATTTTTGAGATATTACGTTTTTCCTGGACAGAAAGTAAGATATAAATTCAGATGAGAAAAGTCTTAAATATAAACCTATATATACTCAAGAAATCAAGTGAATAGTTTTTATTGCATCATTACCAAAAATTCGGTTTATGGTAATCTGTGAAATGTCACGTCTATTTCTAGGCAACAGATGTCATCATGTATCAAAGCCATCTGTTGCATATGCCAATGGCAACATTCGCTCTCTCCCTTCGACACACACAAAAAAAACATTAACCCATTTTTTTTTTCTTTCAGAACATTTAAAAAACCCATACACATGTCAACATCTATCATGTTTAGCGGTGAAGGTTAAAGAGCAAATATATATTCCCTTATCCTGTCAAACTCAACAACTGTTTGGGAATTGCCCCTGCTCTTATGCCTAGTCTAAATTACACTTGAATGGAAAATTCATTATGCAACACAGCTTCAAGAATTTTGAGAAATAACCACATATATGTGTAGGTGTTGTGTGCTACAAGCAGATCAGAACAGTGGACTTGTAAGCAAAGAGGCCTCCCCCCACCCCCCTACCCCCCCTTACCACACAGTGTCTTTCAGATGAGATGATAAACTGAGGTCCCTTGTGCAACACGCATTTACCCCAAAGAAAAGAACCCATGGCAACAACAGACTTGCCCTTGGCAAAATTCTGGAGAAAAAAAGCCACCCTGATACGAAAACAAATACAAGTAAAGGAAAAGAAAAAGGTGGTGCTGCTCTTGTGGCGACACACACTCATGCAGAGGAATCTGCCATGGTATACAAATACACAAACACATCACTGCTTACACACAGATTAAACATAAACAGACACAAAAACCTATACAGATATTCCATCACACCCTCATATGCAGCCTCTTTCATGCACACAAATTTTCTTTCCACAGGCTAAATGTGATTTTAATATTCCACAATGAGAAAAAGAGCAATGTTTAAAAAAAAAAAGGGTTGAGAGTAAAAAAAAAAAGGGTTGAGAGTAAAAAAGACAACCAACAACCCAAAAATACATGGACACAAGGGAAAAAAGAAAAATAGAAAACAAGGCATGGTAAGTACTGTACGTATGCTTGTGTTAATTAATATGAAAAACAGACAGAATGCAAAACAACAACAAAAAACATCCCACAAATAACATGCTCTTTTCCCTGCAAAAGCAGACGCAAGTACACTGCACAGTCACCCCCCTCTACCCACCCTCCAGTGAACCACCCTCTATCAAAGCCACCTGCTCCCTTCCCCAGCCATACTCCATTATTTATCCCCCATTTTATCGCATGCTCGGATGACTCAGAGTGACGTCTGTTCGATATTCACCAACCAACTTAACCTTCACCTTCCCATTCACTTCCATTCTACATCTGCACATCAGGCAAAACACACATTTCAGCTGATGGAACGGCAGTTTACCTTTTTGGGGGGGTTGTGTCGATTGTACTCCTCGCCCCACAGCTTGGCGTCCATCTGCAGCTTTGACGTCCTCAAAATAGACCTGGCGGTCCACGTTCTCCATGTAGCACTTGGCCACATAGTTGGGCGCGTGCTTCCAGTCCTGGGCGCAGAAGGTCATGTGTTTCTTGCTGAAAGACAATGGTGGAACAATGATCATCATCATGAATCATGATTATCATCATGATCATCATGGTGAAACAATGATTATCATAATGAATCATGATTATCATGGTGAAACAATGATTATCATAATGAATCATGATTATCATGGTGAAACAATGATCATCATAATGAATCATGATTATCATCATGATTATCATGGTGAAACAATGATTATTATAATGAATCATGATTATCATGTTGAAACAATGATTATCATTCTAGTAATGGTATCCGAAAAACACACACACACAAAATCATTAAAAAATTTGTTCTTAGATAGATGGCTTGATGAAAAAAAGCAAAAGCATTGCTTATTCAATGTACCATCTGGAAATAAAACTTTGACTTGACTTGACTTAACATAGAAAAAAGGCACAGTATGACAAAAAAACCCACAAACACATGATAACTTTCTCAAATCCGCACATACAATTTGTATTATATACACAAGCACAACGGAAATTTCTCACACCCACGATTCATATCATATACACAAACACACCAGAAATTTCTCACACCTGCACACACAATTCATATTTTATCCACAAACACACCAGAAATTTCTCACACCTGCACACACAATTCATATTTTATTCACAAACAGTAAAAAAAAGCCCACTTATTATTTCATTCAAGTCTTTTCATCTCTCTCTCTCTCTCGTTATAAGTGTTGGGTTATTATTAAGATGTATCCCTACGGGCGGGGACTGGATGTAAAAAAGCACATGAGTGCTTATTCATTATCCTTGAAATAAAAGAATTTGTCATTGTCATTGTCTCTCTCTCTCTCTATATATATATATATTTTGTTATCATTATTCAAATATTGATTTTTCCCAATCCTGACACTTGAACAGACATGCTGCCCTAAGGACCTGCATATATACTAGACATGTGAGAAAGAGACAGAGCGACTAAAAGAAACACAGGCAGGGAAAGGTGCACAGAGACAACACACATATATTATATACACGGCCACTGATTGTTCCTTTCTTACATTCCCCCCCTCAAGGAACTTTACTGAATGAAACAGCACATGTAAGTTCCAAGCCTGTTGGTCATCACCAGTCCATAGGAATGAATTCATGACATAAAACCAAACCTCGTGAACACCTGTGCTATCTTTCAACATTACCTGAAATGTAACAACTTTAATGTTGGATTTAAAACAGTCACATACTGGTAGAGGTCAATTCTAAGTCCTTTGGTTGAGACTATATACTGTGGGCCCATGTGTGAACACACGCATAACATTTTGCACACAGGTTAAAAACCTGTTCCGCCATTTGGAAGAGTAGGCCAATGCCTGCCGGCAGGAACGGATGACAAAATATACAAACCACATGCACATGGGAACTGGATGTAAAAAAGCATATGAAATTATCCTTGAAATAAAAAATAAATAAAAAAAAAGATGATGAAGAAGATTACTGCTATTCTTATTTCTTATTACCATCACTGCCCTTAACGGTCTAACAATTAACATCATCATTATCATATAAGTTTTATCCTTATTTTTGACATCACGTCTTTATCAGTCCACAGTTATCTAACAATTAACATCATCATAATTATAAGCTGTATCATTATTTCTAACATCAGTGAATAACTGTAAGTACTCACAGACGATAGCACTGCCTCATGGCTCCATTGGTGAAAGGCTGGAACCAAAAAAAAAAAGCTCTTTCATTTCTGGTTTAACACTATTTCTACCGATTACAACTGAAGACTTGTTTCATTTCTCAACTTTACCATAATACTAACAGCAAGAATGAAAGTAAACACTTGTGACTGATGTAATAAACGCACTTACTAAAAATTTCACAATGACACTAAGATTTTGTTCTTTACGATTTTGTCTTTTTCCTGTGTATGTTCATCCATACATGAACATCATTCCAATTATTCATGAGATTCGTCAGTATTTCTCTCTCTCTGTGAGTCAGCACTCACCTTAGCTTCCATCTTGACAAGGACTTCATCGGTTTTCCAAGACTTCTTCAGGGCGTTGTACTGATGGCGCGTGCACACCTCCGTCTCGCAATAGTCGATATGAAAAGCGGCCCAGGGATCCTGAGCTCTCTTGGCTTTACGGATGGCGCTGATCCACAGCATACGGTGTGAGCGAGGGGACGGGCTGGCGGCCGCTGGTGACTGGCTCACCTTCAGCGGCCCCATCACCATGTTGATGGGCTTGGCCATGTCGTACGCTCGTTTGATGCGCGCTCCCGCAGCGGCATGGCAGCTTTGGGCTGAGGCGCGGAGCTTTCTTCGTCGGCTTCATTCCCGCTGGCTCCATGGAGGTCCGAGTGAGGCTCCGGGGTGGAGTCCAGGTCTGTGATGGGAAACAGCAGGATGTCTTCGTCGCTTTCGCTGGACGTGTCCGCCATCCTGCTTCTTCCTGTAGCTTTCCTTTCTTCAAATATCCAAGTTGTTTCCAGTTTTCCTGTTATCAGTTGGGGGGTAAAGCAGCGGTGATTTCCAAACTATCGGCACTGTCTGCGTCTGTGCTGTCTAATTGCGGTCGCTGGGGATCAACTCAAGATGTCGGATCAGTCGGAGAGCTCTGCCCATTCTCCACCTGCAACATAAATGAAAGACAAAATGTCAGAAAAGAAACACTTTCTTTACCAGGAACTTCAACGTGTGCTTTCCTGCATGGCCTGGCCTTGTAGCACAAGGAAGAAAGATTCAACACTAACAATTTAAGGATACCGTTTCCTGATGTCAGCCATCATGCTTGCTAAGGCACTTAAGCCAAGTGCCAAGTACATGTAGGCACAACATAATAAACTTCTCAGTTCCATGTCACAGTGCTCTGCTGACGATACAACTGTTACTGGTTTGTATGAAGCTTTTCTTTTCATCAATATGCCGCTTTATGCAATAGTAACAAGTCTTTAACATGTTTAGAGTGATATTGTACTTAACTGTTAAGTATAACAGATACTATAAAATACCAACTAAATAAAGCAGAAATGCCCCCCTACCCCACCCACAGCCAGAGCTCTGAGGTTTACTAATTGTAGGACATAAGCATATGAGACCATATTTTCCCACATTAAGGCAGCCACACTCCGACTTCAGGAAGAGAAATGCATTTACATCACTCTACAAGTCCATCTTTGTACTACACAGCTATTGTGAACACCATACACATCACCACAATAAAATGTAAGCAACTATCATTACAGCTGAATTAATCACTGAAGGGCCAATATCTTGCCTTGGCTAAAACAGTCACCAGTAAGGCAAAACAGTCACCAGTCAAACACTATGGAAGATTTTTGTTATTCCAGCACAACATAAACTGAGAGCAGGAAAAGAAAAAAGCATGGCAGAAGTGAAGAAAAAAAGTCGGTGAGGAGATCCAGAGAGGAAAAAAAATCATTCCCTACCAAATCTGGGTCAAAAGTCAAGCCACAGAGAATTAGGTCACCATATCATCATATCCTAACATCCCCCCCAAAAAAAAAACCCACATCAGAATACATTTTAGGGAAAAAAAGAAAACCTCCACACAATCACAAATAAACGAGAAAAATTACTTTTTGGACAGAAACTCCATGAAGTCGACCATAACCAAACTGTCACACACAAAGCACAGAGTGTTTGAGCGAAGCAGGAGAAACTGAGAACCCAACACGCACACGCAACAAAAAAAGAAAGAAAGCTGACTGTGGACTGTTGCGTTCAGCCACGTCAGTGCAGTCTATGTCAGCAGCAGCAGTGCACTGGGGCATGAAGAAGCGTGTCAGTGTGTCGTCAGGGCATTGACACAAAGCCAACCCTGGTGTGAAAAAACAGGCAGTGATAAACAAGATGGTCTGTCTCCTAACCGGGACTGTACAGTGTATAGGTAGAGATATGTGTTGGCGTTGTTTGCTGTTTTTCTGAGTGCAAGCCAGGTCTGTCTTGGGTTGTTTTCTGGGGTGTTTCTTTTGTTGTTTGTTTGATTTGAGGTTGTTTTTAGGTTGTTGTGGGGAGTTTGGTTGGGTATTTTTGGGGGGTGTGTGGGGGTTTGAGATGGAGAATTATTTGTTAGCTTGTTTCATGGCAAGAGAAGAAGAATTACTACTCTCTGCATGGCTTGTCTCTTCTTACAGACACAGACGACTGATATCAACAACAGCAGACATCCAAAACTTGGTTTGCTCCTGACACAAAGCCAAATGCTTTCTTCTATTTGTAAATAAAAGTATATTACAGTATGTGTGAGTGTCTGTGAGTTATGAGTAAGCGAGAGAGAGAGAGAGTAAATAATGTATACAACATTAACAAAGATATGTTTATGCAAATATGCATCAAAATCTATGGCTGGACACAAGTCTGTCTATGGCTGGACACAAGTCTGTCTATGGCTGGACACGACTGTCTATGGCTGGACACCAGTCAGTCTATGGCTGGACACAAGTCTGTCTATGGCTGGACACAAGTCTGTCTATGGCTGGACACCAGTCAGTCTATGGCTGGACACAAGTCTGTCTATGGCTGGACACCAGTCAGTCTATGGCTGGACACAAGTCTGTCTATGGATGGACAAAAGACCATCTATGGCTGGACACATCACTTCCACCACACTAATAATACACCCAGCATACATCGCCAAAGTCAGAATCCGGCTGCCTTCATGGTGCATTGGTGAACCTCAGAGCTCTAGCTCAGGAGAGGAAAAAATAAATGGTTGGACACAAGTCACTTCAAACAAAAAACTTGATTCAACACGTTATCACCTGTCTAACAGCTTGCTAAGGCAAACAACCTATTGACAAAATGCAGTAGGTGAGGTTTTTAACAAATTCATTTTAGGTCGATGGTGAAGTCAAGAAAGTAATTTACTTTCACCTGGGTAAAGTAACAGCTGTTAACATGCAACCTTGAACAAGCACTTATTGCCAAACATGGAGCAGGGCAGACTGCCCCGTGCTGCTGTGTATACATAAACTCCTCCATTTTGCCCTGCGGCTGTAGTGTAACTGAGTCACAATTCACACTTACTGAACCTGCCGTTCAAGCAAACGAGCAAATTTACATTTTGCAGGTGAACTGTTGATTTCTACAGGATAGGTGTGGAAAATCCTTATTTTCTTTAATAGCTTTATTATGTTTGGGTGTCTTGGTATTTCAAATCATTTTTGAATGTTCTTTCAACTACAAACATCCAATCATCCTTGCTGATGACAAAACGAAATCCCAATGTTCATTCAATTTTGGGGGGGAGGTTGTACCTCAGCTAGAGACGTAGAGTTCTCACCAATGGTGAGATTTTTTAAAAGTATGGGACCATTTTTTCCCAAAACTCCAACTTCAGGTGCGATGTCTAAAAACAACACTAGTGTGAATGCAATTATCAAAAATATTTTTTTAAATAATTTTTTACATGTTTTTATGGGTTAAATTGCCTACTCTTCCAAGAGGAAGAACAGGCTTAACATGTGTGGAAGCTGTTCTGCACACAGGACCTCGGTTTATAGTCTCATACAAAGGACTTCTGGCCAAGTGGAGTAGTACTGGACATTAGCTCCAGGGGAAAATCCCCTAAAACGGCGCCAACGTGGTGGCTCGATCCTGGGCCGTCAGATCATGAATGTAAGGCTCTAACCACTAGGCTATCGCGCCCACCCCTCTCCACCAGGCATATAATATGAAAATGTATGAGTAACTTTTCTTCATGGAGAGATATGGCCCAGGTAGAAATGGATCTTTTTACTTTTTTTTTTTGTTTCCTTGTTTAATGCACATAAATCATTCAAATCATATATTGTTCAGTGACTTTACATTGACTTTATTCTTCTGGACCAAAAGATCAAGATCCCCCCCCTCCCCCCCAAAAAGGAAGTTTCCATTCATTTCCAGTTGTCTATCAGACTCCCCCCCCCCCCCCCCCCAACACACACACACATTCTTCCCAATCTCCCCTCATAATGCCTTAGTGTGAGTGTGTGTGTGTTTAAACCAATAAGTATAGACAGCCTCTCCTATACTCAACAAAATTCATGTAGCTCTTTGACAATTCATCCTTCTAATCCCATGAGCTATAAATGTGTACTCTTAACAGTCTTATGCCTGGAGGCAACAGACCGGTATCTATTACCTAACCTTAAGCCAAAGTATGGTCCCACAAACAAGATCAAAATCTTTTCTACGCTATCTTTGGCAAAAACATAAGTTCAAAAAAGCAGTACATAACTTTTTGTAGAAGAAAACTGACAGCAACAGCACAGAAAAATAACAGTGATATAAACAATATGAGTATCCAGTATGTAGGTAAAGGTAAAGGTGTCCCATAACCTATGTGGTTGTAGGGAGTGAAGCATCAGAGACCTCAGCTTTTCAAGGGGCCAGCACATTGAGGGTGGAGCCTGTCTCCTCTCCCTTGCTGCTTTACCTTCCCTGACCCTAAAGAGGCAGGTACCCATTTACAGCTGGGTGAACTGGGGTACTGTACTGAAGCCAAGGCACACACACGGTCACCTATCGAAGTGGTAACCACGCAGGACGCTGCTTATCCTTAGCTGGGGAAAGCGAGTGCTCTGACCACTGAGCTATCCTGTCCCCAAATTTGTAGGTACAGAATGATTTAAGTTTGTTTTGTGTGTGGGGCAGGTCAGTTCTGTTACACCATACTTGTGTTGATTTCCTCCTCCTCCTATCTGCAGGCAGGGGATAAGGTCAGACAGCTGACCCCCCTTGACCACTGCTGGAGGTGCTGATTACACAAAAGTTATTTATGAGCAGTCTTGGTAGACAAGACATTTGTGGCTGAGTCAATAAACTGGTCTCAGCTTGAACACCCCCCCCCCCCCTCTCTCTCTCTCTTTCACTCTCTGTGTGAGCATGTCTCTGTGTCAAATACAACCCACATTTCAATCCATTTTCCACCCTATTCAGTTATTGCTAAAGCCATAAAGATGTGTGTGTGTGTGTGAGAGAGAGAGAGAGACAGTATTATTATGCATGTGCATGTGAGCACACTTGCAAGCATGTATGCACCATGAAACCTATTTTATTAAGTTTATAACTTGTATACATGTAAGACACAAAAAGTGATCCCACATCATTACTCTTCTAGATCTTCCCCAGCACAAACCAGCAGTACCATGTCTTTTTTCTAATTTTTATCCCACAAGCAGGTATTGAGGCAATAACCAACATTGTGTAACAGCGAGCGCCAGCACCCCACCAGGCTCCCTGCTGGTAAACAAGACAGTACAAACATTTCCCAGCAGCACTTCTGCACATGCATGTATCCATGTGCCAGCACCCACCCTCACGGGCAGGCTAGGCCAGGCTGTTGAAGAAGAACAACAAACCTCAAGGTCTTGTGTGTGTACAGCCTGTCATCCTGATGACGGCACTATTGATTGTTGCCACAAATATCTCCTTCTACCTCTCTATTCTCTATCTACGAACGTTGCCCTTTTGTGTTTGTTTTCTCCTTTGGGCGATCACCAAAAAATGTCATTCTAATTACCGCGCTGCAGGACAGGAGAATTGTGAGCAGTTGTTTCAAGAACCATAATTCAAACACAATGCCTCATGCTCTTGACCCAACAGCTTCACTGAATGCTTATAACTAGCCCTCCTCTGAAATCAAGTGTGGCTGCCTTTAGGGAGACATACTTAGAAAAGCCAAACTTGTATGCAAACTTTTCATCAAGTGTACATGAAGGATCTCAGAGTGATTCCCACACATGAAAGTGATGAGTGAGCATATAATGACAGAGTCTGAGTAAGCTCAGTGACCCCCCACCCCCAAGCTTCCAGTGCTTAATTGAGCTGGAAAACCCACTCGACATCAAAAACAGCTTTGCATGTACTCAAATGGTTGCATGCACAATACGAAAAATAAAAAAACCCCGCCTACTGCACACCAAACAACCTCCAACAACCGGGAAAGCATTAACAACAGTTTCAAAGCAAAAGTTCCAGAACAGAAAATTAATGTGACAAAACAATAAAACCTTTTTTTTTTTAAAGCAGAGTACATGCCCAAAACCAAGAATGCAGAACTTTCCAAGTTACCAATATTCAGAAACTCACCCCTCTTTACAATGATTTTTTTTAAAAACAAGAACAGGTGCAAAGTCTCAGGTGTGCACTTACTTTTTCACCTTAAGAGTCATAAACTAGACTCCAGCTGAACAAACAAACAAACAAACTGGGGTCTCATGTTAGGCTAGATCACATCTGTGACACTCTACCATGAAATGAGTTGCTTTGCATCTGACCCACTTTTTGGCTAGGAGCCATTTTATGCAGGTGGGGGTCAGGTTGTCGATTTTGATTGATTATAAAACTAAAGCCATTTTCCTACTTTGTTCTGAACTGTCAAGGTGTAATTTTGTTTCCTTTTGCTTTAAAAAATACCCAAAACCTCATTCTGGCAACCTATTACGATGCAAAACTTGTCAATTTCTCATTTTGTCACTTTCTGTAGTCTACCACTTTCAATTTGTAATTTAACTTTTCATAGATGTGTCTGGTTTACAACCTGTTTTCTGCATTGCACAGCTTATTTACCGCACATTAACAACATGTTGATAACTAAAGATTGCCGCTGGTGCAATGTGACTCATTACGTGGCGACGCGTCACATTTACAACATGAACATGAGCTACCTACCCCACCCCCACCCCTTTTTTTTCTTTTTTCTTTTTAATTTTTTTTTTTTTTTGGGGGGGGGGGGGGATATTTTGTTGTTTGTTTACTTAAATTATGTAGAGGCACAACATTTCTAGCTGAATCACCCCCCTCACCTGAGCCTCAACTAAAACATTTCAACCAATGAGCACAGCCACAAGTCCGTGTTCAACCTAATTGTAGGCAGCCATCCCTATTTCCTGCCTGTCTCAGCAAACTCACTGATGCGCGCTATTTTATATGGGTCTGCCATCATAAAAGGGCAGCCATGGCACTCCCCCCTTCAGTAAAGCAAAGTCTTCAACTTCAGTTTTCTTGAATACACATCAGACATATGACGTCATCACTAGTCTGTTCATGTGTATGTAACTGGCTCAAATCATGTACACTTTGTGCCTGTTGACTGTCAGAAAAATTTTAATGTTGACAGCTCTTTCTGTGCATGCCATTTACATTGATTAACACAGAAAATGAGATCTGGTCATCACCTCTATGAAGGTCGTGAATGAATAAAAGCAGGACATTTACAAGTTGCACTCAAATCTTTTCTTCCTTCTGACCTTTTTCCCTTTCCACTACTTATAAACATTTATTTATTTATTTATTTTATCATTCTTTTATTTCAAGGATAATGGAACATTAATGAGATTAGTGTGTGTGTGTGTGTGTGTGTTTGAGTGTATGTGTGTGCATGTGCATGTGTGTGTGTGTGTGTGTAATGGACTGCAAAATAATGAAACCCTGCTAAACAAGGCAAAAAGGAATTAATTTCCTAATGCTCAACAAGTAAGTGGTATCTGATATCCTACCACCACCTCTCCTTTTTTGGACTCTCCATATTAAAGTACACTACAAACTATACTAGCAATAACTGGATAACCATTGATGAAATCTTTCAAGTTTGCTTTGGGAAATATGGAATATGTGCCCTTAACAAAAAGAACTTTTTTTTAACAGGACACAAAATTGATGCCATAGTTTATTCTTTTCCTATCTGCTAGTTAGCTTTGTCACCGCTGCATTTCAAGACTAAAGCGATTTTACTAAAATACTTGTCTTCTCCTCTTCCATAAATGAAAGTAAAGGCATCCCTCACTCCCACAAACTGACCGGAGAGCTTGATTAAGATGAGTCATTATTTTGGCTTTGCCTTGACTAAGCAAATATCTATTCCTGCTGTTATTCAATATCATAAATGTTTATTTTAAGCTGTATCCACATTCACTGCCTATGAACAGAAAACTGAGCAATACTGAGAAATATCTAGAGCTCATGCAACCAACTTCTAAGGTTTTTTTCTCTTCTGTGGATGGGGAAGAAGTGATATATATTAGGGGGTTTTATTTTTATTTTTTAAATTTACTCAATACCTACAATTACATAAAATGAATATTGCCCTTTATTCAAATTTTAAAAAAAAAAATCAAATGTCAGGGCGTCATTCAATTTACAGTGAACAACAAGTACCCAACAAGTGTGTTCGCGAGTGTGTGTGTGTGTGTGTGTGTGCCCGGGTGCGCGCCCATGGATTTGAAATCTGTTGTTCATTATGATTATGTTTAAGGAGAGTTGCATTCATGTAAATGATTTGAGTGCAAGCGCTAGGATTTGTTGTGTTGGTTGTTTTTTTTACAAGATTCAGCGCTATATAAAATTCCATATATTATTATTTTTTAACTTTATAAGAAACTATTGTCCATAACAGATACCTTGATATGATTATCTTCCTGGACAGACCACACCCCCCCCCCTTCCAACACTACAGTTCAATATCTGTCTGCAGAATCAATGATTTTGTTTTGATATCTTTAGATAAAGCTGTTTATGTACAGTTTGCATGCTGCATGCCTGTGTGTATTGTATATGTGTGTGCACACAGGCTACTCACTTGCTTGTAGAACTTTGTAAACACGGTGAAGGACATAAAATAAAGAATAAAAAAAAGAAAAGAAAAGGAAACTAAGCTAATTCAGAATCTTGGCAAAACTGGCTATGCAAAACTGGCAACTGTTAAGTTTGCATATGCCACATGACTGCCTATATCAGTTCTGCAATCAGTCATGAGCGTCATGTGTTAAATCATTTGTAAAATCTAAGACTGCAATTTCTGTGGTTAATCCTATTAGAGTATTACTAATGTTTACAACATTTGGTGTTCTATTTTAGGAATTGCAGTGCAATTCAAAACAAAATGAAAATATTATGAATGCCACGTTATCAGACTTACCACCTGAATTGATGTTTATGAGTTTATACTATTAAACAACAGTGTGTGCAGCTTTTTTCCCCACATCAAAACTAAAATTAATTGCATTCTCTTTGTCCTACTACTTCAGCACACAGGCCTAGCAGACAATGCGGAAACAACGTGGATGACAGTCCCGCGTGGTTATGGGTGTGAGAGGAGTGAAGCATTTAACAAGAAAAAAACTTGCAATTAACATGCCTCACCTTGCTTTCGACCTCCCTCTGCAGTATTTAGTCATCGACGTGCGCTGTCGCTTCGCCGTTGACAGAAAACGATGAACAAGACGACACACTCTGCCAATTGAGAACACAGTTTGTTTACAACCAGCTCCTGGCAGGATGAAAAGCATGGGTGTACGCGGCGCATGCGCAGTGGAGGTACAAACCTATCGAGCGGTTTTTGGTCCTGGGGGTATCGTATGTTTGACTCAATAGCACTAAAGATAAGAATTAATGCAATAATATGTTTGCACATAAATTCATACGCTATAATTTAGGTACATAAGTAACAAGAATATGTCACACAGGGTATGACTAGTGATACAGTTAAAAAGATGTGGTTGGGATTTGCAATGCTGTCAAGGCATGACACTACACCAAAGGTCAAGGTCTAATCAATAGCGATGTAAACAAGATGAAGGGGAAGGTTAGCGTGGAGCAGGGAAGAAAAGAAGATTGTGTGGGTGGGGAGACAACACACTGTTTTGGTGGGGTCCGCAGTTTTATGTGATGATCATGAGAAAATGGCACGTGTTGCGCGCGCGCGAGTGTGTGTGTATGTGTTAACATCCGTCGAATACAAAGTGATATACACTTATCGTGTCAAGTCAAATTGATCTTTATTGAAGGAAAAAGATAAGTAACACAACTCTTTTCCCCTGCCCTCACAAAAAGACAATGTTAATAAAAAGAACACATTTTAAAATCCAGACCTCACAATAGAAGGTAAAAACTATTTACAACATAGCTTAATTCAGACAGTAAATAGGTTTAAAACAAACAAAAAACCAAAAAATC